>JAMAKT010000013.1:0-494824 GCA_023628415.1 Hypoxylon sp. PDH2405
ACGTAAAGTAAAAAAAAATATAATTTTAAAATAAAAAATAATAAACGTAATAAACGTAATAAACGTAATAAATATAAAAGTAAATATATAAGTAAATATTTAAATAAATAAATTAATAAATAATTAAATAAATAAATAAATAAAATAAGAAATTATTCTTTTATAAATTAATTTTCTTTTAAAGAATTATTCTTTAAAAGAGAATGATTTTTTTATTAAGAATTATTGTTTCCATTTTAAACTATATTTATGCACGGAATAATTCTCTCCTTTTTAGAATCATTCTCTTATACCTTATGTTCCCATTACGGTAATAATTTTTAAAATATATAATTTATAAAGGATAATATTTTGCCATTATATATTCTTAATAATTTAACTTATATTAATAACCTTATTAAAAAGTTTATAAAAAAGTTAATATATATTTTAACGGGATTATTAAAGCGCTTATATTTAAACTTACTAATTAACCTTTAACTAATAATAATTTTAAAATTAAAGGTATTTATAATAAAGATATAATTACTTAAGATTAAGTTAAAGCTTATAATAAAGTAAAGGATTTTTTATCTTAAAGTAATATAAATAAGCAAAGTATAACTAATAATAAACTTATTATATTACTTAATAATTAAAATGTTAATAACCTTTTTATTAAAATAACGTTTTTAAGCTTTTTTATTATAAATAATAATTAAGTAAATAATACTTAAAAGGTTTATTTTATTTAGTAATTATTAATAGTTAAATTTAAGGAATAAAGGAGTAATAATAAAGAAAAGAATATTATTATAAAGTTTTATAATGGTTAATTATACCTTTTATAAATCTCCTTAAAAATTTGTTTTATAAACTTTAAAAATCTTAATTATTTTGCGTTAATTTTTATTAAAATCCTACCGTATAATTTAAGCGAATTTATTGCCATAAATAATGCAAAGAAATGGGAGTTAAATAGGAATAAAGAAATAAATTTTAATTTTAAAAAGTAAGCGTTTTAAAGTTTCCTTTCCTTTTATTAAATTTTATTTAAAGCTAATTATTATAATATAACTAAATATTTATTAAGCTTTATTAATATAAAGCTATAATAGTTATATATTTAATCTTTCTTTTTCTAATATTTAATTATATTATTAAGGATAATAATAATTAAATTAATAAGGTATAAGTAAATAAGTTATTTATTAAGGAAATTAAAAATATATATAAAACCATAATAATTTTACGATTAATAAAGGCAAGTAAAAAGCTTTATAAACAATATAAAGTTAATAATCCCTTAATAAATAAGCTATTAAAGGAAATTATAATATTTAATTATTAATAATTACTCTTTAATAAAGAAAAGATTTATATTTATAATAAAATTAAAAATCTTATCATTAAATATAATCTTTTTTTAATTTAATTTATAATTAACCTAAACGATATATCCTTACTTATATACGTTTATATAAGCTATAAGTTTTAAAACTTAAAATATTTAAAGGATCTTTAAAAATAGTTAAATTATTACTTAATTAATAAAAATTAAGCTTAATATAAAAAGATTAATTAAGATTTAATTACGTTTATTTAATAATTTTATATTTATATATAAGCTTTCTTTAAAGAACTTATGCAAAAGTTTATTAAAAATGGTATTTTTAAGTTTATTAATAATTACTTTAACTTAATAAAAATAAATGGCTATAACGTCTTTTATTTATATAAATTCCTATAATATTATAATAATATTTACTTAAAGGCTTATCTTTTTAACCTAATTAATTATAATAATTAAGAGGAAATTAACAAATTCTTAAAATATATAAATGAATATTTTATAAAAATGTTTAATTGGGATATAATTAAGTAAAGATCTTTGGTTTTAATTATTCTTTAAGCGTTAAATTACTTATAAAATAACCTAAATATTTTAGAAAATAAATGAGAAGAAAAGGCTTATTTTGTTATAAATATTTATTAAGCTTATAAATATATTATAACTTATTATAAATATTTAAAAGGTAAAAGAAATAAGGTTAAATAAAAGGATGGGAAACTTTATTACTTTGGTTATTTTTAAGATTTAATTAAATATATATATATTAATGAGAAAGGAATCTTATGTATAAAATATAATTATATTAATTATATACATTAAAATAAGGTTATGGTAATAGTTTTTCGCTATAATTATAATTTTATTTAAGTTTATACTAAGGTTTAAACCTTAATTTTATTATAATATATTATTAATTATATAATTAAATTATTTTCTTTAATATATTAAAGGCTTATCTTATTAATGGCTTAAATTAAAGTTATTTAAATATAGCTTAACTTTATTAATAATGGAAATATAAAGGAAATAATGCGTAATTTCTTAGTAAAGATTTTAAATTATATTTTTATAAAACGTAAATTCTTTTCCATTAAAGTTTATAATTATATCTTAAGCTATAATATATTTTATTCTTTTAAGTTTAAATAACGTTAAATATATAATAATATTGTTTATTTCGTTATTCGTTAATAATGATAGTATTTAAGAAATTTTGTGGCTAAAGTTTTAAATAATGAAAAGGAATTTAAAATGGAAAAACGTGTATTTTACTTTAATAATGGCATTAAATTAAACATTTATAAATTATATTTAAATTATAAGCTTATCTTTAAAAAGTTATATCTTTATAATTATATCTTTCTTATAAATATTATATTATATTTAAAGAAATTAATAAAATATTATATTAAATTTAATAATAATTTAAAGAATAGTTAATTTTATTAATATATTATAAAATAAAAAGATATATTTATACTATTAATAAATAATATTTATCCTTTAAGTTTTAATAATAATTATTTATATTATTAATTATTAATTATTTATTTAATTTTATTTATATTATGGTAAAAGTTTTTAAAGGTTAATTTTAATATTATTATAAATATTTAAAATAAATTTATTATAAAATTTCTTAATTAGTTTTAATTTTATAATAATAACTTTATGTTTTTAAAAAAAAGTAAGGAAAATATTGAACGGGATAAAAAAATTTAGATTATTTATTTTAATAAGGATAAAGTAAATATTATAATTAATAATTTATATAAAGCTACTATTAATATAAATATAAATGAAGAAAATAAAAAGATAAGGGATTAATATAACGTAGAAGAATTAAAGGCTTTCGCTAATAATATTAAAGATTGTATTAATACAATTATTAAAATGGAAATATTAATTTTTAAGTAAAATATAAAACAATTAATGTGTAATTTTTAAGTTAATAATATAATAAAGTTAGTTAACTTTTCTTTCGTATTAAAGCTTAAATATTATAAAAAAATAATAAATAAGATTAATATAATAATGTTAGATTTATTAATAAATAAAGATTATATTATAAAGCTCTTTAATATTAATATTTGGAATTAAAAGGTAAAGTTAAATATTTTTAATATTAAGAAATTATATAAAGTTATAAAAAAAGTGAATATACCTTTAATAAAGCTTTTTAAAGCAACTTTTAAATAGGAAGGTAAAATTAAAGGTTTTATTTTAATTAATATAAATAATAAGTTAATTAAGGATAAGCCTTTAAAGAAAGTATTAAATTAATTTATGCATATTTTTATTTAATATTACCTTAATTAAACTTAAACTAATACAAATTTAATTTTAATAAAGGAAAAAGGATTAAACTTAAAGTAAGTTATATTTTTAAATATTATCTTTTATTATTTAAATAAAGTAAATATATTTTAATTTAAAATTAAAGATTTATCGTTAAATAATATACCTTAACTTTTTTATTATCTTAGCAAAAAGAGAGAAATTAAAAAGAATATTATAATTAACATATTAATTAAAGCTTTAAAAATAAAAGGAATTTATTATTAGTTATAAATAACCATTATGTTAAATAATATGATTATTTATATTAATAATATAATTATTCATTTAGTTATAAGCTTATTTAAAAATAATTAGAAAAAAATAAATGTTATTAAAGCTTTTATATAAAAAGAAATTAATATATTAATTATTAATAAATGCTTTATAATTTTTAAGATATTATTATATAAAATTAACAAGTAATTTTAAATTATATATAAATAATATAATAAAAACTTTAATAATATACTTATAATTATTTTATTTAATAACTTTTATTAATTTAAATTTATTTTTAAAAATTCCTTATTATATTTTAATAAATTTATAAATATTAATGTATATTATAATATTAATATAAAATTTATATTAAATGATAATAAATAATTCTTTAAATATTAGTTATAGCAAAAGTTTACATTGGTTATTATCCTTAATTAATAAATAAAAATTTTAAATCTATGTTTTCATTTTATCCTTTATCGCTTAAGAAATAATATTTAAACTTAAATTAATATAAACCTTTTAAATAAATAAATAATTAAGACTTATAATATTTAATTAAATAAAAAAATTAAAATAATTTATCTTTTTAATAAAATATAGTATATTATAAATTTATAAGTTATATTTACCTTTATAAAGAAATAAAGTTAAAAGGCATAAATTTTCTTATTAAAGTATATTATTATAGGGGAAAATAAGGTTATCGCCTTTTATATTACGTATAATATTATGAATAATTTAAGATTAAAAGTTTTTATATACTTATATTTTATAAAGGAAATATTAATAAATATTATAAATAATATATATTAAGGATTAAAAATAGTTAATAACATATAATATATGGTTAAAGGATTTATTTTTATTAAATATAATAATATATTCCTTATTAAAAATAACGTAATAATAATAATTAAACCTTTTAAAGTTATATTTATATTATTAAAAATAATAAAAGGTATTTGCTTACTTAACTTAAACTTTAATTTATTACTTTTATTCCTTATAAAGTTTTTAAAAATTACTGTTTAATTATTTAAAAAAATTAGCTTTTACTTAATATTAATCTTTATTATAATAAATTTTAAATTGTAAGGCTTAACTTTATCTTTTAATGTTTTAAGTTTTATTAATTAACGATTAATTATTAAGGGGTTTAATTTCATTATAACTTATATATAATTATTTTAAGTAATAAGCTTTAAAAAGTTATATTTTTTATTACTTATTAACTTAAAATATTAATTAATTATTCATTTACTATTTAAGCTTATTAAAGAAATATTTTAAATAAAAAAACTATTAAAATTAACCCTTAATATATATTAAATAATAATTAATTATTCTTTTAATATTTAAGCTTATTAAAGTAATATATTTTAATAAAAAAAACTTTTTAAATTAATTTATAAAACTTATTATTAAAATATATAAAATATATTATTTATTTTATATATTAATTTATTAATAATAATTTTTTATATTACTTTATTTTATAATACTTTTTTATAATATAACGGTATTTATAAATAAATATTATTTTATATTAATTATTTTAAAATAACGTTATTTTTTATTTTAATTTTTAATTTTTTTTTTTTACTTAAAAAATTTCATTAATCCTAAAGGGAAAAGCTTATATTAAACTTAATTAGGGAAAATACTAAGCTTAATACGAAAGGTGTAATTTTGCTAAGTTAAGTGTAAGATAATAACCCTCTTAAAACTCGGGCATTTTTCGACACAATACCCTTCCTAAAACTTAAGCAATATGTTGTACGCACAGCTCTTTGTAGTTCACCGTGTTATTATCGACTTTCTCACACAGGGGGCACTTTAGTCTCACGCTATCTTAGCATCGTGATTGGTTTGGGTGACTAGGGCTTGTGCGTACGTTTTTAATTGATCCTAGAGAAAGCGAATACATCCACACCACATCTACAGTGTGATTCAAGCAATCATGGGAGTTTGGCCGAGTGGTTAAGGCGCTAGATTTAGGTCCTTCAAGAGCATTATCACAATCTCTTGAGCTCCGGACTCTAGTGGGAAACCGCGCAGGTTCGAATCCTGCAGCTCTCATCAACTTTTTGTTATTTTGCCAACTTGTTACAATGTAACAATGCTTGCATTATTTTTACATAGACTAGTACACCCAGAGTTGCGACATAATCCCGAATACCATTTTGGAATGTGATGCTTTCAAAACCTCATGTTCGTGAGCACGTGACCATATATATACGTACCTACACTATCTTCCTGACTCTACATGTAGATATTGGTGGAAGGCACGCCAAAGTGGAAAGTGCGAGAGCCTAGAACCTTTCTTAATACAACGTCAAATACAACTTCAATTACCATGCCATCTCCGTAGACGATATACGAAGAGATGCTATACCACAGCATAGCTAGGTAGGTAGGTAGACGCATTCGTGATGGCCTTATCGCGACGAGTTACTTGTGAGCATCGCTACCATTCTCCAGCAGACCATCAAATATTTCATACATATAGTTTCCCCATATATCAGGTACCTAGATTCCTAGACCAACACATATCTATGGTATCAACAATCATTTTAGCATTGACCTATGGCTGCCTAAGCTACATATTTGCCGCGTTGCTCAAGCAGCCCCGACAAGGAGGTTTTTTCCAATTGTCAGCGCAATGAATGGCGATATACCAACAACATACGCCGCCAAAGTACTTCTCATGATAGATCGCTACCTATTGTCGTACTTTCTTCCCCCATCATATGTGCGCGCCTGTCCTAAATAGCAACCGTACAAGAGGTGCAACGTTATGTACACATAAATACAATCCCAACTCTACAACACCTTGCAACTGCAGCAACTCCTTAAATGGCCAGCTTGCCAGTGCGCAAGATACGCTCACTGAAGTTGTCCTCCTTGGCCTGGGCGACTCTCGGAGTGAGTATTGATCCATCAGCAGAGAACATATGGCAATGTTCCGCGCTCGTAAATATAGGCGGGAGGAAGGTAAAAGTCGAGAACGCCTGATAACAAAATTCACCTAAAAAACGCCCGGAATACGATGCGCTGGTATCTGTTCTCCGATCTCGTACCGCCGTTTGGGAATGATTCGCAACCATAACGCCGTAAAGTCCGTCACGACGGTATCCAATGTCCGTCAAATACAAAACTATTTCCTCCGAACCCGCGGGTCCGTGAACTCCAATGATTGTATCCTATTCCTGGGAAGCCCCGGTGATTATGATTATTAAAAAAAATTCTACCCATGTAGGAGCTATTTATCTACATAGGCTACCGGGAGGATCGAGGGGTGTTTCGTATCGTTGTATCGCTAGAAAGTCGCAATCGGTAGGGAGTAATTCCAAGGCCTATCCTCCTCTTAAGTAGCTCTGTTATCAGCAGTCGGCTTTAAATCACTATGTGTCAGCCTAGCATACTACTCATTTTATGATAGTAGTGCTTCGAACCTCGCTCGTACTGGTCTGAGCTAATGCAGCAACGAAGATCATATGATCCTTCGGATACATGGATGATCTTAGGCGAGACTAATAGTCGAGTGCCAAAGCTGATAAAACAGCAGAGCGTACGATTCGGTTCGACTTAAGAAGCTATGGTGCCTCAAATAAAGTGTCGAAAATATCTGGGGAGGTTGTCGCGCCCTTATTAGACTATGAAGGCGCTGGTCTCATTCGATCAACGGCTTCTTCTGGCCTCCTACGAGGCAAAGTCCTAATGTCGCTAGAGCATTATGGTCATTCTCTAGTACAATAGTTCTTGCTGGCAGCATTGGATTATTCGGATCGACGGATGAGGCATCTTTTGCTGCTTGCTCGATAGCATCCATTTCTTCTTTACATGCTTGATGGTCTAAAGGGCATATGACGATGGGCTGTCGAAGAGTAATATCGCGAGCTGATGTTAATTGCGCCTATGATTTACAAAGTGTCAGTCATGGTCTCCAAATGCTCCCATTTGCTGTATTCTAGTCGTATTCGTATGTACGTACCTTGATGCTAAGGTAGAATTCAATCTTATATAGTGTAGATGTCGTGGTAAACGATGTGACCTCGTAATTTGGAAATGCTGGTTGTCCCCTCCGAATAATTCCATTTGCGTCTCTTAAATCCTTGTGAGGAAAGATGATGCCCATATTTGTCACATAGCCTTCCTCAGGTAATTTAGCCCCGATGTTTTGGGTATGCTTCTGCAATCGGTTTATTTTCTTGGTCGGCTCGTCTCCTTCGGGATTGTATGTGATCTCCTCCTCGATCGCGAGCGTTATCTTTTGTATAGTAACCTTCCTCGCCTTGTTCATCCAATCTAGATTTGGTGCCAGCTTAATATATACCGTGATCGGATCCATAGGTCCGTAGCTCCATCTCGGAAGCGATATGCCAAGCGTCACTATGTTGTCGGTGGTCGCAACTTTGTGCTCAGGTCGGTTGTACATTCCAAAGGTCGACAATGTGTCATATCGCTGCAATGGTACGGGGAATGCGTATTTGTTTTGCACGCTCTGTCCCTGTTGCACGGTTACCACCAGTTCATAATATGTCTCTGCGGTCCTACTCGGAAGTTGTAATGATGCTGGCGGTATTCTTCTGTTTGTCTCTTCGCCGCCTCGTCCATATGGGATGAACAGGACAAATGGTAGATCCATCGCCATGACCTTCTCCGCTTCCCTTCCTGTTTGGCACCGGTATAATAGGAGTTCTTTTCCGACAACATCGGTAGTATCGCGTCGAGGCGTTCCGAGGTGGCGCTTCGCTACATTTTCGGCGGCTGGATGAATTGTTTCCCTCCTCTGCAGACATATTCGAACTAGCGATATAGCGACGGGCGCGGAATACCCTGACGACGGCCTAATCTCAACTTTTCCTTCGATGCGCGGCTACGTACGTTCGTTAGTCGGGTTAGGCCACTAAGATTGGGGCATCGCACGGCTCTTGAGATTCGATAGCCGGCGTCACACACCCCCCACATTGAGGAGGGCGGAAACAGTAGATAAATACAGGACGGGACAAAGTGCGAACTTACCAACGTCGCTGAAATCCCGGGATACCCAACTAAAAAACTACTATTCGGAGGACCAGAAACCCGGACGAAAGCTCGGACTTGATCTGCCATCTTCTTCGCGCGCCTGGTCCGACTAGTAGTGGGAGAAAAGACGAAGGTACAACGTCGGCTGGGCGCATCTATTCCTCATCGACGGCTGCGAGCCGACACCTTCATGCGAAATGCGATCTTTGAGCGGTTCGGGGTAGAATATAGAGGGCATTACATTTCAGATTCTTGCCGTTGCAATGATTGCGTCCAAGTCCAAGCGAGTATATTCTGAGACTAATGTTGAGGTGCTATCGTCTAGGATAATGGCGACCGGTGTTGCCTATCGAGGAAATTGAGGACGAAGGGTTGCAAAAGGCGGGACGTAGCAATTGGTCCTGGTTGCTGATGGAAACGGTGGCTGAGGTAAGGTAGGGACGCGAATATCAACTGGCGGTAGGGTCACAGCCCGCCCGCTTTCGCAAGAGTTGGTCGGTGAATGATAGCGAAATCAGACCGCAGACCGCAGACCGTATACTGTATTATGGTATTATGGACTCGGAACGTTGAAGTTGGTAGGTTTAAAGCTCCGTAGCTTAGACTGATCTTTAAGACCAAAGGTACCTAAGGTAGGTTAGGTAAGTAACTTCAATGTTCCTGGAAGTCAATACGCGCAGATAATGGGAAACCGAGAAGGTCCAACGTAGAGGGGGAATTAAGGTTGTAGGCGACATTCGCTTGTGTGGATCTAGGCGGTTTACATTGAATGGAAGACGTATGGATGTATTTTTCCCTGGGAACGCTGTCAACCCCACACTAGTTGTATGCGGACAAACCGGGGGTTTCTTCCTGTCATTAAAAATTTGGGTAACCAAAACGGGTGGGAGTCAAGTCTCCAAGGGCCAGAAGTGATAGAAGATGCGAAAATCTGACAGATACCACCTGCCCCCGAAAGTTTGAGAGCTGAATGGGGAAATTGACAACTTCCCAGTTGTACAATACATGTAATCCAAGGTATAGGAGCACGAGAATTTGGGGAAACTTCCACAATCTAAATTTCGAAGCCAATAGACGGCCATTCCGATTCGGGCGGTTAGGCACAGTGGAGTTACCACCTTCAATGTCACCTACAGCGATACATGTGCCTAAAGAGGTACCAGAAATACATCGCATTCCAGGTACATGACCTCTGCTAGCTTAACAAATAATGAATAAATATAGAGAACAATCACCCAATCTGAATCGGATCCAAGTATAGACGTCTAATCATTTCAATCGTCTGGTTTATGGCAAATCATATCATTCAATCCTTCTATTCGAAGACATTTTCAATTTTACCTCAATGATATAAGCAAGTTCAAACTGTGTTTCCTGTTAATGACGACAAAGGTATGCTAATAATTGGCAATTATGCTCCAGCTCAACGTCACGGTACCATAACTGCCGCTAGGGCGACCTGTCATTGCAACGCGGCATACAGACAGGTGAGGTGCCAATTCGACTCGTCGAAGGATTGTCAATGAAACTCTCCTATCCATACCGGCACACTCTGAGCTTATTAATTCATAGATAGATATAGCTTAGTAAAGATATAGCTTAGTAAAGTATAAGGGAAAAGGGGCGTCATGCATGGCCACACGTGTGAGCGTAACTTTGGATGGGTGCGACACACTTCCCTTTGCATAGAAGCCTTTTTAGGCGGAGTCGTGGGTACCTTAAGGCCTTTGCACAGAAGGATTCTTTAGTTTGGGGGCCGAAATAGGGGCCTGAACCTGGCAAGCTGGAATGAGGCTGAGGATCCAGAATAGTACCCCTGCTTGGAGATGGAGGTACGGGGCAATCGTCAATTTCCAGCCATCATTTTGCGGCTCTTGTAATCCATTTGATCTAGACCCGAAGAAACGGGGACAACATCGATGCTCCAGCCCGTTTAACATAGAAACCACGCAAATTGGACACGAAAGATAAGAGGCAGATCGTAACCGAGGCAATGAACAAGAGCCAAATATTTTTTGTCAGATCAAAACTTGGGACTCTTCAACATCAGCTGCGCCTAGCGCTTACAATAGTGGGTGAGCCGGAACCAATCCTACCACATACGTCGCGAGCTGCATTGCGCCTTTACCGCCCAGCGATGTAACCCCGTCAAATTTCGGACCCAGTTGAAGAAGCGTTGCCGGGAAGAATGGGATGATTCGCAGGTATTAACCCCACGTGTCTCGCTCTCTTACTATGTAGCTCTTTGGAAAGGTTCCATGTATGTAGTTGATAATGGGGACGAGATACAATAATAGGCCAATAAATGCGACCTGCATACAACTATATTATTCTGTTACCTAGCAGCCTAGTAGCCCTAGCCAGCCCTGTACCAATCAATTACGAATGAATACAGGGCGTAATAGCCCCGCATCGGCCCCTGTATTTTGGTTTTAGTTCCCTCCACTTCGTGACCCCACAGCCCTTTGATCGTCTGGCTGGGTCGTAACTTTTTTTGAACTTCCAACGTCAAGTCGACATTCCATGCAATATTATAGCATAGGGCAGCGCTGCGCCCAGAGGTCTTGAGGCCTTCATCGCTCGATCTCCATTTCCATTTCCAAGTAATGCTGCTTTGAGACTTTCTCTGCGTCATGTCTGTCACCTTGCATACGACCCTGGGAGATCTCAAAATCGAGGTCTTCTGCGAAAGCGTGCCGAAGACTGCAGAGGTGGGTTCGATTGATCTTCACCTACAACAGCTTCAGGCGACTGACCATATCATACATAGAACTTTCTAGCGCTTTGCGCATCGAATTACTACGACCAATCACCGTTTCACCGCCTAATTCCAGGTTTTATGGTCCAGACCGGTGGCCCTGCAAACCCTACCCCAGATAACCCAAAGGGAGGCCGGTCGATATGGGGCGGAACATTCGAGGACGAGATCAGGCCAGCCCTCAAGCACAATGCGCGGGGGATCGTTTCAATGGCAAACAAGGGACCCGGGACCAATGGGTCGCAGTTCTTCATCCTCTTTGACAAAGCACCACATCTAGATGGCCTCAATACCGTGTTTGGTAAGCTCATTGGTGACGATAGTCTCGTTACCTTGGCGAAGCTGGAGGCCCTCGAAGTAGACAAGAAGAATCGACCGAAAGAGAAGGTATTTATTGAGAAGGTCACTATCCACGCCAATCCGCTAGCAGGATGAAATCCGAAGGCGTCTTGTTTCACCCTTGGGTGCGAGATACAGGAGATTTCCAGAGAGAGATACTTCTCCCTAAGAGTCCTCGAAACCCTTGAGTCTTAGGTTCTGGAGGGACTGGTGCCCAGGACGTCCTATGAAGGCTTCGTAATCCATTACACCGCTTCGACCACTTCACCTCTATCTCGCTGCTCCGAGCATTGCCACGTTGTAAGACAAGCTCTTCCCATTTTCACAATGGCTTATTCACATACAATGTAGCGTATCCTACGTTGAGTCTCAGGACCGTATCAATCCACGGCATACCTCATGAAGCATGAACTCAGAAAGACACAACTAGCCAGAACACACGAGACTACCTGTATCCAGCGCCAACTCGCTGTGGGTAGTGAAATGTATAGCCTCAGCGCAAGGATAGGTTTTAATAAATGAAGCCGGTATATGGCACGGGAAACATTGCCATAGAAAACCACCAAGGCTTACTTTATTCATAAATTAGGTAGCTGTTTTGGTTCATGGCGTCAGGAAGTTACAGAAGACCCTCGAATCCCAGATGAAAGATATTAGCACCATTATCTATCACGTATAAGAACTATAGCAGAATAAGAAAAGCTCTACAATAGGAATCAAGCGCGCTAGGTCCCTGCCCGAGGCATTCTGATCCGCATTGTTCCGGAATAAACACGCTTCCGTGCCTTCCTAAGTGACTTTCTAGATACCTAACTACGGAAGTAGCACCCGAGCGTTGCCCCGTACCGAGCAGATGCACCTGCACTTTGAATATGATAAGCGCGTGAATATTTTCCTCAATTATTCACAATCTCCTCGTTTGCAACAACCTCTACTTCACAACTCCTTCCTACCTCTCCAAAATTCCGCCTTCTCCCAGCCGCATGAAGCAGCTAGTTCATCAGCGCATTCTTCTCTAGGTTTTCTCGAAATTGACTTTCAATATTACACTCACACATCTTGCTCGTCAAGTTCAATTTCAGCTTCTTCTCTCTTGTGCCCGTCTCATCATTACATAGGTAGTAAAGCGTTATCGCCCCAACACCACCATCATGGCCATACTTGAAGACGTGCCTGGCATCAAGGTCACGGTCCGCATCGGCGGCGTGGACTGTGCAGAATATGACGACCCTGAAGCTCAAGAGAAGCAATCCGCTCAGCCAACATCATCGAAGTATATCGAGTCGCCTGATGACGCTGAGTTTACTATCTTCATCGCGGTTGACCACAACTACAAGTGGGGCTACAAGAATCACGTCCTTACTTTCCACACCTACGTTGACTCCGAATGGGTCAAGGGCGCTCTCATCAGGGAATACGACAGTTTGCATGAGAGCGTTATTGAAGGGAAGGAGATATTCTACAAAAGAACTGGAACCTGGTCTATCCATCGACTTAGATTCTCTGCGGTGAAGACTAGTAAGTTGAAGCCTACGGCTGAGCACCCTACCTAAAATAGGGGCACTAGCTAACTAGAGGTGTTTAAGTTGATGGGGCGACGAAAAAGAGCATAGAAAAGGATCGAGAGGTGTCCGACATGCTGGGACTTATCGAAGTGAAAGTTGAGCGCTGCATCAAACTTGGACCTAGCACTTACTCACCCGAACAATCACACTCGAGACTAGGAAAGACTTCCCTCAAGCTCTCGGAGCAATCTCTGAAGGGAAAATCGGTTTCCCACGGCACTAGGTAAGAACAATTGTCTTCATTCTATTTCGCGCACAATCCTAATTCTTTCAAGGTTCTCCACCAGTAAACCGATCAGCGCTCCTAATTTTGCTTCCTTCAAGCGTCTCCCTGAAGATAGTGGATGTATGGCTATTTTCCAATTCAAGTACAGATCGAGAAGTAAGCCCCCTTATTACGACAACCCCTTGTATACTGTGACTTACTATATAAACAGAGGCTTTACAGCAAGAACTTGTCATCCCGTCAACACCGCCTCTACGATCGCTCACGTTCGAGAGACTTTCCGAGGCCGAGCGAGACCGGCTAGCGAGGGAAAGATATGAACAAATTAACGTAAGCCCTACCTACTTAATTATTCGTTTTATGGTACGACTGACAGTCCTTGTTTCCAGGAAGAGAAATGCATCAAGGAGGAGAAGAAGCCCACCATCAAGCGAGAGTCTCGTGACGCGTTTGACCTGACTGGAGACGACGATAAGTTAAGTCGGCCCCGTAAGGTTAGACGTGTCTCAGAAGTCATAGACCTCACGGATGAATAGGTGGACACTAGTGCACGGCGTGGTTTACTTGGAGTTGGGGTCTATTAACTGCGTTGCGTTTATCAAGTTGTGCCTTGGCTGTGCGGCCGCTGAAGTTCTATCTTCTTGATCAGCATTCCAAGAAATCGTTAGCCTTGGGCAAGTTTTGAGGCGTGTTTTAATCAGTCACCACTTTACGATGAATCTGCGCTGCCCGAGGGAATGGTCAGGTATTCTGTCTAGCTGGCATGGACTTCTGTGTTCTCCTTTACGAGCCTCGGCTTATCAATTGCTTCAGTGTGTAACAGCAGCACACAGAGGACGGGCTACCGGTATAGGACATCATTTGAGAGGAGTAGTTGCTCCCATCTTATGAGCTAGGAAAATTTGAGTGAGGGTAGCCTAGAAAACAAAAAAAAAAAAAAAAAAAAAAATACAACTGATGACACATTGAATATGCACGCGATACAATACCTCCTAAGATGTATCCTTGTGATTCTACATGCTCGTAACACCTATTTTGCCATATCATATATCAAGTCCAGTATTGGCGCATGCCCAAAACTCCAGTGACTTGTTGTTCTCTTCATTCTAGAAGTGATCTCAATATCCGGGATACCACGCCAAAACATACTCTACTACAGCCATTCTTAGCCTTCTGTCAAAAGGATCCAGATTCTAAGAAGACGCGACTCTAGAGACCGTAAGCCACTCCAATCCGAGGAGACATCGCAATAATCCAAATCCTATTTCATAGGCTATATTCCAAAGTTACTTCACTCAAGCCTGATCTAACCGATGCTAATCTTCAAGCTTCGATAGGATTGAAATATCGATAAAATTATTCTAGTTCCCACAATAAACAATTGTACCTAGGTAGCTTTTCTAAGTTCAGGTACCCGGACTTCTAGTATCAAACTCAAATAGCGAAGAAAAAAGCCAAAATAAAATAAACATGGGACGACCAGACATTACATGAGCTAAATATTGCCGCTCGGTGTACACTTTATCGAGATTACGAGTGAACATGGCTGGCTGGATGTGCTTTGGCTGTGCCGTGGACAGTTCTTGGTTCCCTCCTCGCTCTGGCGCCGAGTACTTTGCGCAGGTGACAGGCCTTCAAAACGTCGTCCACGGCAATAAACTCCAGGGCTATATTGACACTTCGTGAACTATGTAGATCAGGTGCTGGTGTCAAGGGCTCCTCTGGCCCCAACCTCAAGTCTAAACACACGTGTAGCGCCACGTATTTCCTGAACTGCGAAGCTTAACCCGCCACGAAGGATGCCAGAGCCATACTAGGTACGGGCTCGCACAAGCAGTTAAATAAGATGCGGAAGAAAGAAAATAGATGTAATTTCAACTGCCACCTACGACTCTCCATCTAGCGACAAGAAACGTGTTAGCTATAGATATCACCGCACTTCCAAACACATCTCATTCAAGAACTCATCAACCACACCAATAGACATCATGAACTTCTCACCCGTCGCAATATTCCACGAACCCGTCGTTTTCTTCATATACTGCCTCCTAACCACCTACGTGGGCATATGTTGCACACTCGGCTTCTGCGTAGCCGTCGAGCGTTGCGATCGGCGGACCTGGTGTCTCATCCCAGACTGGCTATTCCTCATCCTCGCAACCATCGCTCTCTCCATCATATTCACCGCACTAATCCTGCCCTACGGCCTCTTCGTCAGCATGTGCGCGCTCTACAAGGCCACGGTGAGGAAATGGTACCGGCAGAGCCGACGAAGGGGCGAAGAGGAAGATGTTGAGAGCGAACTTCTTTCTTGGGAGCCTAATGCGATTAGTTGGGAGGCATTCACCGATCTATACGCCTTTTGGGCGTCCCAAGTCCCGCCTATGTATGGTCGGCATGTGCAGGACGTCCAGATAGACTCGAATGTTATAGTGGGGGTCCCTGATATGCCACCTCCAGCATATCATCCAGGCGGTTACCAGGACACAGCGCCGCGCCAGTAGGAGATGCGAGTATATTAATGCTGGATTTAGGATTGTGAGTTTCCAAGCCTCTTCGTATATGGAACAGCTTTGCTAACTACCTGCTTAGCTAGGGAGTCGTGGAAGCAATGTTCATTCGGAGCCAGAGAGCGAGAACAACATTACCTTCAGTTTGGATAGCCGTGATGTATTTGGCGGCATCGTTGGATATCTGTGAGATATATAGCAAATCATGTAGTCTAAATCGACGATCCACACACACACAATCATAAACGTTATAAAAAATGTGATATTATCTTTCAATTCCATAAATAAATATATACAAGAAACCAAAAAAGGTGGGCATCCAAACCGTGCGTCTCAGGGGAAGTTAAAGTAGGACGAGATATGTCAAAATTCGGTCACCAACCAACGCCGTGAGATGTTATTATGGCGTGTCTCATCACACGCGTCACATGCATTGTACAGCCGTATTGTAAGGCATCACGCCACCCGGAGGTGACCGGCGCCTAAGCCGGGAATGACCTCGTATAGTATGGGTATGATTTCGACGGCTAGCCAGCCGATGCCTAAATTGTTGATCAGTAAGAAAGAAAACATTTATGGTATATTTGTCAAGATTTTGGTAGCAAGACAGTATAGGACGGGAAAGAAGTAATGAGAGTAAACTTACCACAATAGACAACGAGCTTAGTAACAACCTCAACATCATACCGCACTCTCGGCTTCACCAGCTTGGAGAAGACCTCATGCTCGCCCAGCTCGTCCCGTTCTCCGACGTACACATCCGGCTCGGCGGCGGCCTCCGGCGGATTCATCTCGGCCGGCGAGACGACCACGGTGCCCTCTCCCATCTGCTTCGCGAAGTCGCTCGGCCTATTATGCTGCACGCTCCTGCTGCTGCTACTCCCCACGGCTGTGTTCTCTTCGATCTGCTGTTCTTCTTGCTGCTGCTGCTCTTTCTGTTCCCGTATATCCTGAACGCTACTCCGATTCCTTAAATCATTATTACTTCCCCCGACGCTAACGCTCTCCCTCCGTCTCCGCTCGCGATACGCCAGCGTCTCGTACGCGTCGGCCGCGCTCTGCGGCCCCACGCTCACGCTCCTACCGCGCCCGGGGTGCCGCACCGCGGTGATCAAGTTGGGCAGGTCGCTCACATTCGGCATGACGTTGTCGACGCGCAGGCGCAGCGGGATGTTCTTATACTCGGACGCGGGCATGAAGAACCTGCGGGGCAGACTCAAGCCACTCCTCTCAATGAGTCGGAACAGGTGCGGCAGGCCGCGTAGCAGCGCCGGCTTAGCCACCTCGCGCCAGGCGAAGATGACGAGGACGCCGAACAGGATGCGCGAGACGACGACGAGCCAGCCCAGCGCGTACAGGTCGAACGGGATGTCGGCCCAGGCGGAGCGGCCGAAGCGCCACGTGCCGATCTCGAGCCCCATCATGACGCCCGCGAACGCCACGCTGTCGTCGAAGCAGGGGCAGTCGTCCGCGGGCTCGGGGTGCACCCTGATCAGTATTATGATAACTAATAGCATGGCGCACAGGCTGGTCCAGCCGTTGGCCAGCAGGTAGGCGTCGAGGGCCGGGCCGTAGTAGAACTCGATCAGCGAGATGACGGCGCCCATGGCGGACCCCACGACCACGTCCACGAAGCCGTGCATGCCGCAGTACAGGCGGCCGAAGACGATGCTAATCGCGTAGAAGTAGGCTAGCGCCTCGAGGGTGCGCTGGGTGCCGGGTTGGAAAGGGTTATCGGGGGATCTGAGACATAGGATTGCGTAGACGGCGACGGAGACGGCGTTTGCGGAATGTGTTGAGGGGAAGCCGTATTCGAGGGCTGCGGAACCGGACATGGTGATGCGGTGGAGGGGCGGGGAGAGCGGTCGGGGGAGGGAGAAGAAGTCTTTTACGAAGCCGGTGAAGAAGACGCCTGTTGCGAGAATGTGCACAATTCTGTTCGCCTATGTTAGCCGTCTGTATTCTGGCTATGATACTCGATATCTATTTGATCCTCCGGCTCTGAAGTCGGGGACTGGGTGAAGTAAACCGTACCCTTTCCCAAAGGAACTGTACCCGCACCAGAACAGTATGGGCAGCCCAATCATGAAAAATGTATGAGTGCCGAGATTGGCGGTGATGGCGAAGTAGCTATCGAGCGCGGGTGAGCGCAGAGTGGCCTGCAGCCAGGCTAGATACGGTGTTTCCCAGCGAACGAGGGGGAGGGCTCGCTGTCGCAATTCGTACCGCCATTTTGGAAGGGCGCGTTTGTCTGTACGCACGTAAATTGATCAGTACCTTGCAGACCTTTCTATTGTCTTTTATATGTAAAAGAAAAGAAAATCCCCCCACGTGCCGAACCTCGGCTTCGAGTCTTGTAATTTTTGTGTTGCACCAAATCTCGTTGATAATGAATTCGTTTGCGCAACAATTCGAAAATATCCACATGCACTATTTTTCCCTCTCATGTATAATCGAAATGGCGCACATACAATGATCCAGACTTCGTAGCCCAGCATCAATTACAGGCTCTTTTTCCTCCGCCTTCGCCTTCGTAGGCCCCGCGCCGCCATTGGCGTGGGAGTGGCTGGTATTCATCGGATCCTAGGGTCTGTCCTTTTGGATCTGGAGAGCAGCATGAACGGTGAAGATGCGACCAGCGACGTTTGGGTCCCGACCGGGTCAATTGCTCGAGTAGAGGGTCGTAGACGGCGTGGATGGTGGCGCATCGAAATCGTCAATCTGTTCTCTATCGATAATCTGTCCGCGATCGTAGTGGATAACTAGGTAGGTAGGGGTTAGGTATATAGGAAGTAAAAATTATAGGTACGCAATAAAAAGATGGGAAAATGATATACAGTAGAGAATAGAATGTAGGATTGGATTGATCAACGCTTCTCAGCCACAGCGATCGCGCGTCTTATTGTTCCTCTCCCTTTTTCTATTTATATATGTATTTTCCAAAATATATTTTAAGCTTTTTTCTAATCTTTAAATTATGTATGTATTTGTTGTCAAGATTTTAACTTTGTCCAAGCTTTGGCTGCTGTTTGGTTGACTTCTTCTTTAGTTGGATTTTTCCCCGTCGTTGAGAGTTGGGATCAACTCTAAATCGCTACCGACCGCAAATCAAAAATGGGCATTGTGTGTTTTCTTCAATTCGACATTTGACTGACACCCCCACATCCCGTGTCGTCAGTCTTTCCGCCCATTGCTGCGCCGTGGCTTATCATCGAACTCTTTTTTTTGACAGGGGCCTGTCCTGGCTCTATTAATGATGCCACACGATTAAAACGATTGGAAGGTGGTTCGAATTTCAGGGGAAAGTTGCATACACTACAACTTGCAGATAGCGAACTAATCAAGGCTGATCCACAATCTTGCCTTAGTGGTGCGATACAAAGTGACTTCGGGATTTTTCGTAATTTGTACGAATGAGGTTGAGATTACGGTAATTGTCTCAAGCCTCACTTTGTCCCTCAAAGATTGCCAAGACTCACGTGATTCGAAACATATTCCCGTATTTGGGGGTGTTGGATATCGACATACACAACGCAGCTAGCTTGGACTCATATTCTAGGTGCCTAATGGGTGGGCATATACACGAATGAATTAGAACTAGGAGGTGAGCGGACGAAGAGAAACCAGCACGATGTCCCTAGCCGGCAAACGGTGCGTCATCACGGGCGGCAGCCGAGGCATCGGGTTGGCCATCGCCCGGCTCTTCGCCGCCAAGGGAGCTGAATGCACGCTTATCGGGCGGAACGAAGAAAACCTCATCGCCGCCCGTGCATCTCTTGAGCGGAGTGCGAAATCACAGAAGCATAAAATAGAGGTTTTTGATGTCTCGGTAGTGGGTGGTTGGCAGAAGCTCATAGCTACCACGAAAGCCGTACGCAAAACTCTCACAAGATGGCATATCTGTGCCTGCTCTATCACTAAGCTGGACACTGACGGCGTGTAGGAAAGGTTGGATATACTCGTCAATGCGGCAGGAATCTCGCAAAACTCGTTCTTGTTTGCTTCTGAAGTTCCAACCATAAATGATATCATGGCGACCAATCTCATGGGTACTCTATGGGGCTGCAAATACGTGATACCTAAGATGATGAAGCAAAGAGAAGGTGAGCAGATGGTGTTCTAGTAGTGGCTTAGTAAATACCAGCTCATAATAATAAAACTACAGGATGTATTATCAACGTGTCCAGCTTACTAGCCACACACGGAGGACGGGGTGCAAGTGTATATGCAGCATCAAAGGCCGGCGTCGTTGGTATGCAATCGCAAATCTCTTCAGCTCTTGAACTAGCTAAACCGACATGTTCTAGGTCTAACACGATCTCTGGCCTGGGAAGTGGGCAGATTTGGCATTCGTGCCAATGTACTCCTGCCCGGATATATCCAGACCGATATGACGAAAGGTGACGTCTCTCGCCCTTCCTAGTCTTTTTCTTTTCTTCCGCCCAGAGAAAACCTCGCCTCTGACCGCCCTACGCCCTTACAAAGTACACGATTACTAATATACAAAGCCTCGCCGTAGACATGGATAAGAATGGCGAGCTTTCGTCGATGATCCCTCTAGGACGGCTAGGTTTGGCCGAGGAAGTGGCCCACGCCGCATTATTCCTCGCCAAAAATCCATACGCACATAACTGCGTTTTGAATATCGATGGAGGCTTGAGCGCAACATAGACCCTACGTGATTCACATGGCTCGTAGGGAATGGACGCTCAGTCATCGAGAATCTCGATAGCCCCGGTACCAATGTCGTCATCAATAACGACCACTTCGTCGTCAGCGTTGTTTTTAGGCCTCTTAGCTATCGATGATCCATCGTCACCTATCGGACGTTTCTTGGGGCTCTTGGTAGGCGCTTTCCCGTCAGTAGCACGATGACCATTAGTCTGACTAACACCGTTGCTCTGGATAGGGAGGGCCTTTGGCTTGCGAGGGATGGTTGGCACCTTGTCAACCTCGAGGCCCTTGATAGGCTTATCGGTGAGTGTACTATAGACAAATAAGTCAGAAGCTAGCATAACCAAAGCCGTACTACGACCTACGCTTCTTGAATGCTGATGACCACGTTAACGAACGTGTCGTCGTCATCTTCATCGACAACGGTGATGAAGCCATTCTGCTTGATACCTGTGAACTGTTAGAGAAAATGCCAATGAAACTAGACCAATGAAGCCGTACCTAGTTCGCCGAGGGTCTTGTCGAGGTTGTCTGTCAAGTCGGGGTCGTAGAGCAGACCAACTTCACTGTTGACTGCAAACTCTTTTTCGCCGTATCCAAGTTGTCCCTTGACAATTTCCTCCACCAGATCATTAAGTGTCGCCCTCGATAGATCGACTTGAACGGTAGTATTGTAGGTGCTACAGACAGGACAATCTGGATTCGGTGGTCGAGGACGGTCTGTGCCTAGCAGTCTCTGAGGTGCAAACGGCGTCAGGAAAACCTGAGACGTTAGTAATGTTCACTAAGTCCTACGCACTACACACTTACCTCTCGCGCTTTGTCATACTCTCCTCGGAGAACTTTGAAGGATTGGAGAACGCAAAGACCAGCGACAATCGCATTAGTAGTCGCAATAGCGGGGATGATGTTACCAGCCATTTGCTTGATATCGAAACGTGACTTGGCCTCAATCCCAAAGATATGGGATCGAATATTCGCACTTGCGGCGACGAAGTCAAGAGTGTCCTCGTCGTCTTTGTCAAAACTGATGGTAGGCTTTAGTGAACCCTCACTACGTGTTGCCAACAGTTTCAACATACGCTTGCTTAAGCGGTCTAAACTGTCGTTGAAGACTACTAGATTTTCTTCCAAAGTCCATATTCGTTGACCATCCTTGATGATCTCGTCCTTGCGTGCCAGAGCTTTAGATGCCTGACCCATCAATGTCTTGTAATCAAGGGGTTTGGGCGGCTCTCTCGACTTCCACATATCCTTCATGGAAAGAAGCCGAGCAATATCTGCGTTGAAGACCTTGTCGAACAACATTTGCGGAAATTGCTCTGTGCCAACTGATTCTCTGATCTTCCTCAACGCCTCCGCCTCCTTTCGAAGCTCAGCAATCTCATTTGCATTGTCTTCGTTCTCCGTAAGGTCAAGAGTAGCCTGGTCCTCGCTCGTGCCGAAGATTTCATTGAGAAGGTAACTTTTGCTCCATACGATACAATGGATAGGTTGACTCGGCGTACTTCGAATCGTGCAGACGGGGAAGGTTTTAGGCGCCTCCTTAGCAGTACAATCGTAACATGCTGTAACGCCCTTCTTGATGACTTGGACTTGCCCGTTGAATCCCGTCGTTCCGCTCTCGATCAGAGGAACATCTGCCGCTAGGCACATTCGGTTCACGTGTCGTCGCGCCTCGAGATTGTCCAACGCATTAAACACTAGCTTAAAGCTCCTAAACCACTCAACATGGAATTGCGAATCCTTGATGTTGGCGTGATGCGCGATAACCTTGACGTTCGGGTTGAATGCTCCTGCGACCTCTTTGGCCACCTACTCAAACGATCAGTACCTCATTCACACATAGCATCATCTAACCCTCAACCTGCTCATACCAAGGCTTTCGATTTCCCGATGTGTTCTTGTCGGAAAAGGAACTGACGATTCAGATTGCTTAGATCGATCGTGTCGAGGTCGACGATGTGGACTTCGCCGAAGCCAGTCTTGACTAAATCTTTCAGGAGTTCACAACCGATGCCGCCTGCACCAACCATAAGGACTCTCGCCTGCGAAACGTGTGTTAGCTGCGCGAATTCGGGCTCGATCGCAAAAAGCAAATCCATGTTGAAGCGTAGGAAGATTTCGAGACGAAGCAACGCGAAGAATTAAGGTGTGCTGTTGTTTGGACACGGGAACGAGGTATGGTCGGCGCAAAGGTGCTGAGGCAGCCGTGAAAATCGCAAACAGTGAGATAGGATCGGAGTTTTTTTCGTTCGCGATGCGCGCGGCTGTAGGACGGCGCGCGGCGCAAACAGGACCGTGCCGTGCATGGTGAAAGTGCAAATTGGCGGCTTACCTGCTTAACATCTGCGTTCAGCGTCGGCCCAAGAGATCGGCGATTGAATGTATCTCGGGCGACGGCCATGTTGAACAGCTACCCAAGTCACTGCCAGGAGAAGCCTCTCGGTCGATACATATGATGTAATGAGTGGTAGAAGATGAAGTAAAAGCAAGAGAAAAAGACGAAGGCAGAAATCAAGCTTGACGATGCAACAGAGGGAAGAAAAAGAAAGAATGGAAAGCGCAAGAGAGTAAAAGGTTGATGCAAGAAGTATTATAGCACACTATTAAAAGAGCAAGCGTAGCCTCGAAGAATGCTCGAACCAGAGTGGTTCAATTGGGAGCCCGGAAGGAAGTGTGACGACTCCTGCCTATGCTGGTATGACCTTGTAGCAGAGGAAGCAATCGAAGGAATCGGGAATCGGGGCTAGCAACTGTTTGTACCCCTACAAGGTTAGTACAGAAGTGCCTACATACATGAAGCAAGGCAGGTTCAATGTTGCAGCTTTTGTACAGGTACGGGGTCCCTAGTAACGTATCGTGGGGCTTTCGGGAACTCACGCTATTGGATTGATATACTAAACTCTCCACTAATTTCCCAACTCAGGCTTCTAGATGCACATCATTGGGGGCTCGTGCTTTCACAACAGAGGGTCCTCCCTAAACCCTTGGGTGGACCAAAAAGTGTTTGGCTCTTCAACGACTTTGATAACTATTTGAGCTCTGAGTCCTGTGGTGATATCCGTGTCAAATAGGGGGATTACTCTTTCATTTGAACTGGATACGTATATATCTATATATACTACCTTTGACTTCGTATTAAATAGTCCCTCTTCGCCTTACCCTGACTCGAATTATCTCGAAGTTGGGCTCAAATTTCAAGACCCTTCCCGTTCCCCACTATGTCTAAGACCTTGACCTTGAAAAAACAACATTGAACCCACCAGTGATTCTTTTCTTGACCCAATCCTTTTCGAAGTCGCCATCATGTCCGATGACGAGGCAGACCCTGAGCTTCTGGCCCTTTTGAGGCAGCATTTCTTTGGGAAGTCGAATCAAGAAGATGAGCCCGAGACAGGTGTTTTAGAGGGCGCCGAATACGTCTACGATAATTCTATCGACGTGGCCCTGGATATGAGGGCGACTAAAAATGCAGCAGCTTTGATTTACGAGCAGATGCAGCAGAAAGAGTTCTCGACTGAAAGTTGGTCGGAACATGAATTACATCCCAAGACCAAAGACGAATCTACTGTTGCCTTCATCTTCACCATGGACCTACTCAACTTCTCATTCTGGTCCTTGCGCCCAGAAGATGAGCGTTTCGCTGTGTCTTACCGGGACAAGACCTGGACCGGATACTGGAGTCTGGTTGCTTCACTGCAGAGAGCGCTGGAAGAAGGTGGGTAGTAGTTTCAACTAACACACCTGAATGACTTACTATTTGGATACCCCTTTGATTTGAATTTTCTGTACCCCTGAGACGAGCATAGTTAATGTCTATCCAAAGATATCCCCATAACCGATCCGCACTACTGGCAGAACGAGGAGGAATGCAACATTGAGTCCCTACGGCATGTGTTTCGATCGTGTACTGATGAGGAGATACCGCTGCTGGAAGCACGGCTCGCTTGTCTGAGGGAGGCAGGGCAGGTTCTATACGAAGTAGGTTAATCCAAACGACATTGCAAATTGGAGATAACGCATCGCCAACGCACCTCGGCTCCTTGCAGAAATACAACTGCAGCTTCACGAAATGCATAGAAGCTGCCAACAAGTCGGCCGCGGGTTTGGTGAACCAACTTGCTCGAGACTTTGACTGCTTCAGAGACGAGTTCCGCTTTGAAGGCCGGCGCAAACCGATTCGCTTCCTCAAGCGTGCCCAAATCCTAGTGGCGGACATCTGGGCCTGTTTCAACGGCGAGGGTTATGGAGAATTCCGGGACATCGACAAGATCACCATGTTTGCCGACTACCGCGTTCCGCAAATTCTGGCTACGTTAGGCTGCATAGGGTACAGTCCGCCGCTATTAGCGATAGTAGCGAGAGGAGATATCCTAGAAAGTGGGCACAGCTACGAATTACAACTTCGAGGTAAGTGCTAGTATACTTAGCTTTCATTTAGAACGGTGCTGAGTGAGATAATGCAGCTTGTAGCATCTGGTGCGTGGAACTTATCAGACGCGAGATCAAGCGCCAACACCCAGAGGCGAAGATCAATGCTATCCTGATCGACTTTTTCTTGTATGACACAATGAAGCAATTGGAAGCCCAAGGGAAGGAGACCATACCACACCATCGGACAAGAAGCATTTGGTACTAGTCCATTTGGATAATTGGATGGCTAGAGTAACCTGTACATAGGCAAACGTAGTAGTATTTATTGGCCAGAGGCCAGTAGAATAGACGACTGAGATCACGCGGTGTTCAAGCTAAAGCCAAATGCCGATGAATCTCAGCAAACCTAGTAGGTAGACAAGCTAATATCAAGAAACCCCAACGCCAGCGCATAATGATCATAACCATCGCAAGAGAGTAGGTTCCGGCCGTCTCCTTATCCATCGTATACACATCAATTAGACGCGAACCCATGTTCCGTCGTGTCACATCTCATGAAGGGCCAAAAGCGCCCGAGTTGAGGATTTCATCCATTTGCGCCTTCTCGACACCCTTAGTGCCCCTCGCCTCCTCCTTCAGCAGAACTGCGAGGACTTCTAGCGGCGGGTTGAGGCCCAGTTTGTCGGCCCGCTTCCATCGCTTCATGCGAGTAATTCCGACGCAAGGCTACGAAGTAAACTGTTAGAAATTGCCAGACTTCGATGATCATTAAGAGAAAGAAGCGGATAAAACTTACTCCATACTGAGAACTTACATCCCAATACCGCAACACCTTCTCCGCCACAGTCAAGTCCTCCTGGTGGACTCTCTTAGCAATTCGCTCCCGCTCAAGCTTCCGCCAGTAATGGTCGATTTGCCGATCGGTAATTTTCTCAGCGCGCAACTCCGCCTCCGATTTCTCGGGCTCTGGCTCCGGCTGTTCCACCTGAGACTCCTCCTCGACCTCGGTCTTGATTGCTTCATCTTCAGTGGTCGACTCGTCCTTTACGGAAGAAACATGCTTCGCCAGCGGGCTCTGCTTCGTGGGCTTGGAGAGGTCCTTGGCTGACTTGGGACCAGACTTGGTTACCCGGTGGTTGAAGGACAGAGTCGATTGCCTTCCAGCAGCGCGGCTATCGCCGCTCGAGCGTCTGGTGGTAGGCATCGTGGCAATTCGCAATTAATAGTGATACTTTACCAAATTAACAAGAATTGGTAGTGATACCGTACGTAGTGAAGATGAAATGCGACAATGATGTTGGAATCTGTGCCTGGGAAGTTGTGGGTCAGCAATGGCTCAACGGTGAAATGACGTGGGGGATTTCCCAGATGGTAGCTTCCTGAAATTGGCGGGGCAACACGAAAGCTGAGCGACATCACGTGAGCCAAAGAAGCCCCCTATTTCATTGATTATATAATCCGCCATTCAATCATCCCCTTTATTTTTGTCTCAATAGTAGAAAGAGACATACTGGCACTAATGAGTCAGCACCTTCATAACAATAGGAGAGATTATTTGGCCGTGGGATGTCCTCTCTTATTGAAACTGGATGCTAAAAACTATCTACTTGAGAAGTTCATTGATAGCAGCTTGAGAAACATCCAATCTCTTCCCAGGTAATAACCTTGCAAAGAGAGATAGAGCACAAAGTTGACTATCGAGGTTTTGTTTTCCATAGTTTCTGACTGTGAGGTATATCTCCCATTTCCCCTTCGTCCTTCACGAATCGTCCTGTCCCTCCTCGTTCTCGTTCTGCTTCGCAGTCGCAGTCTTGGACTCATCCGAGTTCTCACCGTCGCCTTCATTGGCTTTCTCACTCTCCGCAGCGACTGAAATGCTCTAATGTTAGTCAAATCTGTAGACTCTATCGATAACTAGGAGCACCTACAGTTTGCCAAGATCTGACCGCACAAGTCGAAGAAGGCCCAAAAGTCATATTTGTACGCCTTTCGGATCAAAACATAAAGAAGCCAGCTAGGATGTATGCCAATCTCGGCTGAAGTCGCTGTGAGGTTCGGATCTGTCAAGTTTCATTAGCATAATTTCGTAATTCCAAATGAGAGCCATAGATACCATGTTGAGCTAATTCCCAGAGTCCAGCAAAGGTCGGAGCTGCCCAGAAGTAGCCCAGACGGCGCCCGTACTCGGACATTTCTCTCTGGGGCTGGCCCGATGACTGGCCTGACGGCTGACCTGACGACTCGTTCGACATGTCTGGCTTGCTTGATTTGTCCGACGTCTTGGGTTGCGGTACTGATGGTAATTGTATGAGTTAGGTGAGATGCAGGAAGAGAAGAGCTCTCGTTCGTTGATAATTTAGAGAACTGATTTATCTCAAAGATTGCAACAGCCTAAATTACCAAAAGACTTGTGTGTGGCAACCCTGTTGTAAATGAAAAAGAAAGGAAAGCACCCCCCGCTTCTAAAGCCGATACCTCTCGCCTGTGTGAGTAGGGAAGGGGTCTTGCTCATCCGTAAATGCGGCCGCTGAAGTAAACACCTCCACGAGTCAATGTTTACCTAAGGTACCTTTCAGTAGTAGCCCACATTCACTTGCTTGAAGACTAGGAGTACCTGCCGGTTTAGAAAGGCCGGTATTGCACAGGACAGCCCTTGAGATCAGTTGTTCACAAGGTGGACGACAGTAAACAGAGACTCACCAGAGGCTTGTTGGTAGGATGGGGTAGAGATAAGAACATACGAATACCCGTTTTAGGATTCGGAACTTGCCTCTTTATATACAGCTAGCATAGGCTCCTCTGCTAGGTCACGGCCTAATTCGGACCATGACTACTATTCTTTTCTTCCTGATGCTTTATTCATGAAATATGAGAACTCACTTACTCTGTGAAACATCTGACAGAGTCTGTTTGTTGACAATGTGAGGTGAGCTTTCTATTGAGAAGAGTGTGTATTCTATAGAAACTGACATATGACGCACCATGGATGATGGGAAGAGATTTGTTATGCTGTTAGGAGCTGGAAACTATCCAGGCTAAGGCCGTGGTACACATACATGATGCGTCGTCTACATGTCTCAAGTAGTACCTATCAGTGAAACAGCCTGTTAAAGAAAGTATATTGGCATGTTTTGAATAAACTGTACCTGACAATCCTTTCAAGGATGACATGATCCTCTATTTGGAAGAGAACTGTTTATTCTCCCACTGAAAAGGGGCGTGCTCATCTGCTTGAAAATAGCACGCATGCCAACTTGGAACATATAGGTGCGTTCACCTTATTTTCTAAAGGCGGACACGTCCAGATATAGAAAGGAAGTAAAATAATATGCACTTGCCGTAAGTCATTAGAGATAAAAGCTGAAGAAACAATAAAAAAAGGGTGCCTAGGGGGTTCGAACCCCTGACCTCTCCCAATTTGGACTTGCCCAAAGGGAGCGAGTTAACCACTTCTCCAAGGCACCGCTGAGCCAATTCACTGTTGTGCTGTGAGTTACATCGGCGGCGCGTATTTGAAAATATAAGCCCCCTTCGCGCCGGCTGGCGGGTGTACCAAGGAAGGCAGGTGGCCATATAACCAGGTATTATGGTACGGCCGCACTTTCTGTCCTGTTGCCAGGTGATATTGAACCTTAATAGCGACATCGTGTTATGATACGCATTCTACGACTGACTATTTACATAAGAAAGAATATGTACTTCTCCTTTTAAGAGGAACACGTTTGTCTATCTGGGAGAGAAAAGTCCTATCTGTTATTCCAGGCTCAAATATGGCACGAAAGGAGGTTGGCACATTAACAGAAAGAGACCCATGCTGTCTCGTTTAGAAAGGGGTTATTTGGTCCATTAAGAGCACCCTTACTTATTTGAACAGTTAATGCCATATTCAAAGGCTTTGGCTTGTGTATCTACCTCTCATCCATACAAACAGTAATTAATACATGAGGTATCAAAACATTAACATTCGAGGACCATGCACGGTATTGGCACAGATTATCATAAAGAGTACTGGGTGATAAAGTAGCATGGTGAATAGCATTGGAGATATACAGGAGGCATGTATTATAAATCATTATGCACCAAGGAGGAGTATCAACAAGTATCACAATATATATTGGCAATCAGGGGCTATGAGGACCAATTCATTCCTATGCACATTTCTCCTTTCAACGCCTTTTCTCCCTTTCACAAAACCCACACCCAGAAAGCGTATAAACAACCTTGCACGGAATTTGTGACTTCTCAACCTATTCATGCTACTATCTCGTAGTTCCCTGCCCTACTTCCGGGGTTCTCCTCATCCGCCTTCTCTGCCTCCTACGTTTTCTCCTCCGCCTCTTTCTTCTCCTCGACGTTAGCCTTCGTTATCTCTCGGGCTTTTGCCGCCTTGTTCTCGGCTGCCTGATACATTTTGATCTCTAACAGTCGAATTAGTTACTCATTAACATTACATGATTTCTAACCTGATATTAATAACCCCATAGATATACGTACCTGCATCGAGCTCTTCCTGGCACGCATCTGCAGTCTTGCCAACCATTGTTGCAAGCACGTCGATCGGCCGAATGTTGAGTCTGCCAGCTATGCCATGCGTGATGGGATCTAAACAAAAGGAATCAGCCCATCAGACACACAGAAAGTCTGTCCTGTAAGGGTAAACACATACGGTCTACAATGAACTCATAGAGACCTTTGGCCGAAGTGTCTTCTTGGTACAGCTGATAGAGCCGATCGAAGTCAAGAGGCGTGATGCGGTATCTGCCCGACATATCGGAAATGCGATCTCGTGTAGCGTCTATGATATCTCTGATTCGTCGTCTCGCTGACATTGTGGAGGGAGAGGTCCTGGTAGGACACCTGCTTGTTACTAAATCAAGAAATACAACGGAAGTTCGCGACACAGCGAGAGATCCGTATGCCCCTTTACGTCGTTGTGTGAATCACTTTGTGGTATGGACTCGCGGGTCTTAGTCACTTCTGAATGACGTTGGACCGCGGTGCAAACTTTTGCTTCCATGTTGTCGTTTTAGTGAATAATACCCATACTGTCCTGGTTTTCACATCACTACAGTGAGTTTAGGTAAGCTCCCCCCTAAACTCCAGTCATCAGCCATCCACGGATCTTGGAAATTTCTAGGAAGTATACCTGGACCTCGCATTCACTTTGCCTATTCACGTATTAGTACGTTATTCTATCAACTCACGTAGGGCGTCTTACCCGCTGGATATCTACAAACCGGAACCGACCAATAGGAGTCACTGAAAAATATTACTCACAGATTATTTGTCTCATAACCCTTTGTCCCAGCAAAGCTATGGACGGCCCAATATGATAGAGTATTCATAACTAGAAAACATTCTGCTTGGTATCTATTTTGGGTGGTAGCCATGGAGATGGCTTCGCTCCCCGCGTGTATTATCCGTTGTATTGCCGCCATGGTGATAACTGCTATTTGGATCGTCGCGGAAAATGGAAGAAACTGTTTCCTAGGATAAACTTTGATCTTATATATTCAGATAGTTGTGAGGCCCAGCGAAGCCCAGCCAGGATCGTGGCGACGCTGGATTGGTGCGCGATACATGTCAGCCTCCGTAATACCCAATGATATCATCATCTTCATTTAAATCGCTCAAGAGGCAGCCTAAATTTACAGATGAGCCGGGCTAGGTAGTTGGCTGCTAAATGGCTTGTCGAAGCCGTAAGTCGCCCGATATGAGAGGCAAACTAGATAAGGGGCTGTGATGGTTTTTAAGTGACACAAGAATGGGGCTGATTTCAAGTATAAGAATCGCACACGTCACGTATATGTGAATGATGAGCGCATACGATATTTTTCGAGGTAGTTTTGCCGCTCGCTAAGTTGTTGTAGGAAAATCCTGTCACATAGGCGACCGAAGGTATACCCAAGTTTTTTTCTCTCAGGGGCAACCAGAATAGGGGCTCTGGATTAGATAAGATATGAGTAAGGATACACAACAGGTGTGGATCGTTGATTAGGACTCATGGCACATAGTATACGGAAGAACCGAAGATAAGTGTCCCAGTCGACTCTACGGCTATCTGCAACTCAATACAATTCTATGCATCATCATCTCCTTCTAGCAGCGGCCTCATCATCACATACAAGCAAATCACAAGAACGAAAGAACCAACGTAATATCAAAATGATGCCAAATTTGACTTTCTATGTACTGCACGAAAGCGCGCATGTAACCTAAGATACAAGAAGCATCCTCACTCCTCGTGCCTTGCGACCGAAAAAATCAATTACGAAGGGGGGAATAAAGCACATCAAAAAGCACGGGTCATCCATACCCCATTGGTATACTGAGCCGAAAAACACGCAAAATCATTATTCAGCCCAATGATGACGACTATTCAACCGACCACCTAGATCAAGGCGAACCCCGCAGTGAAGCACAAGGCGACCACCGCAGGGATGATCATAGCAGCTGCGGAGGCAGCACCTTGAGGCGCTAATGTGGCAGCAGCGTTGGAGGAGGAGTTGGAAGAGGAGGACGAGCTGGTGCTGGAACTAGTGGTACCAGGGGTGTTAACAGCGTCGTCAGCAAGAGGCTTGACGGCAAGACCGGTTAGTTCCTTTCCGTTGGCATCCTTAACCGTGTGCTTGACAGAGTAGTCGCTAATGTCGACGATCTTGCCAGATGGCTTGGGGGAGACACCGTTGTCAATGATGTCCTGGGCTCCAGGGGGAACAGCAGGGAGAGTGAAGTTGTTGTTGAATCCATCCTCCTTGATCAAGCTGGCCTTGCACTCGGGAATTGTGACCTTGTTGTTGGTGGCCTTGATGCCCTGAACCTTGCTGAAGTCGACCTTCTTGTACTGGTTCTGAAGAGTTGCGTAGTCGCTCAGAAGGTTGACGGTTCCGTCGTCATTGCACTCAGCAAGACCGTAGTTGTTCTTCTCCTGGGCCCATTCGTAGACGACACCGCCCGAAAAGGTTCCCATCATCTGGTCGCTGTAGATGGTACCGACCTCAGTGAAGACGCGAGGGGAAGGGGTGTTGCAGCCGTACTCGGAGTAGAAGATTGGGACTGAACTGCTCTTGAACAAAGCAACCAGCTGGTCGTACCCAGACTCTGTGAAGGAGCTTTCACCGCACCAAGAGTAGCTGTTCAAGGCGAACATGTCGGCACGAGACATGTCATTCTCGTTACCGTCGATGGCGCATTGGAAGTAGTTCCAGGTATCCTCGAGGACGTCACGGACATCGGCGGCGGAGTATCCAACGGGAATAGCGCGGTCGGCATGGTTCTTGATGTAGTTCTTGAGGTCACGAGTGACAGCACGAACATAGGGGGGAACAGTGGAACCAGTCTTGACATTATCGATGACTTCGTTGCCAGCGAAGAAACCGAGGGTGTTGGGGTAGGACTTGAAAGCTTCGACAACAGCGAAAGTCCTGTTTAAGTACCCAGCATAGTACGATTCCCAGGGCGCACCACTGTTGAGAGACTCGCCTGCTAGGGGCGAGTTGACGTCGATGATCATATACATGCCCGCCTGTTGAGTAAAGTTAGATTAGAACGGCAGTGACTGAAAGACCAAAACTTACAGCATTGAAAATGCTAGCGCATTCATCGTGGTTTAGGTTGGGGTCCAAGTTGTAGACTCGAATGGCATTGACACCCAATTCCTGCATGAGTGCGGCGTCTCGCTTGCAGATATCTCCATTAGATAAAGGATCCTTCCCGTGGCTGGGATCATAACCGGCACTTCCACCGATCTGATAAGCCATGCCGACGATCTGGAAGGCATCGCCGCTCTTGCTGTTGACAAACTGGTTGCCTTGCACTTCGAGGGGTGTAACAGCGGCCGCCAGGGTCGCGCCGCCCAAGGCGACGAGCGCAGATTTTACGAACATTGTCCTTGGTCCAAAATGCAGGTTCCTAGGTCGCGACGTAGTTGATATGAGGATCCCTTACTGCTGGTAGTAAATCTCGAGGCTGTTATTTAAAAATGTCGATTTTATGTCTTCTGCCTGATACCACAATCGACGCAAAGTAGCCTTCTTTTCAAAAATAGATATCGAGAGAGTGACGAGAATAGGCCGGTGGCCAAAAAACGATCGTATGTAAAAAGGACTAAGAGAGTGATTACTGAAAGAAAGCGCCGAGGCAGAAGTGAGTTAAAAGTTGTGAAAGATCTGGAAAGAGTGACAAGAGGTTGGGTGCGAGAGGGAGAAGAGCTTAGATAGATCAATGATTGGAGTAGGAGGGAGGTAGCGCGGTGCAGGTACAACACAAGCAATTGTTACTTGGGTACAAAAGATTGCCGCGATGCCAATCAGAGACTAAGGTCTCGACTTTCCTAGGGGTTTGACTAGCTGACTTGGGCTTGCTTGGGGCAAGTTTGTTGCAGTAATTCAACAGCGGCGGGGATTGTGACTGGTTGAGCGGGTATAGCACCCTCCCAAGTAGGAAAGACCCACAGAACCCACAGAACCCACAAAAAGAAGTTAGATCATGTCATCTGCGCTAACGCTAGTACCATCTCATGATAATAATTTGCCTCAATTAGGCTCTCCCCCTTCACACTGTCCTTTACCACCCGTCAAGAGTGCCGACTCACCGTATTCAAGACAATGAACACCGCTAGACCGCACTGTCGGGTGTTTATGCGAGTCCTTGATCGATCCCTACCAATCCTATAGTTTCACCGACATAACTATCGTCTCCTGATGGATCAAACAAGCTCATTCTTTTGATTACATTCACCTACTCACTCCCCATCTGTGGCACCTTTCTCTCCCTCCTCTCTGCTGCGTGTTGCTGTGCTGCTGTGCTGCGCTGTTTGGCCTAGAGCTTCCTCATTTGATTAATCACAAGCAGCCAAGTAGGCTAATGGCTTAAGAGAAGGAAAAATCTACTATTCTGGCTGGGTCGTTTTCTTGTCTAGAAATTGAAGGGTTCAATACGGGGTGGACAAGAACTTGTAGCCTATTGGCATTTTATTGGCAACCCAATCGAAGTGTATACTACCTGCCTATGCTGTCAGACATACGAGGGGTTTATTGTAGTAGCATTTTCACCATTGTATGTGAAGAAGTACCCTACTAACAAATATCACCTTAATATTCGTACAAGGGATTGTCTAATCCACAATGTCTCGCGTTTCTTCGTTCCCTTCCACTCGTTCTTCGATGTCTCGGTTTCGAAATGTTCTACAACGACGTCACAGCTGTTGTACGGCCGCTGGTTTGCAGGAATGATGAAACACCGTCTGTTTTCTGTGCGCGTGGGTACCTGTGACAATCGCAATTCGAGCTTCTTCGGTGCTATTTGGCCCATCTAATATTCCCCTGAAGATCCATTCAGGTAGTCAGAAAAATGAGGGAAAAATTCCGGGGATCGATGGTTTGTGTTAGGGAGACCCCTGTCCTAGAGTCTTAGGGGTTACAGTTGAATAGAATAGGTATAGCTTTGCGACGGCGCCAAATGACAAAATGGAATGGATGGAATCTAATGCAGAACAGCGGCAAGCACCCAACCCCCAGGAAGTTGCACCAGCCACCACTCTGCATTAGCCACATAAACACTATGCACCAGCCTCATCGCACACGGCCGGGTTCTAGCGTTCGAAATTCTGGGGAGTTCCACTACGTCCGGGCTGTGCCGGCCGATTACTACTGCAGCCTGTTGTGCGACGTCGAAGAATAAAAAAAATAAAGGTGGTGGCCTCAAAACCATTTGATAGGATATTCATGCACATATCGACGGCGTCACATTTACGCAGGCTCTGTACACCTCATATACCCTCTCGCTTCGCTAGCTTCCGCACCTCGTCGGCGGCCAACCTCCACGTCCTAAGAAGCGCTACCATCATGGCTTCCGGTACGTGCCTCACTTTTCCCCGCCTCTCCTTTTTCGCCCACCGGAAACACACTCGGAAATAATTCTAGCCTCCAAATTTCCAAATCTGCGCATTCGAATCTGGGAGAAAGGAAGGAAACCCGCAGGCTAACAACAAGACCATTGGTCCCCTCCCCAACAGACCTCCCATCCGACCGCCGCCCCGTCGTGATATCCGGGCCCTCGGGCGTGGGCAAGGGCACGCTATTCAAGCGGCTCTTCGACGCGCACAAGGACGTCTTCGCGCTCTCGGTCTCGCACACGACGCGCAAGCCGCGCGCGGGAGAAGCCCACGGCGTCGATTACTACTTCGTTTCCCCCGACGAGTTCGAAGCCCTCGTGCGCGCCGATGGCTTCGTCGAGCACGCCCGCTTCGGCTCCAACCGCTACGGCACCTCCAAGCAGACCATCGCCGACCAGACCGCCAAGGGCCGCGTCGTCGTTCTGGATATCGAGATGGAGGTGAGTTTTTTTCTCCGACTTTCGCACAGGCACACGCTTGCCACTCCTATGTACCTAAGGTTAAGAGAAAAATGGGCGCACTAAAAGGAAGGAAACAATAGGGAGTTAAGCAGATCAAAAAGAGCGGTATAGAAGCGCGCTACGTCTTTATCAAGCCCCCTAGCTTCGAGGAACTCGAGAGGCGCCTGCGAGGCCGAGGGACCGAAGACGAGGAGTCTATCGCGAAAAGGCTGAACCAGGCCAAGGTTGAGCTCGAGTACGCAAACACGCCAGGCGTACATGACATTATCATTGTCAACGACGACATCGACAGGGCTTACAAGGAGCTTGAAGACTTCATTTACAAGCCCCTAGCATAGAGGGGGATTTAATACGAAAATGTCCTTTCTTGGCGCGCATTTAGAACCAATAGACGGAGGCCATAATACTCAGGGGTTATATCAAGCAGTAAGGCACGATCCTGATAGAGATCACCATTTCAAGAAATCAAGGCGGAGGTATTTGGGCATAAGTCTCGTATTTATTCCATCAGGTATCAAAGCAGACTCTCTATTAGAGTACAGTAGAGGCTTGGCCACGGATTAATCTTAGCAGCTTTAGAGAAGATGAAGAGAGCTTCGGGGGAATACTAAAAAGGAAATAATAAGAACGTCGAGTCGCCAGACTGTAGATGGAATAACTGCATGCTCGGCCAACAAAACATAACAAGCTTGAACAACCCCAGAAGGTCCAATATTCTTGACCTTGTTGTTAAATACGCCTCCTCACGCACACTCAAGTATCTTCCACTCGGTCACGAATTTTGGTATCCCACCCCAATAGAAATTTTTAGGTTCTCGTGGCCATTCTTGAAACGAGTTGCACTTCCAACGTTACGCCTTAGCCGTCGGAGAGCTGTTCATTGTAATAGTCGTAAAGGGGTAATTAGATATATCTCGCCAGGATGGGAAGCCCGTGAACCCGGGAAACGCCTCGTAGAAAGCACACATAGAAAAAAAGAATAGAGGTCTAGTAGCCGTTCATGGTCATCCGTTGGGAGCTTCGGCTGAGTTCGCGATCCGCAGCAGGGCTGATCGGTCTGCTTCCGTGGCCTTGTGCGCTGCTCTCCTTGAGCGCCAACAATTGCTTGGCACGGAAGGTCTCGTAGTGGATCTGCGAGGTAGTCTCGATGAGATCCTGGAGGTGCGTTCGGAGCAGGAAGTTTCTCAGGTAGACGAATTCGCAGTGGTTCTCATCCTCGACGTTGATAACACCCCATCGATTTTGGCGTCCACGGACTTGCTTGCCATTTACAATGATCGACTTCTCAGAACCGACGACGGCAAAAGGGACGAGGCTCTATATGGGTTATTAGTACAGCTTGACATAATGCGCATGCTATGAATCTTACCTTGATTTGAGTGTTAATCGAGCGCTCTTCCTCATCAAGCTCATCGTTGTCGTAGGGGTACATTTTGAGGTTGTGGAAAGCGAACTCCTCCTTAATTCGCTCCTTGAAGGCTTGTCTCTCTTCCAGAGTCAGGGTGTCGGCCTTGGCGATAACGGGCACCACGTTGACAACATCGGAAAGCTTCTTCAACACTACGATGTCGATGGGCTTTAGGGAGTGACCCGAGGGCTGGATGAAGAACAAGCAGCAGTGGATACGGGTGTCCGGGATGTAGCGTTCTCGCTGTGCTGTAAGCTCCTTTCGCAGGTACGCGGAGTGCTGATCCTTGATGTACTTTACGATGGGATCCCAGCAGCGGTCGTTGTTAACCAGATCACCATAGCCAGGGGTGTCGACGATGTTCAGCTTTAGCCGGACGCCATTCTCCTCGATAACATGCGACACGGGGTGAATCTCGGTAGTTTGGCGGATCTGCTCATCAGGCAACAGTCTACCTTTCGAATCGATCAGGTGAGATGCGAAGATGGTGTTGATGAGAGTCGACTTTCCCAAACCGGTCTGGCCTATAGCATGACGAGACAAGTTAGCTATGTGGAACGAGGCGCGATCGTCGAACCAGCTGTCATCGGATAGCTAAGGGATAGATAAAACTCAAAGGAGAAATCACTCACCAACGCAGATGACGTTGAACTGGAAACCTCTTTTCAAGAGCTTCTTCTCGATCTGGGAGGTGATGCTGTCGAAACCGACGTGGCTGTTAGGGTAGATGGTTTGCGTCGCCATTGCTTCTAACTTTATCCGATCGACAAATGGATGAATTATCAATGTCAACTCCTATTCCAAGAAATAGCCTACTGGCAATTGGAGGAACGAACGAATATCGGAGTTAAGGGGGAGTTGAGCTCTGATGCGAAGTTGAGTTGGGATTTGATGGAGATGGTGATGGGGAAGAGGTTGAAGGTTCGTGGCGTCTGGGAATTTTTTCGACGTGAAGGGGATGGATCCTCTCTTGATTGCTCCTGGCGATTTCCTTGCCAAACAATAATTTCCGTAAAGAAGGTGCAGGTTGGGTTGGGGACCACAAGAAAGGGGGAAGGGAGATGGCAGCTGCTGATAGGTCAATGTATGTCTGTGCATAGTGGAACCCGAGCTGGGGGTTCTTAAGGTCGTACGTGCTCTTTTTGCTCCGGCTAATAAAGCTGTGGCGTTGCTCGTGTTGTGAGCGCCTTAGGCAAGGGTGATGGCGGTTTCTCAACCTAATGCCTCACCTTATATGTATATCACATATAATCTACTCAACTTGGAGTCCATTCTGACTTGTAGAGGGTCTTCTACGGAATAATAAGTTACAGGGCAGTCAAAACCAGACTCCAGCGAAGACCAAAAGCCGCATAGCATAGAAACTAGAAGCCGCTGCATACAGATCCATCTCCAAGTCAAATCTGCAAATACTCATCGATCTTTATTAAGGCCTGAACATCTCCCTCAATCGTATTCATCGTTGCCTCAGCTCCCCAACCGTCAGTATATCCGCCGCCAAAGTCAATGATGTAAATGTCATCTGTCTCGGAGTTGATAAGTATGTTATCCGGCTTCGCATCGCCCCACACTACACCAATCTCGTGTAGCTGAGCGACTGTTTCCCGTATTTGCAATGACCACTTCTTCCGTCGGTTGATGTCGATTATAGCAACATCGCCAATGCGAGCCAAGTTTGACATCTCGTAAGTCTCTGCATGAGGTATATACTCCTCGACAATGCCGATTTCGCGACCATCGTCGGCCGATTCGACGAGTCCAATAAGCTTAGGTGTGCGAAGTGTCGCAGCGTATCGAGACCTAGCGATTTTACACAGGCAGTCGAATTCTCGTTGCACGGCATGGTAGCTGAAATCGTCGAATACTTTGACACAACGCTCCTGTCCCTCGACCAGTGCTCGTACAATGAAGCCACCGCCATTCGCTTCCAGCTCCTCCAAGACTCGAATAGACTTAGTTGAGTATCGGGCCAACCCTTGAGCTTGGTCTGTGTTTCTAAGTGAGGAAGCCGGTATGCCATCGTAGTAGTAGTCATCAGATTCCTCCACATCTAGGCATTCATCGGAGCAGTTATGAGACCCCTCAATATTTCCTGATTTTTGGAAACTATCATTTTCTGGATATTGATAGCTGCCCTCAGCCACAGACATGCTGTCGACTGGGGAAGGATCGTGCCGTTCAAGAACTTGTAGTTTCCCCTCAATAGTCACCAGAGAACATTGAATCGTCGGTGCAAACACAAGGGAGTGGAGATCGTCGCCAGCTGGTGTGACACATGCCTTCTTAAAGGTATACCTGCCCAGTTGTACAATCTGGTGCGCAATCTTGTCTTGGACAATAGTAGCTTGTTGTTCATCTTCTGCATCGTAAGCCTCTTTATATTCCTTGATCAGCTGATCCTCGAGGCTTGCCCCAGAATCGCTTGGGCTCAGATTAGCAATGATACGCGTTCCTCCATATGAGATATAGATAGAAACGCTGTTGTCATCATGGAGTGTGGACTCGTCTGCCCACCACGCAGGGTCTTGGCGTATTCGTTGTGATGGCATGTCAAATGGAGTTGTCAATGATAGATGGGAATATTATTTTAAAAGCAACGCGAACTTCAGCCGAAAAGAAATCAGAAGGACTTGGCGCCAGGCACAAAAAAAACTTTCCAGAACACAGACATGCACTCCCAACAGGCAGTGCTTTTAGTGAGTGCTCTATTGTCTCTCACGAAGGGTATCTTTCGCTTCTAGGTTTCTAGTAGCCCTACGAAATTCTGAATCAGGTTCCCGGAGACCATGGGACAGCAGAACCGCGTTCCTGGGACACAACAATAGCCCTGAGCCGCGTTACCTGCCACAATGCATGCTCTAACCCAGGTTACTACATAGGCACTGGTGAGACGCTCCTCCAAATTTCTGGTAACCTTATGAAGCCTAAGCCAACATGCAGCAATCTTACCCAGAAATCCAGTAACCTCCAGCTGGTTCACAACTTTGTAGGGCTACTTTAATTAGTGTTCCAACTACCTACTGTGCTTAATAACTTACGAGACGAGATTTATATTGCTAGAATTGCCTCAATCAGCTCTTTGAAAGAATATAAATGTCGATTGGGGGCACTCCGTATTGCTGAAGTTATTTGCACTTCTTTGCGGAGAGCTTCTCATCGCATGCGATTGGCTGCGATCCGCTGTCCGCTTTCCGAAACGGGTTAGACACTGTAGATTTAGTCAATGGCTAGATGGCTTACCTTTCCCAATTAGAAAAGTGGGTTTAATTTTGCTTCTACGGTAAATTTTCGCGATATGATAACCTGCCAAAACTCGGGCAACTCTTAAACGACGGCGAGGTCTTCGTATCAACAGCCCGACATTCATTCACGAACGCGCCCGATGATTACGGCTTTCGCATGCGACATCTACCTTTGTGAGGTATTACGAGCGTGTGGCATCATTGATACACGGAAGTAAGCTCCCGTCGATTCAGAAACTACACATCAACCATGGCTGCCATACAGCAACTGCGAATGGCCTCAGTTTTCTCGTCCCTCTTCCCGAGGATAGCATCAACCAGCTTCAACACCACCTTCCGATCAACAGTTCTCTATACACAACAAGAGTCGCGATTACCCTCGATATCGTCGCTCGCTATCGCAATCCCTGCTGCCATCTCGAGTATACCGTCCTTGTTAGGTGATATATGGGAAGGAATACTTCGAGCGGTACCCAAGAAGAAGACATCACACATGAAAAAGAGACACAGGCAAATGGCAGGCAAGGCTCTGAAGGATGTTACTGCATTGAATAAGTGCCCAGCTTGTGGAGGAATAAAAAAGATGCACACATTATGTCCTAACTGCATGGGCCGTAAGTTGTTCTTATCTGCTGTTTACATATTATGACAAACACTAATCTGCGTATTCCTAGGCGTCGGAGGTATGCTCGAACGTGACTTTAAGGCGAAGGCATGATCAATGGAAGTATGATTTGAGGAATACAGGGACATCTGCGACCTCATAGTTGTACAAATTGTACAGCAAATAAATGGAATTTGTGCATACCACTGGCGTTATGGTATAGGGGTAAGGAATCCCGCAGTAGAATCAACTGTAAATATGTGTACAATGAAAGCCATTTCTCTGTTTGACATGAATTTGCATCTTGGTCTGATATCTATGCGGCTATATAGACAGACCTCTAATATCTCGTCCACCATCGTAATAGCAGTTAGAATGAAGCATCGTGCATTCCACCACTTCAACTAATAACCTCAATAGTCGAAACCCTATTCTAACTTCGTATTCAACGAGACGGGAACAAAGGGGAGAAATCCATTGTATGATGCAATATTCTGGCTGCTGTTTGGAAGCCTCTATCCAAATCTCCAGTTTTTGTTAGACATCCATCCAATATCGACCCCACCATAGCTCAGGTACCCTTCAATATTCCTAGTATCATCAACCCCACCAACTACCTCTTCCATACAACAGCATCGCAAGAAATCCATATGGATCGATAGCAATCATGGTATGTAGAAGATTCAGATTAAAGCCGCATGCTGAAGGTTTAACTTACTAACACGTATATAGTCGAAACAATACCTCACGACGCATACTATCGACAATGGTGAGCCTTACACTTTCTTCGGTCGTATTTCTTGCGACTCGAACCTTGGAGCTCTTGATTATTAGTCAGGCTCATATCTTCACAATACATTATATTAACATCCACTAGCGCACGTAACCGATATCTTCTCTCTTGCGGCAACGCCCACGGCACTCCTCTCCGCCAGCGGCTCCTCGACGATTCACATACATGCCACCGCGCAACCAAACATACCCCTTGCCCAGTCCCTCACGGGTGCACACAAGCTCGGCTGTCACCACATAGCCGTATCCAACAACGGCAAGATCGCTGCATCAGCTGGGTTTGGCGGCGAAGTGAAGATATGGAAACTTGCCGAGTCAGGTAACGAATGGGAACCATTCGGCGAACTAGAGCCCGCGAAAGGTGCTGGCAAGAACGCTGGAGAAGTATGGGCCATCGCACTTAGCGAAGACGGCCAATACCTGGCTTCTACTACCTACGATGGACGAATTAATGTGTGGGATCTCTTTGGTAACAGATCCGAAAAGATACGAGAATACGAGACTGGCAGTGCAGGTTCTGGCTCTTTCGGTCTGTGCGTGGACCTGAGTCGCGATGGGAAGTACACGGCGAGCGGTCATCAGAGTGGCGCTGTCTACGTCTTCAACAACGACACTGGACGATTACAATATTCACTTCCTGGTAGGTTCACCCTAGATGAGGATATGCTTGCATCTATGATGCTGATCAAGAATTAGGACTTGTCAAGCCGATTCGAACAGTGGCCTTTTCGCCAGCCGGTACACGTCTAGCTGCCGCAGGAGACGCGGGTATTATTGCGATTTACGACACGAAGCACGGCGAGCATGTCGGCAATCTGACTGGTCATACAGCATGGATCACCTCCATCGACTGGAGTGATACAGGCGAGTACTTACTCAGCGGCGCTTTTGACGGCAAAGTGAAGGTATGGTCCATTGATAGGGGCGCATGTGTCGCAACACACAGCGAGACGGACAAGGCGCTCTGGGCCGTCAAGTGGTTACCCAAAACCGGACGCAACGAGATGTTTTGCACCGCCGGTGCGAACAGAAGCCTGACTTTCTACCGAGAAGCTACGGGTGCATGAAGGGTTCGTTGCACCTAGGGACTTGGCTTTGGTAAATGCTCTTACTTGTTCGGCGTTTAGAGACCGGAATGGAAAAGGAGATATCGGCATATGCGGTAGTCAATTTCGGGGTACATGTGCTTTACACAACCTAGAATTATGCGCTAAGACTCGAACTTCGGAGGACCTTTTCAAAATAAAAATAAAAAAGGCCAAAATTTTATACTGGTATGGTGGCGCGTCGGTATATGGAGCAAGTGTCGCAACTACCGAAGTCGGGCTATCTGTGACTCAAGTCGACCAACCCCTGAACACCCCTCCTAGTGACCCAAAGGGCGCAATCCCTCCATACAAGTAATCGTATATGACGAGGAATACCGTATATTCGAGTGAAATGGGCAGTTTACTCCATATCAAGCAGCGAAAGCTCGTTCACATTGCCAGATATTCATCAATTTCACTAACCACTATAGCGAATCGGCGGATAGGTGATGCTTATTATATTGAGAACAGCTAAACCCACAATATAAATTCCCTCGTCACAGCTATTACTATTTTCAACAAGCAGTCTCAACTAAAACAATGACAGACACTCCGATCGCAACGGGAACAGTGCTCCTCCCTGTAGGTCCGCCGCCAAGCACACCGACCGATGCCATGGCTGCCACGGATGCAGAGACAAGAAAGCTCCCACCAGTAACCACTGGCACATCAGAGCTCTACATCCAAGGCCTCGCCAGCGCCGTATCCCGCGCATTCGCCACCGACCCCCTAACCGTCATGTTCCAAGGCGAGAAACTCCCGCCCAGCCAATCAGTCGCAGACCTGGATCTGGCGTCCATCCAGCGCATGGTATACGAAGGAGCATTATCGCGGCTTGCGACTAAGCTAGCGGCAGGCGGCCTCGTGGCAGAGGCCGGAGGTTTCGCGGCCGTTGCGTGCTGGGAACCCGGGATGGTGGGCCAGCCGTATGCTTCTCATACGTCGGCGGTTTTGGCGCAGAGACCGCTGTTCGTGCGGGTCTCGAAGGGCTGGGCGGATATGATGCGCCGCTACTTGTACCCGGTTGCTGAGCGCGTGAGCGGGGGGAGGTACTGGAAGTTGAGTTTGATGGCGAGGGATCCGGCGGTGCAGTATGTACCGGGTGCTGGTGAGTAGATATTTAATTTCTGATGTTGCCTTTTTGCAATTGAGTTCGGGTCAGGGGGGAAGAAAGCAAAAGTTTTGCCCCTGAGATTACGGATTCCTGTCAATTAATACGGGATAGAGCATTAGAACAGAAACTAAACTAGGTAGCTGACCTGTATGCTGGCAAGTCATAATTGGTATCTTATACAAAGCACTACTCTTCTAGGGAGATTAGACGTAAATTATCTCTCGCTACCAATAGCCGTCGTCAGGGTCTAAGGTTTTGTTCAACACATATCTTCCGTATAAGTGCCATAGCACCACACTACTTGGTGTATATTCTCTCCTACATAGAAGGAATACTAATCATCGTCATTGTAGTGCGGGCCGTGCTAGTACCATTCATAGAGCGGTTTACTTCGGACCAAAACGAAGGCGGTCCTATGCCCGTGTGGCTGGAGGCAGGTAACGATAGGGCTCGTGCAATCTACGCTCACTTTGGATTCCGCGAGGTGGGTGAAGTTGAAGTCGAGGGAATAAAGACTTGGGGTATGATATACACAGGCAATATCGATATCGAAAAGAAGGATAGTAAGACAACAGTAATTTCCATATCGAGGTAGCTTGGTATGTCGAATCGACATTCAATCTCTGGACATGTGCAGACTTTTCGAGATGCTCCTCTAGGGCGAGGCGTCATTGAAAAGGGGGGCTGCGGAATGTCTGTTCTTAGATATGATTCATGCCCTATACTAGAATTGTAGAGACGGACTGCCATTTCACTTCTCCAGCGACTCGTTTCTAGAAAATGTAACTCAAGTCATCATACTAACTCTAAGCACGTAACTACCTAGCTAGAACGACATACTATTACTTTCAGGAAGTTTAATTCTATACTCCTTATTGCTTAATGGCCCCTGGAAGTAATGTATAATGTACGTGTTGCCATCCCGAAGTCTATTTCGATTAGTGATAGCCGCGCGTTATAGGCAGAGTTTAGACATTCCGATACAAAGAACAGACCCTCAGCCCATAGCTGGTCTCGCAGAGCCAGTAGATAACCCCCCCTTCACATGTGCTGTTTAGCATCTGTCTTGGCTAACGCATTCTTACCAGGTTGGGTCTAAAACGACAACAAGGGTCGTCGCTTAATACAACTTAGAATGGGCCGTCGACGCGACGCTTACGGAGGTGGTCGAACACCCGGACCTGCCAAGCACGTGGCTCATTAGACGAGCAAAGGGCACCAGCTACTTCTTGGGTCGACACCACTTGCCGGGACACGGGATTAACAGTGACTGATGTGGAGGAGTATCTAGACCAGGTAGGCTCCTAACAGTGTTCAACAGAGAAGATACTGGCGGTGCAGCATTGACGAACAGGACACTCTACGTAACTGTCAGATCTAGAAGACATTAGTAAGGCAAACAGCGTTTTCAAAAGTTGACGCATTTGAAAACTCCCGAGATGTGGCGAATATACCTGACTCTGAAGATGAAAGAGTTTGATAGAAGAAAAGGAGGATTCCTACGAGAAGGACGGAGTTATGGAGAAAAACAAAGTCGGGCCGAGGTCAAGCAGTCATAGTTAGTAGATCAGTACAGATTATTCCTGATGATGAAATTTGCGGTGCAATTGACACTGGTCAGATGAAAGAAAGGGGTAAACCGACAGCTAGTCTTCGAGCCTAGGGTCGAGTTAGAATAATGGCATAAAAAAGGTGATATTCAGTTGCGACATCCTAGTCACAGTTCCGCTCTTGGATAGAAAGGAGGTTTCTTCTGGGAGGCTTGTCCTCACTTATTGTCGACTCGCGATTCTGTTCGCATGCTGTTGATTATATATTGCTCCTTCTAGCACTCGACTTAGAGATAATCTCTCATTCAGAAGGCACCAATGGCCATAGTCAGTAGTTAAGATTAGTTGGTCAATTGACAGCGAAGATAGCGTCCCCCTGGTGTTGTGGTAGTAGCAAAATGATTGGATGTTAGCACTTGGATGGCATAGCAATTCATTCTCTAACATGCGACCTTGGATTCTAGAGTGAGCATTTTCTCAATTAGGCTTCTTCATACGCCCAAGGTTTCATGCATGCTTATAGAATTCAACTGAAAGGGGGTATAGAAGTGCTATGTTATGGCATAATGGGTAGTGTGGCTAACTAAGTAGGGGCTGTATTCACGCTAGACCTGGGGTCGATGAGAGCCTCAGATCGACCTGCATATCTACTAGTCTCAACGCTTGCTGAATAACACGACCTGTGTTATTCGACAGAACTTCTAAGTACTTTAAAGAATATTCTATTTCGTTCGTTTCCCCCCCTTTTCGTCCATGCACGTGTGCAAAGAGGGCATGTCGATGCATGCACTTCGCAGCGAGTTCCTACGAGCCATTATCGTCGTACATTAGGTACACGTATGTATGTCGCTATGTAGGTAGTAGATCAGGTATGTATCTGCGGCTTTAATGTTTCAACGAGTTATTATTGCCACCCCGTCGTATCTAACAACACCTACCTACCTACATGACATGACAGTAGAAGAAACACAAATCATTCCGCTCGTGTATATGTACCTAATGTAGAAAAAAATACATGTATATATGTACCTACTTACCTAAAGGTTCCCTTAAAAGCAGAACGGAAACACTTTCCCATAAAGAACACCAAATCAAAGCCTCGTACGTATGCTTGCGTACATTGCTGTCCGCATTGGCCAATTGCAAATCATCCCTGCCTACCGCCAGATGCAACGTCGATTGTCAGAGGACGGAGGGAAAGTGGTGCTATTTGTGTGGCGTATGTGCTCTGCCGGAGATGCAAAATCTGTGTCACCTCAGGTGGTTTTGAATTTTTTGTTCAAATGGGGAGGAGGTAGAAGATTGCGGGATGCGGGATGGGATGGGATGGGATGGACGGGGGGATAAAGGTAGATAGATATGAGGAAGGAAAAAAAAGGAGACGTGGCCCGTATCGCAAGGGGTTTTGGAATTTTTCTGGCTCAGGCGAATGGATGCTCAGGTATAGCAATTTCCTGAATGGGAACGTGCCGGTCCGATTCATTTTCGGGGCCCGATCGGATGGACGAACCGGTGGTCCCGAACGGCTCCGCACTTGGTCGTACTCATGGGGGGTAGGACTGTTGTCCTGATGAGAAGGATACGGAGTCTTGGCTGCCGAGGGAAAGGGATTGAATGGACTTAAAGCATTTAAGCAGATTTTTATGTATTATTCTCTTATTCCTCCCCAGCCTCCTCAGCTCCCGGGGCCCCCCGCACAACAAATTCGACTAATCTTTCCCTTTCTCAATTGCCTTGCCCTCTGCTTATCTCTACGGGATACGGTTGCGGTTTTTTTCACCGAGAAGCCCGCAAATACAGATGGGCATTCTTATTTTCCCGAGCTCGCACGAGATAACAAGGCGCCGCGAATCAGAGAGGGGTTAGGCGGGCAACTTGCATGCACCAAGTGCGGGGACCTTCGCAATCCATTGAAAACAGGTGCGGGTGTGAAAGCGTCATGATCCTTTTGGCTAACACAGTCCTGGAACTCCCGTCCAATGGCAGCCGCCCTGCAGTACATTGGCGCCGCGTTCCTGACGTACGAGGCATACAAGCTGTTGGACCATGCGTCGTTTTATCTCCTCCCACCGGCATCTCTCGCTCGCTACCGTTCGAAACAAGATGCATGGGCTCTGATCACCGGCGCTTCCGCAGGAATCGGTCTCGGTACCGCCCAGGAGCTGGCTGCAGGAGGTTTCAATATCGTCCTTCTGGGACACCTAGCTTCAGAGCTGGACGATGCGGCTGCGCTCATCAAGGCCGAATCCCGAGGTGCAGAGGCCAGAATCGTTGTCCTAGATGCCATTGCCGCCACGCCCCACGAAATTGACGCGGCATTTGAATCCATCTCGACATGATCGATTACCGTCCTGGTCAATAACGTAGGTGTTTTTCCCATCGCGCAGCCAGCCATCCGCAACGTGTCCGAGTACGCGGCTGCGGACCTGGATCGCTCTCTCAATCTGAACGCGCGTTTTATGGCTCATGTGTCACGAATTATGCTCCCAGGGTTAGCCGACAATAGCCCTGCCTCAATGCTGAATCTGAGCTCGGGTACTCGGATGGGCATGCCTGGAGTGGCGGCCTACTCTGCTTGTAAAGGATTATCATATCACTAACTGCAGCCGTGGCGCGGGAAATGGCTGCTGCAGGGAGCCGAGTTGACTGCCTGGCCATTATACCTGGTGATGTGCGGACGCAATCCAATTCTATAGGACTAACCCCAGGTTCTCCAGATGCACGTCAGTACGCAAAAGTAATGCTGGATCGTGCGCCACGGGCAATTGCGAGGGGAGGGCTTGAATGTAAGCTATGGTGGCTGCATGATGTATCAATTGGCATATTGGAAATGTTGCCCGAGTCAATTGCTTTGCGACTGCCGGTGGCCGAGTTTGGTAAAAAGAAGGCGGCTGTTGCAAAGGCTCTAAAACAGGGTTGAACAGTGGTGACTGTGTCTGTTCCACCCGCAGCGAGTTCGTATAATTTAGAGAGATAGATATAGATAGATATTATTATTTTCCAACAGATTGTTGATCATACATGTAGTTCTGTGGTCCACATTTAATGCAGTCAACACAGCTGAATAAGCTGTACCTTGGGATAAGAGGGAATGGTCAGAAGTCCCCAAAAGCGGGTTCGAATGATTATGTGCTTGAATTGCACGATTATCAACTAATTATTTAAATATTCTTCAAGGTAGAGCGTCATTCGTACGTATTGTTATATGGCTTGCAGCGTAGTGCGCGGGTATCGTCAACGTCAATCTTTATCATAAAACCCGTTCTTGAATGACGGGAATTGACCAATTGCTCATAGGCTCGAAGAATAATCAAGTACGACATATTGGTGATGACATTGCGGTGAGTCCTTCAGGTAATATTCGTGAGATGTGCACGGGGTTAGGTGAGAGATTTCAAGGAGAGACACTGAGTTTGTCCTAGACGGGCCGTGTTCCCCTGGTCGCGGCAATAAGGTAGGTTAGGTACGTATGTAGGTAGATTGAGGGATCATTGATCCGCTGTTCTCGGGGAAGCCCTTTCATTCCCAATTGGACCACCATCATGACAAGAGATAATTCCTACATTCATATAATATCTACCTTCAGGAAGATACATCTTGTCATCATTTGGTGGCCAATGCTTTCAAACGTATTTCATCAGTATCCACTCATTTTGAGGACCCCATGTGACCCATAGCGGCGACAATGCCGTGGAATCCGGAGAGGGGCGGAATGGTACATTGGCGGATTCGTAATCGCTAGAAGTAACGATTCGTGTCTAGTATAGAGGGGAGCTGTCGCGCTGAGCGAGAAATTCCCTCTAATTGCTCCATTTTTGGGCTGCTGGTGACATCCAGGGATTGTATGTATGGGCCGAGAAATTCTCATTGGAAAGAGGTGACGATACGTCAACCATTGAGCCTCGTAGGGCTGGATCTACCATATCCTGCTCCATACCTGGATCGTGAAAGTAAGGGCTCCATTCCGGTGGAAGCCCAGCTCCATCTGAGAAATTGTGTTCCTGAAAATGGTCGAACCCGGAAAAGTGCTGACCTGTCGGTGTATTAGTACTTGACTGGAGAACTGGGTACACCGATCAATATAGATTGCAGTCGGCCAGCTTGGCTATGTGACACAACTTACCATTGTCGTAGAATCCTTGACCCGTGATTAGTTGGTGGTGGTAGGGCTGGCTGACGGCATGGTTGTGAATGGCAAAATCGTGGCTTGAGTTTGAATATTGCTGCTGCTGAAGGGTTTGATTCATGTTCAGATCCGGGAGGGTAGCCGTGGAGCTGCTAGCAGCATCCTCAGACGGCGCATCCGAGTCGGTTGCGGCTAACTGATGATTGTCTTCCGACGCTGGGCCATCAGGCGACCTCGGTGACAAAGTTTCATGAGTAATTCGTTGATGGCGTGTCAAGAGATCTCTTCGTGAGTATGCCGACCCACAATGGCAGACATAGGGCTTCTCTTTGGTGTCTATAAGTGGGAATTAGCTTCTCTCTTCAAGACAAAGTAATAAAAGGCAAGTAATAAATAAATAAAACACCAGAGACGGCGAGAACTGTCAAGACCAAATTTGGTGGAGCATGGTCGTGCAGATCGAGGGATCGAGCATGTTAGAAAAGTTGGGGTTGGGGTAACCAACGGGTCCGGACGTGGCGCTCCAGGTGCTCAGACCGCTTGAAGCTTCGTCCGCAGTGTGTACACAAGCGCTGCTGTGCGCCAGACGATCCATCACGACGTCGACGGCGAGCTTGGGACTGATCCATTTGTTTCTCCGCCATCGAATATAAGAGAAGGAAATATTAAGTTAAGACGAAGAGAGCGAAAAGTTGGGGAAAGACGCGGGCAGAACTTTCATCGTCAAAATTGTGGGGGCACCCAAATGTTCACAAGGGACCTTGGGGCATTTGGGAAGGGGGCAAGGAGCCTACAGGAGGAGGGGGGAAACACAAGAAGGCGGGGAGGAAGGGGGGGAGGACCACGGGACTGATTTTGGCTTCTAAGGGTCAGGTAGTTGCAGTAGTTGCAGCAGGTGCAGTAAGAGGTATGCAGAGGTAGTTGCCAGGTAGTTGTAGGTAGATGTCCGTAGCTGGCCTAGTTGGCTTATTCCCCACCATCGCACCTGCATGCATTCACTATCAGGGATTGTTTGTGGGGTAAACCAACCGAATCTCACCAAAGCTCTCACCAAGCTACCACCGCTCGCTGCTACCTTCAAGCTCGCACGAACTTCACCCAATCTTCTTTTCCGGCAATACCGTCGCAGGCCGTAGCTACCGACCCTACGTGAACCAAGGTACCTCGTGCTACTTCTCAGCCGCCCTTCGAGACCAATGGGAGCTTCGGACTTGTCCCACATCAATTCCCACGTCAATCTCTGTCAACTCACTTGCTTCTTTCGACGATCCGAAGGTTTAGGCGAGGTCCATTTTAGCGAATCTTGCCGGCACGTTTCATTCTGTTTTCGTTTTCTCTACCAGTCTACCTCTTTTAAATACTGAGACGCCCACCAATTCCTCTCATGATTCTCCCGTAATTGGTTCACTCGTGTATCATCGATCATCTTCGCTTACCTTTCCGAAAACTACGATCTGGTTGCATTCTGGATATCGCTTGACCGGGCAATGAGATTCGATGTGGTACGAAACCATAGCTAACAACCCTAACCGGAGGTCGTAGGTGTCACAAGCAATATAGTCTCATATTATATAAGCAGCCTGACCAGAACATGTCTCGAGACGACGCTTATTACATCATTTGACCAAAACGAAGGCATGTGCGCCTTTGCATATGCACGATTTGGCAATAGACAAGCCGGCGATACGCTTTCATAACTTTTCGCAATTAATAGCCTCATAGATTGATAGGGTATACTTCCCAGTGTTGCGATGAAATGGACTATTCGTGTCGGGAATTGAAAATGTCAAATGCTCGTATTGAGAGCGAAGGGACGCGTATGCTGGCAGAATCTCTCCTATTATATATCTGCGATATACGTCATCTTCGAGAACATCGTAGGTAATGATCATGTTATAGCATCTAAGTTTTATATGGGTTCCAGACAGATACGCGTCTTAGCTCCTACAAAACTAACGGAGCATCATATTGGAGCCGGATCTCCGAAGCCACTCGTGGATATGAAGTCAAAGGGAGGGTTGAAGGTACCTGGCGCTTATATATTTCCATATCAACGGGACATACGATGAGTTTTAAAGTTTTACGTTGCCATCGTCAAAGTGGGAAGGTCGGAGTTGGTGCTATTAGTGTCATATACACAGACTTTATCCCTTACTACACGTAATAATCACCTGCCTTATAAACCTTCAGACTCACATCATGGGAGCCTAGAGCCACAGGCGTTCTTTCATTCCTAATATATGAAAAGCACTCGTCCTAATACCTAAACTAACCAGTTGCCCAATAGATGATGAAGTATATCACGGAGTGTGAAGACTTAGACGAGGCCAACGTTATCTTCTATCTGAGCCGGAAATTACAAAGTGGCAAGGTCTCGTCTATCCTCTATATATTTCATACCAGAGCACTAACTTACATTCAGGGATGAAGAAGCCCTTTTTATGGTACTAGCAGAATGGTATGGGTTAGATCCCACCTACATACTAATGCCTTAGTGTTTGAAATTGTATTGATGTGCCCTTCGTAGACTACGCTATATCCTGTGTATCACCTTTAGCATCTGGATAACCCTAGATACTTTAGCTACTCTGATCAGTCAAGATGGCCGGGAAGCCACGGGCTATGCTTATAGGTCAATAATTCACTAGAGTGCCTCAGAATCCTGTTGACTCTTATTTCCATATCGTTTCCTTCTTGGGTCCAGGAGGGAAACTAGGAGCTGCACATTGGAGAGAAATCTCACAAATGCTGAACCCCAAAGGTGCTCTGATTCGCGCAATTCTTTCAGCTCCAATCAGCCTGTCAATATACGGTCATCCAAATCTAGACATTACTGATACAGCACGCGGACATGTATGCAGTAGCACTATCGGGCATCGCATAAATATGAAGTGTTTGGCTAGCTGAATGGCCAGCTGAAAGTACGATGACAGAGTGACAGCCAGACAGAGTAAGCTTCGACAGCGGGGTCAAATGGATTCTCGGCAATCAGATCTGATGACTTCTAGCATGCGCCGCTAGTGCGGCTGAATAGCCCCTTCAACAACAGTTGAGACCCGTGAGTCCCCAGCCCTTGGTACGTTAGCTCCCGGCAGGAGTTTCTTGCTGCTCCGTAGACACTGGTGAGCTGAGTTTAAGTGTGGTTAAGAGGTAAAATTCTAGGAAAGGGGGTGGGCATGGAGGTGGTATCTGAGATAACCGCATTAGAGCAGCATTCTACACCCGCAACTTGGCTGATTAGAAAAGGCGTCGACACCATTACCAAATCAATTGCAACAGTTTTGGTGAGTCAGCAAGCTGAAAGGTTACCTAATGTCGCATATCCGGCAGTATTTCCTCTTAGCTTCGACAAAATGAGCACCTCAATGAGGCTTCTACCGGAGTTCGGGTTATCTGTTCTGGCCCCCTTTTCTACGATTGGCCGTTGATACACCCGAACCTAATACTCTACTAAAAACGCCGAACACCTCTTCACTAGGTTGATAATAGAACTGCATAGATAAGGTCATATCCAATTTGATTTCTAAATTTTTAATAAGATATGGTTGTCGAGGTAGGTATCTTCTAACCGATCCCCTCTTAATAGGTACCTGTATATAAAAGTAATGCACTCCCACCTATGCGGCAATGAGCCAAACCATTGTAACCCCAACCAACCCCAATGCGAAGCCTGATAAGAATGTTTAAATAGCAACGCCGAGAAATGAAGCCAATAAATAACGAACTCATCTAATATGCCTACTCGCCCGAAAATGCTTTTTCTAACGCTGCACAGAGAACCGCCGTCGCCACTGGTATCAAACAAGAACCGATCCTATATGTACGCCAGAACCTTCTAGCCCCGCGGACTCATGAGTTCATGCAGATATATCAAACCACCAACCGTCTTCTCTATTGTAAGGATAAGGGAATGTCTCATTTGGAGCCTTCCGTAGTTGGCGTGAGGGGTTTCTGCGCGAATACGGAATGAAATGGGAAGTAAACGTGTGCTGTCGAGTTGAGTAACGCTTTCCGTACGTCGACGAGATAAACCTCGACCTCCTCCGGTGTCCAGCCAAGACCGTGCGTAAAGGGCCTGATGGTGAAGCCATGTAAGCCGTCGTATATCATGTTTCGATTAAATAGGCCGACTCTCGCAAGATGCGGATCTTTCGGCCACGTCCCCAGCGGGGCTTTAAGTACAACCTCTTGCACGTTGACAAAGCCGGCTTCTCTTAGCCATCTAGCGTAATTTTCTATCGAGTAAATGCAGTCGATGCCGAGTCTACATAAAGCATCGGCGAGTGTCCTGGCAAACGATGCTAAGGCGTCATCTTCGCGCATGGTGCCGTCGTCACATCCGATGACGCATTTTAGGTCCTGTAGCTCGAGCCATCCACCCGGCTTCAGCGCCCTACACTTTATAGGTCAACGATGCTGCGGTGAGTAACGATATTCGTGAGTGTAGAAAAGCTTACTTATACGCCTCTGCGATAATTGCGGGCCAGTCCCGAATAGTGGGCGCCATTTGGCGGGAATGGATGTAATCTAGTGAATTTGGCGGCTGAATCCACTCTTCCTCTATGTTGTCCACGAGGAATTGCACATTACGAGGTACCCATAGGGGTTGTATTGGGCTGAGATCTATACCCAATATTTCAGCAGCCGGATACTGATCACCCACTGGTGACCGGCGAAAAGTGAATTTGTCAGCGCTGAGTGTAGCCTCACGATTCAATCGACAGAGGCTTGCTTACTGTCTATCGCCCAGATACCCGTCCCTGTGCCAATATCGAGTATAGACTGCGGATTCTCGAGAGGCGCAAAGTGAAGTTTGCCGTTGCATAGAAGTACAACCATTGCGTGTTGCATATCCTCGCGCTCCTGTTCGGCATCATCGTTAGGAAAGTGGTAGCGTCCTTCACTATACTTGTGATACCGCCGGGAGTTTTCGAAGACGTAGTCGCGGACGTCCTCGGACACGGATATTGAGTCGGCAGAAAGCATGCCTGAAAAAGCATCGTAGCCGTCCTCGTCAGCTGATACTGACAAAACTGAGTCGATGTCGTTCGGGGGCTCCTCTTGCTCTGCGCTCCTCGCAGGCAAAGGCTTACCTGAAGGGCATCCGCTCGATCCTGATGGTTCCGTCATTGACCCGAATCACCTTGGGACGAGGTTGCAGTCTCGTGGCGAAGGAACATTAAACAATGATTTCTTGTCTGAAGAGGAGACTGGGGGAAGGGATCCCTCTTGATGGTGTGTGTGGTACTCTGTGATCAGCGATCACGATGGGTTCCAGCGCTATGGGAGAAAAGCCCCGCCAAGATGGTCACCAGTATGGAAACGGTGGTCTATTGGCTATAAGGACAAAAAATCCCCGCTTACCTGCAGATGGGGGCGTCGAGACCATCAATGGGATGCAAGCGGACCTTACCAGAAGCGAGGTGATAGTACAGTCGGGTCCCTAAGGACAGGAACGTGCCGACCCAGCATTTTGGAACTCACCGGCAGGGTAAGTCCCTCTCAGTCGGTGAAGGCGTAGCCAGTAGCACCGAGCTCGGCTTGGTCTCGTGGTGGAGACGCAAACTAGGGAACTTCCATACAGTTTACGTATCAAATACGCAGTATTGAGGAGGTTCGGGATAGTACAGCGGCAAATTTTAAGGCTAGTATCCATTCATATTGTATGTACGCTATAATACAGGTAATAATAATAGGAAAATCGTGTGGTTGTATACTAAATTTTGTTGGAACATCCATGTCTCAAATCATCAGGAGTGTAGAAGTCAGCTGCTTGCAACGGACTAAACGGATACGTACCCGTAGTATAGATAAGGTTAGCGGACTATAGCATAGTCGCACAGACCACTTTGGAAGTGACAAGCCGAACAGTACGGGATACGCTACTATTAGTTTAATACGGTACAAAGCACTACTGCACTGCTTACAATGCAGAAATGCATATTGGACATTAAATCACAAATGCATAAATGACTGGAAATGGTTAATGGGATTGTTGGAAATGATATGATCATGGGCAATTTCGGTGAATATATTAGGTTATAAGTACCGACCCAAACCGCCTTACATCCCATGTCCATGGGAATGAGCTGGGGCTTATGCTGTGTAACGATGGCCTAACCAAGCTGGCGGGAAAGTGTCAGCTCGTTTTCCTACTTTGTATCGTCGCATCCCAGCAATTAGGTTCGCCAGCGTTTTAGACTGTTTCTCGCCTTATGTAAGACACCCTCTTTTCTAAGTTGCAACCAACCACAACTTACGTTATTCTTGAATTTCATTTTGCTTTTTATTTTCTTTTCATCTCTTTGTTTCTATTATTCTTCGGCATTATGAATTAATGCTCGATGAAGTTCCGAGGTTGAACTGCCTAACTAGTTTAGTAACGTTACAGCTGCTCGGGCCGCATAGAGGCTTTGGTAATTAAATTAGAATGTTCCGATGTTTATTTTTCCTACCAGGTAATTTCTTTTTTCCCCCGCTTCCAGGTCGACCCGACACTCTGGGAGAAAAGTTCGTAAAACAGACACCCCAGAGTCCCGATAATTCGTCAGAAAGGGAATCCCCTGCGGCGTAAAATCTGGGTCTAGATACATGTATGTATTGATTCTTGGAATATCCGGACCGTCGGGTCGCGACAGAGCGCGGACGGTAGCGAAGCCTTATTGAATCTACCAGCCAATAACAATAGAATACGAATGTGATACTGAAGGTTCATTGGCTGAAGCGGCATGGATTAGGGAATCCTGCCCCCACGTCGCAATTATTGATGACAACTGAGGCACAACAACAACATGACGACGACAACGATTAGGAATCCGTATATTTAGAACAGCCATAACATCGTCATTATTACCCATCAGCTGAAGAATTTCCACCTTATGTTACCTTAGAAGATGAACGAAACTATGGTCTTCATCGACGGCGCAAGCGGGCTTCAGGCGATCGTCATCTAAAACCATTGAATTCCATCCAAACCCCCTGTCAAGCCACGCGTTTCCTGTCTCTGACCGACACGATCATTACCGGTGTAGCCGCCAGCGCATGTCTAAATATGGCATCCGCCATGGAGGTTCCAAGCTGCGAAGCTATCACGGGTAACCCAGACTTTTACGGATTGGGGATCCGAATCGGTGTCTACCTACAATGGGTAACGGCCTGGATTAGCCTCCTCGTGGACCCTCTGTCGGCACAATCCGTCTTCGATGTCAACTCGGTTTTCGTCTTTGCTATACTGCTTGCTACCATGGTAGCGAGCTCTGCTAATGACTCCACTATAGAGCCTGTCGAGACGCATATTCTATTGCAGTTCGCCCTGGGATTCTTTGTCACCACATTGAGCACCTTTGGGATGAGACTCCACTTTCTCCGTCCAGACTCTGTTGCTGAGTTGGGCGTTCAGCTGAAGGAGTTAATGAAAGTGGTAGGGTCATCTTTGAAGAATCCATTTTCGCTCAGTATTGGGCTCAAGCTCTTCTTCGGCCGAGTAAATCTACCCCTAAATGCTTTCTCGAACTTGAAGCCTTACCACTTGTCATGGTCTGGTGTATTTTGGCGGACGGCGACCGCCTGTATGCTCGCAGCCGTGAATATCTGGCTTTGGTTTGCCTCACAGCCCAATTATCGATCGCCCGGACAGAATTGTGACCCTCCGTTTATATTCGTGTTCTCGAAGCAGCAATTGAGCGGCCCTATTGTCGTATTCTGCAAAGCTGTATCAATTATGATTGCGGTTGTTGCTTTCCCTCCATTCTGGGTACTACTTCATCTATCTATGAGATTACTACATTATATGATCTTGGTTTTGTATAGAGATTTACTGCATTACACGATGCCTCAAGTTCCACAACGCCTAAGAAACCCTATAGATCGTATGGACTCGTCGCTGAGTGGCTTCCGTGTCGACAGCCTACCTCAATTCGGAGCACAATTAGACTTTCTCGATTTCCTATCCAAACCCAGCTCGGAAACATTCCGTCTTTCCGATCTTCTAAAACTAATGGTGTATCTGGGGAGAGGCAAAGATAGAAAGGAGCGCGTAGATGACGCGCAAGCAGATATTAGGAGAGGGCCGGCTCAAACGGGAGCAACGTAAGTGACATCTAGAATATCTTGCACTATTACCTACTTTAAATAACAAGAGACCTACATCGCAGTAACCTAACTCGCCGAATTTGTATCCTATGGAATATATTCATCGTCCTCAGTATCGCCTGGTTCATACTCAGCATAGAGTTAACCCTAAAGTGGAACAATATTAATGGTGTCAACTCCATCAACTCCGCAGGACAGCTTATTCCTTTCGTCATCGGTGGAATCAGCACTGCCCAGGTTTTGAAAAAGGTCATACTACTAGGTCTTGCTCAGGTCAGTTGTTCCGCAATTTCCCCTTTTCAAATTTTTTAGTATGCATAGGCACTAACGCGTATTCTAGAAATACGATGACTGGGCGGATACGACGGTCGACATCTCGATGGACTTATACGGTAATCAAGAAAGATTCAAGATCCGTACCAGGACGACAATCGAAAACGAGGACCAGGAAAGCTTAAACCCAAACCGTACGAAACATGACACGTGGCACCGATGATGTTAGCAAGAAACGCAAATAGGACTTAAAACTCGACCCCCTGTTACTACCCGAGAGCATATCGCCTGATCGCAGAAATTTGAATCATAGGGGGACACAGTCAAGTGCTGGTTCTGTCATGGATTTGCAACCGATGAAGGAATTTGAACACTATCCCATACCAAAGGTACCACCGCAGAAAAGGCCACTGGTATACAATGAGAGCTAGGTTTGGTCCACATGGCTTTTCTTCAACAACAGAACCTGGCTTTAGTAGAATCTAGGCTGTTCCAGATGAGTTATATCTCGCCGGGCAGCGGTGGAATATCTCGATATCTGATCAGAAGTCCGTAGACAGCTTTGCACCTTCGCACCCTGTCTTTACTTGGCACAACCACACGTACGACCTTTACTCGATCAAACATAGAAGGACGGACAGATATATCACGATATTGAGTTAGCATCGACGCAGTCACAATCAACCCGACTACCCACACACATTCCAACAGAAGCATATTTGTACGACCATAAGAAGGGCATTTAGAGTGAGCAAGAGCGTGTAAATTAGATGATAAGGGCAGACTATAGCCATAGACCCGTGTTTGGCATCATAATAGTGCAAAGGGCGGTTGCATTAGGTACATAAGGAGACAACTATACCTAATGCTATTGTCAAGAAGGATTTATTATTACAAGCGGATGTCCATTCGTCGCGGCCAATACAGAGTTGGCGGTCCGAAGTCACATCAGAACATTACAGCCGTCGTTAACAACTCAGCAAGCAGAGATAACAAAAGCGACGAGACACGCATGATAGCCTTAGCCAACACTCATGAAAGGTAAGGTAGGCTCTCATATGTTGTGCTGCTGCTCAGTTACTCCCCCCAATACATATCGTAACGATACATATTACACTCCTCGTCAAGGGCACACCTTCAAGAATCATCAATTGTTGCAACCGAGTTCGCAGGTTACTCGCCAGCAAAAATCGATACCAATCCGTTCTGAAAACCTCTCTGGCTCCTTAATCCTGATTTTTTTTTCGTATTTTCTTCATAAAACGTCTTGAAGACGGCTAGATAGACTCTCCGGGGAGAGATCATTCCTTTTCCATTCGGGTCATCCTTGTGTTGTATTTCTTCATGTAATCGTCGGGTTTAATGAGGGTATGCATGTCAGTATACTAGTCTTCATAAACCGGGCCCAACAAGACGATACTAAGCCGCCTGTGTATTGTTGTTGTTCTCCGCCGCTGTCGTGTCGTCCACGGACTCCTCATCTTCCAGCATGTGTTTGGGCACACAATCCTCGTAACTAACATGGGACTCCGGAGTTGCGAATCGATCGGTCACTTCAGAACCTCCTTTGGGAGATAGGAGTCCCGGCTTAGAAACAACAGGGGCCACAGGGGAAGCCGCCTGCGAAACCAGCATTGCGACTTCGTCATCTGAGCGAGTATCCATAGAGGCTCTATGCTTCATCATATGGACTTCCTCAGCAAGGCGGGCGCTCAAAGGGCTTCTCGTGCTATCGCTACCTAGTCGGGCTAGTTGACTTTCTGCAGTAATAGACCCGCGCTTCATGGTGCCGATTTGCTGTTCGAGTGCCTGTAACTCCTTGTAACCACCTTGCATCGGGAGGATTTCGAGCTCAGGATATTCCAGATGTCCGTCGGGCTTCTGGCGACTACGTGATGTCTCCGAAGAAGCTCTCACATTGCGATGCAGACTTCCATGTACTCTGCTCAGACCGCCTTTCACTGCTCTGCTCAGCTGGCCTGACAGACTTCGAGGTGCAGGAGTGATATATTTCTTCGATGACTCGATAGGATTTCCTGTAGACCAAGTTGCACTAACGTTAGATCCTCCCTGAACTGCGAAGTCCCTCGAAATCACCCTATCATCCTTACCTGCTGGTCCTGTTCGTTCATTGCGTGTGTGCGAAGGCCATTTCGCCCATGACGCAGGAGGAGTTCGAAACCTCTGAGGACCACGATCTTGGGGCCCTTCCTGAGACTCTGCTTGGAGCTGAGAGTCTTGGTCGTTCATAAGATTCACCCATTCTCTAAGAACACTGTTCGATATTTTCGATTGTTGGCTGCTGTTATCTTCAAGGCGATTGGGAAGTTTAAGATTCGATCCAAGTTCTGCTGTAGGCTTCGGGCTGGTTACGGTAGCAACATGAGCGCCTCCGATTCCCGAACCAGTCCGGTCCAGATTGGTAGTCTTCTGCTTAGAAATGGAAGGAGAGTGTTCCAGTTCAACTTGAGTAGGCTCGGGGCTAGTCTGACTCTGAGAGAAGGTTTCTCCGTATTGCTGAGCATCAGGAGCTCCTTCGCCAAGTGCAACGGTGCGCGGTCGTGGGCTTATGCCATTCTCCACATCCTCAGGCTTCTAGCCCATATCAGATGATGGTGTTAGCAGTTTATCAACGGCACCTTTCTCTAGCTCTTGACGACCAAGACGACTAAAACCAGGATATGTGTTCTCCCCGCCACTGACCTTGACATCATACATGCTATGCCCCTGGACGTCTTTCGATAACTGCTTTGCTTTCTTGGATTTTGGGAAACGAAACTTGGCGAATATAGAGTCCTTGGTGTTAGTTGGCGTCGCAGGCTCGTCGAATTCCTCCCGGAACTTGCTAGCGATTGGTGTCGTATCCCGGCGAACTTGTCCGAAGCGCTGTTCGATCGACTTAAGTTCCTCTTCCCGTTGCTTAAAGCTTGCCGTATCTGAGAATACAGCTGAATTTGCCTCTGCTGGTTGACGATACATTGTCATATCCAATGCTGAGCCTTCGTTGGGAGCTGTCTTGTAAGAGCTAATATCTGACTTCTCGGCGTCCGTTGTACGGCTAGGAGATATGAGACCTTGGCACCATCGTTAGACGCAATAGAGTCTCTGAAATAATAATAGAACTTACGATTAAAGGTTGAGAAAGATGATATAGCCTTTCGTCCACCGAGGAGTTCAATTAACTTTGAACGCGGCTCCTTTTCTGCGGTCTGGCCACTGTTGGGTCTAGTACCCGTAGTGTATCGTGAGGATGCGTAGTGGGAGGAAGAGGCTTCAAAGTTGTAATCCACCGGCTTAGGTACCCCATCAGCCGGGGTATCGTTAGTAGCCTTCATAATGGATTTCTGAGGTTTGTTGAACCATGGATCGGGTAGGTGAATTGGGGCGATTGCGGTGTCTTCATGAGACGCGCGCGATTCAGGAAGACGCGGCTTTTCGAGCAGATTATCGGAAGTGTGTTGCACAGTTTCGGCTAAGTCATGATGCGTGTTGAGCTCTCCAGATTGACTCAATCGACCAGTGAGGCTAGGACTCCCTGGAATCATTTGAGATATCATAGCACTAGTCCTTCTGCTCGATATGGCTGAAGGCAATTGCAACTCTTGGCTGCGTAGCCATAAGTATAACGGTGAATTCTGGCCAGGGCTTGTGTCATGAGAACTTTCAGTATGTGGGTCTTCAAAATCCTCCGTATTACACAGGTCGTGTTGTTGACAATGGATCGGGCATGGGTCTTGCGATTGTGCGTCCTCTGTCGGCTCTATGTTCGTTACAGACCCGTGGGCACTTAAGGAGCCTCTCTTAATGCAGTCCTCGTGTTTGTCGTCTTCTTTGTCAGAAACCTCACTCCGAACACTAGGCGTTACGTGTTGGGAATCCCTGTCAGACTTCAAGTTGTCAGGAAATTCAAGGTAGTTTGTGAGGTGCTCAGCGCTATAAGATAGTCGCCACGAATAGAGGGACTCTGAACCTCGAGCACTCGGTAAATGGACAGGGGCTAATTGTGGCGAAGTAGGAAATTGAGGTAAAGAACCTCTTTCCTTTATGGTTCCGTGATTCTCAGAAACAGAATTCTCGTGTGATCGACACGGCGACCCCGGACAACTACTTCGATGAAGGGAAATACCAGGTTGAGAATTGCTAATTGGGAGGGCAAGGAATATATCGTCCGAGGCGGCAAGGGCAAGGTCTTTGGAGCCAACTTCGTGTACAGATGGATCTGAGACGGAGAATTCTAAATTATCTCGAGGTCCGCCGCCGGGTAATCCAATATTCACGGAACCATCTGTCTTGAGTTCGTCGAGGTTGTTCGCCTTCACCTCGACTTCTTCTTGTTCTTCTTCGCTCTTCAATTCTTCCTGAATTCTCTTGTGCATCAGGCGCTTCAACTCAGCACGGCGTGCAACCTCTCCATCGCTTGTACCAAGAGATTGTTGCGAATGTCTTTTCGACTCGGACTTCTGAGATAGGGGTCTAATAAACTTGGTCTTGATGACACCCAGAGTACCTGTGCTGGAATTTCTGGTACTACGTATGGGTTCATCGTCATCCGAATCTTCAACTTCAAGGATAGCAGGATCAACGGTGGCCTCCGGTATTGAGTTATGTAATAGCGATGGCGCCTTTGTGGTCACCATCTGCGGCGGTGAGAGCTCGAGCTCGGAGGTTGACAAGGGTGGCTTGGATAACTTTGCGCGCGGCGGGTGAACTGGAAGTTCGATAATATCTTGCCTCTCTAGGTCAGATTCTCTATAGATGGTTCGCCGGCCGCGACAGCAGCAGAAAATAGACATCCTCAAAGATGCCCGATTGCAAGCGAATGTAGTGTTGGGTTAAATTTTGTCATGAATTTCCAAGAAAGACTCAACAGCAATGTAGCTGGAGTTGAAGAGAAAGTCGATACCTTGAGCCTCGCTTTCGCTTGGATACATTAGACGTCAGACCATCCAACTTTACCTAAATTAGGTAGACATTCGAACTCCCTCAAATTACCGAGCTTGGTAGGTGGAATATCCCGTCCTTTCTAGAAGTGAATTTAGTTCGTAGAAGAAGCTGCCGTCTAGCAATCTTGTTGTATTAGGTAAGGGGTGGGTTTATGAAGGTCTGATTGCTCCTTCTTAACACAGTGCCATCGGGGATATGAAGTCATTATGAGCTTGGAGTTTTTAAACTTCTTCTCTGCGCCCTTTATTCACTCTAACTGGAAGCCACACCTGGCCATGCGGAAATTCTACAGACAAACATACAAGTAGATTTAGTTGTCAACCGTTAATATAGAAGATTCTATTAGCACTCATAATCTTATTTCATGATTTTATACCCACCATTAGGGGACTGAAGCTATAACTCCATGGGAAGTAGACCGATGCCCTTTCGATATACTACCTATGTAACTCTGTGTGCGTGATTATATTAGTGTATGATGATATTAAGACAGGTTATACTAATATGCTCTTCAACTTGGCGCTCATGATCTTCGACTGAGCATAGAATCGAATACTGTTATCTATGACTCTGGTATAAGAATGGTATACACCAATAGACTATTCGTTTAATTGCCATAGAGTTTTACATTTCTGCCCCCTTGGGGTTATCATGATATTCTAATGAAACATACTCTATTTATTCTCGTCCTCATAATATGCCGGGAATAAACATTTTGGCTCTTTGGGTTCCTATGGGCTGAACTTGAACTGATAGTAGTATTGACATGACCTGCGAACTCAAGACCACCGGGCAATCCAGTTTTCGGGCTAACAATTATTGACGCAGGGGTCTTCCGAAATATGTTAATACCAACGAAGATTTTGACTTGATTAGTTCGCTAGCTCAGACCAGGTGGCTGCAAGCTTTGTAAGAAAAAAAAATCGAAGCGGATTCTACTATGACACATAGTGTAAAGTTGCGGGTCATGCTATGTAGGAAAAAGCGAAGTTAACTCACAACTAAACCCTAACCCACAGTATGGATCTAATAACTGATGATAACTTCATTATCTTCAAGTAGCAAGCCCGCGTGGCTCAATCGGTAGAGCGAGCCTCGCCGTGGGCTCAATTCCCATGGCTCCCAGTTCAACTGGGACTATCTTTTTTTTCTCTTCTTTTGGTCATGCTTTACTCTCATGTTAGCAGCCGAAATATAGAACTTCTAAGTTTATTTCGATATAAAACGAACATAATCCCTCTCCCTGGAAGCAGTGTTAACCGAGAAATTAACTAACTGACTGACTGACCAACTGTCTATATAGAACACATATAAGTTATATGAGTTATAAATATTGCCTTGATAGTTCAATCTGTGGCGCTTTATTAGTCTGTGATATTGGTCAAATTGACCTGCAAGTCGGTGAAGTACCGTATATTGTCCTTATAGATCTTCTTGTCCATAGTCCCCGTCTCTTTAGGGCGGTTATGCTGTAGTTACTGGGACTATATTTCATGTTCAATACTCTTAGACTGCATTCCCAAGGGTTGCTAGACTTCATAGGCATATGCGGTTCAATGTGACTCTCCAGACATTCTGGACTATGGTGTAGAAGGGATTTGGTTGAATTGCCCTCTTTTGCAGAGCAAGGCCATAAGAAACATCAATATTATTGAACAAGGTTGGTGCCGTAATTTTCTAGTAGAATGCATGTTATTAAAGTGAAGAGAGTGCTGACTCTTCCTAGTTGAGAAATGATACTACTCAGATAGTAGATGTTGTCGTTCCTAGCAAACAACATAATTAGATCATGGAAGAAGTTCTCATCCGTCTATACATGACGATAGTTGCGGACATTGCTACCTATGTGTGACTTGTACACAAATACATGCACCTGACTATGGGTATTAATTATATCGAAGGAGGGTTGAGATTCTCTCTCCCTCCTGTAATATAGAGAATGATTTCAGACAACACTGAACTTGAGGATTAACATTGTCTCGAAGTAAGATACACGCTAAGACTATCTGAAGATAGATATTGTACGGCACGGCGAAACAGGCGTCGATGTCCTCCACTAAGCAACCAAATCCACTTATTTATGTCAGCATCTAGGCCTGTTATGGTCTCATGCGGCTGTCGGCTGGAAAGAGACCTAGTAATTAGTTCGGGAATAGTCTGCGAACTAATACGACTCTAACAGGAGGGGATGTAACGGGAATGATGAGGCGGGCAATCAACACTACAGCTCGGTCGCGGCGGAATTGATTATGGTTGCATATAGACAAGGGGTCGTAGATTGACACTATTGACCACAATTGACCATGATTGACGTGTGGAAATCTCTGCATACATGTATCTTACCTAATGTTCGGAGCGACTTGCATCGCCCGGAGAAACAAACATGGACAACTGGATGATTTCGGCGAATCGCTTTCGCGGGCTTCTTGACTGAATTTTGCTATCGGAAGCCCGAATACCCAATTGGATAGCTGGAGGGGCCAATAGATAACTCGCAATCGCAAAGTGTCCCGCAATTTTATACTGTCAGGTAGACATAAGCAGCGTGTATCTTGGCGGTACCTCAACATTTGATAAAAGGCGGGTCGAGACGGAGTAGTACATGAGGTATTAACAACCTTATCTATCCGCTACTCTTGAAAGGCACAGTGGAAAAGGCAAGGGCTACAGCTTCAGCCAAACGGTACCAGTAAGAGCAGCTAGAGGAAAAGAAGGAGTATCTCTCCCCGCTTTCGGACCCTGAAATTGCATCCATTGATCCTGTTGGTCCTCGCTGGTTAGCTCATAGCACGACAACTGAAAAAATTGTTAACCCCTCATAGACTTGTCACTCAATGGTTTGGAGCTTCCCATAAGAACCCCTCCTTTCACCGCTTTGCTTTCTGCTTACACTTTCCACCATTCCTCCTTCTCTTCATCCTTTTTCTCCTCAAATAATCCGCCTGTCTTGATTGTTGTTGCCATATATCAATTGATCTAACTCTTTCTTTAATAGAAGGAGAGAGTTGGAAGCAACACTCTGATCTTTTCGTAAGTATTCTAGGTACCTACTACACAACCCCACCATCCCACCAATCCCACTATCCCCATTGAGCTCCAAACAAGAAAATTTCTTACTAAACGTTCATTTACCACAGAAAGCCTCTCTTCTCCCAGATACACCGAATCACCGTCAAGATGGTTCAATCTGCTGTTCTGGGTTTCCCCCGTATGGGTGTGAACCGTGACTTGAAGAAGGCAACTGAAGCTTGTAAGTTCTCTACCGGCTCTTCCGGAAGGACCCGAGTAAACCGGATGCTTGAAATTGAGTTCAACGGCTAACTCTCCATTCAAGACTGGGCTGGCAACATCTCCCAAGCCGACCTGCTCGCTGAGGCTAAGCGTCTCCGCCTTGCCCACTGGAAGATCCAGAAGGATGCCGGCGTGGACATCATTCCTAGCAACGACTTTGCTCTCTACGACCACGTTCTCTCTCACATCCAGGACTTCGGTGTAAGTTACCATTTCTCTTACCCACAACACATTATCATCCAATAAGCTAACCCTGTTTTCTACAGGCCGTTCCTGAGCGATACTCCAATGCCAAGCTTGACCGCGTCGATGAATACTTTGCCATGGGCCGTGGCCACCAGAAGGGTGGTGTGGATGTCCCTAGTTTAGAAATGGTGAAATGGTTTGACTCTAACTACCACTACGTCAAGCCCACCCTGCAGGACAACCAGACCTTCAAGCTCACCGAAAACCCCAAGGCTGTCGTTGAGTTCCTCGAGGCTAAGGAGGCCGGCATCCCTACCCGACCTGTCCTACTCGGTCCTGTGTCTTTCCTCCACCTGGGTAAGGCGGACCGTGGCCAGAGTGTCGTTCCCATTGACCTCCTTGACAAGCTTCTGCCTGTCTATGTTGAGCTCCTCACCAAGCTGAAGGAGGCTGGTGCCGAGACTGTCCAGATTGACGAGCCCGTTCTCGTCTTCGATCTGCCCGCCAAGACCAAGGCTGCCTTCAAGCCCGCTTACGAGAAATTTGCCAGCTTGGCTGGCAAGATCCCTAACCTAGTCTTCACCACCTATTTCGGTGACATCGTTCACAACCTTGATCTCCTCCCCAAGGACATTTACGCTGTCCACATTGACCTTGTTCGCAACCCCGAGCAGCTAGAGACTGTCTTGGGTGCTGTTGGACCTAAGACCATTCTATCCGTGGGTGTTGTCGATGGCCGAAACATCTGGAAGACCAACTTCAAGCGCGCAATCGAGATTGCTGAGACTGCTATCCAGAAGCTTGGCAAGGACCGTGTCATTGTTGCCACTTCTAGCTCTCTTCTCCACACCCCTCACACATTAGCCAGCGAAAAGAAGCTGGACCCCGAGATTGCTGATTGGTTTTCTTTCGCCTCTGAGAAGGCTGTTGAGGTTGCCATCATTGCTAAGGCTGTCACTGAGGGTCCTGCCTCCGTCCGAGAGGCTCTTGAGGCTAATGCCAAGTCTATGAACGCTCGCGCTACCTCCAAGCGAACCAACAACCCCCAGGTCAAGGAGAGACAGTCCAAGATTGCCCCCTCCGATTACAACCGCAAGTCGGAATTCCCCTCCAGAATTGCCCAACAACAGAAGAAGCTTAACCTTCCTCTATTCCCTACAACCACAATCGGCTCTTTCCCCCAAACCAAGGAGATCAGAGTCCAACGAAACAAGTTTACCAAGGGAGAGATCACCGAGGCTCAGTATGACAAGTTCATCGAGCAGGAGATTGACATGAACGTCAAGATCCAAGATGAGCTTGACCTGGATGTCTACGTCCACGGTGAGCCCGAGCGAAACGACATGGTTCAGTACTTCGGCGAGCGTCTAGATGGTTATGCCTTCACCACGCACGCCTGGGTTCAGAGCTACGGCTCTCGCTGTGTCCGACCTCCTATCATTGTCGGTGACATCTCTCGCCCTGCTCCTATGACTGTCAAGGAGTCCAAGTACGCCGTGTCGGTCTCCAAGAAGCCTATGAAGGGTATGTTGACTGGCCCGGTTACCTGCTTGCGATGGTCTTTCCCTCGTGATGACGTCCACCAGTCCGTCCAGGCTGAACAGCTTGCCTTGGCCCTTCGTGACGAGGTCATTGACCTTGAGAAGGCTGGCATTGATGTCATCCAGGTTGACGAGCCTGCCCTCCGTGAGGGTCTACCCCTTCGTTCCGGCAAGGAGCGTGAGGCCTACCTTGACTGGGCTGTTAAGGCTTTCAGGCTCGCCACCGTCGGCGTCGAAGACTCGACTCAGATCCACTCTCACTTCTGTTACTCTGAGTTCCAGGACTTCTTCCACGCCATTGCTGCCCTCGATGCTGACGTGCTGTCCATTGAGAACAGCAAGTCCGACTCTAAGCTTCTGAGCGTGTTTGTTGAGGAAGCTTACCCGCGCCACATTGGTCCTGGTGTCTACGACATCCACTCTCCTCGTGTGCCCAGCGAACAGGAGATCAAGGACCGCATCGAGGAGATGCTCCAGTACCTCAAGCCTGAGCAGCTCTGGATCAACCCAGACTGCGGTCTCAAGACCCGCCAGTGGACGGAGACCAAGGCAGCGTTGGTCAACATGGTCAACGCGGCCAAGTACTTCCGTGCGAAGTACGCCAAATAAATGGTTCTCTCGATTGATGAGGCCAGTGTTTCAATTTTTACGAAAACTGATGATAATTGCATGAGGTTGAGGGGAGTTACCTGCTAAAATTTCCATGGGAACTGCATAATCGATTTCAACATCGGCGTTTAACAGGCAGGGTTCTCAAAGGGGATCTATACCAAAAAAGTTCTACTGGAAAGACTGGCGGGAATCGGTAGCATTCAACATTAAGCATTTAACGGGCGGGAAAGAATTATACCAGAATGGTCCATCAACCGGACTTGGGGAGTAGTTGGCGTTATGGCATTTGATTCCCTCTTACACAAAAGGGTATCGTATTTGCGATCAATTGTAGATGTATGAGCAATCGGTCCAATTCAACTGGGCGAAGATGTGCGGAAGAAAATTGAAACTTCCAAAACACTACCTCATTCGTTATGCGTAGATGATTGGCGTGAAAGTGAAATGTAATTACTTGCTTCCTCTGAGATGATCTCGTGAACAACACCGCTTTTACAACGAAGTATTCGAATATTGGTAAATACGAGAGCCTCACTACCAGAGCCCCATCGTCCAATTAATGCCAAAATTATTTATTATATATTTTTTCTTCTACTGTAATTTCTCTCCCTCAGGGACACTCCTGGGCAAAGTATAGATGACATAGATAAGTCTTACTAGAACCTATATTGACATGGTAATTCGCATCGCAGGCACGATTAAGATTACAGCGTTGGTTCGGTTCGTGAGAATCGACCATTCTAGTAGATCTAGCGAATTACGGTAGGGCCTATAGGTGGAGACTGGTGAAACGGTAAGTCTGCCCCTATTTTTTCAGATGTTCGGCGCCCCTTAGTAATGACCTTGGTAGCGTGATCCACCACGGCGGTTTCTCTTCTTTTCTTCTTTTCCCCGAGTTTCCTGATTTTCGAACAGCCTTATCCTGGCTCCCGCCCCGTATCGCTAGATTTAGCTCCGGATAGTTTTCATTCACCTCAATTTAGGGAAGGGTACCTGCATCGAAAGAGGGAGTTAAGAACAAAGAAGCAGTGGCTGCTGTATGGGAAATGCCGTCCTCAAAGTGTGTATCGGCGCCGTCGGACTACATAACAATACCCATGGATATGGTGCAGGCGGGTTTCTGCGGCACAACCGCTTCAGCAATCAATCTTACATGTTGGTATAATGGTGTCGCGAAAGCTGGGAAGTGGACACACAGAAGACACAAAAGAAAAAACACGTGGCATGGATCGTGGAACATTCTACAACTGGACTATGTACCTCGCCGCCGTGCCGATATTACCTGATATTAGGTAACTACTAATTACAAGGAGAAGCATGGCGCTCCATGGGGCGTTTGAGATTCTTCGCTCGTCGCTTCAATCTTGGTCTAGAATCAAACGACCACCGCATAGTCTACATACGGTAATTATCCCTTGATTCCTTGGCTTTGTCATACCTAGGTACCTAGCGATTTCATGAGCCGCCCTTCATACCTCACAGGCGTCCCAGAGCTGGAATGAGCTGAGGGCGCGTCATAACCGTGCGTGCCCCTCCCCTGCATCGTTGTATCTTCTCGGGGCCGTTGTTGCATGTTCTACCCACAAAAGTACATGCCTCTCAACTTGTGTGGCGCTCACGCATCTTCTACGGCGGTAATTTGCAGAAGATACGAGTATTCAGGTGCCAAATGGCTCTGTGTATCGTTTCGCGGACCCGGACTGTGGGAATTTAATTATCAAGGCTTTGTGCATCGTCTTACTGAGCAATGATCATTAAGTTGCTGACTATGCTGCACCGCACCTAGTTGCCTACATAAAATAAATCCTATTGCGAGGGATGACCAAATGCCGAGGTAGGGACGGACGATGCGGAGATGGATTGGATATACGTAGTTGAACAATCCCGGATATTCGTCAACCCTTCTATGTAAGGCATGGAAACAGGCGTTTGCCTAGCCCATTTATTTTAAATTGACAGGTGTGGTCAATCTACGATGATGAGTCGCGGGATGGCAAGCGCCGCGCTTGCATCGCAGATCACCGACTTAATCGAAGAAAGTTGTCGATCACCAGCATCTGTCAACATACCGTCATCTTCATCAACCTTGTGCAGATTACCGCACCTTATTTTTACCATCAGATGAAAACCCTGGGAAATAACTTGAGCATGAATATTACCCTCTGCTGAGAAAAAATATGTAGTGTGTCACCGTCTGTTGTTGTCGCACATGCTGCATGCTTTAGGCCAACATGTGCCCCTAAAGACTCAGCTCGCTCCGAATTCTCCAACTCTCATTGGCTTCTTACCGGTTTCACGATGTTGTACCTGCGTTTTGACCGACAGGGGTATATTGTAATGGTGCGTGGGGCTCAGGGGCACGACCAGCAAGGCCGGTCATGCTGGCAACTCGGTTCATGGTCCTTTTTTCTCCTTCTCTTTTCACCCTACCCCCGGCACCATCGAATTTTACCAGATAGACCCCAGCTGGATTAATCCAGTCATCTTATGGGCTATCATGACCAGTGGGTCATAGCAATACGACGGAGGCCGTCAACAACGTGATGAGCTAGGGGTGTGTGTTAGAAGAGTCTTTGTCCAGGGCTCTTTCACGCTAATGATCAAGGTACCTGGGTAAGGATTCCATCCCGTAAAAAGGCTCACGACCCTCCGTTGTCGTGAGATGTCTCTCTTTTCTCCCTTCTTTCTTCACCATACGCGTGTTTCTCTCTTTCGAGTCTATCTCCAGTCTCTCTTTTCACTTCGCCGTTGTCGGTCATACCAGTGCATTTCTGCTTAGCCAGCAGTGTTCAATTCTACGCACAAACGTTTCCCAATTATTTCCAACGGGCAACTGTGTCTGCTCAGCCTTCGCGAAATCGACTTTCGCTCATATCGCATTGCATATTGCATACGTCCACTCATTCGACAGCAACGAAGTACATACTCTTTCCGAGATAAGGCTACCTTGAATAGAGAATATACACCTCGAGGTACTCTAGCAAACAAACGAAAACATTAGAAATAATCACACAAACAATATCCAAGATGAAGTCCGCAACTGTTGCATTCGGCCTCTTCGCCGGCATGGCCTCGGCTTCTTACGACCACCACCCCCGCCACTTCCACAACCCCTACTGGCGACGAAACGAGACCGCCGCGGCTGCGGCTTCGGCTTCAACCACCCTGACTGTCGCCGTTACTTCGGTCCACACCATTACCTCCTGCGCTCCTACTATCACCAACTGCCCGGCCAACGCCGGCAACAGCACCGGCCCCGCCGTAGTCACCGAGGTCATCGACCTGACTACCACTGTTTGCCCTGTGACTGCTGCTGAGTCCATTTCTAGCTCCATGGTCGGAGCTCACAGCAGTGGTCTGATCACTGGTACTACCCGTACCGTCACTGCCACTCCCACCTCTACTGGCGCTTCATCCCCCGAGGCCACCAAGGCCGGCAACAGCGGCAACAGCGGAAACTCTGGCAACAGCGGCAACTCCGGCAACTCCGGCAATGCCGTCGTTTCCGTCTCCCCTTCCGTCGGCACTGTCGACCAGACCGTTACCATGACTTTGGGCCCTGAGAGCTCCCGATCCGTCCTGGTTACTACCCTCCAGTCTACTTTCACTCAGATGGTCACCGTCACTGCTGTCCCTGTTGCCTCTACCTCTGGCAACTCCGGCAACTCTGGTAACTCCGGTAACTCTGGCTCCAAGGCTGGTGTTGCCAGCGAGGAGAACACCACCACCACTACTATGACTTCCACTGGCACCCGCACCGTCACCGTTGCTCCTGCCGGAAGCTCTAGCGGTGTCGACGCCGAGGAGACTGGCTCTGGCAGCATCGCTGGCAGCGGCAGCGGCAGCAACACTAGCAGCAACAGCGGTAGCAACACTGGTAGCAACAGCGGCAGCAGCAGCGGCAACGGTTCCGGCTCTGGCTCTGGCTCCGAGTGCGTTGCCTCTACCGTCACCGTTACCATGCCCGCCACCACCGTCTACGTCACTGCCCCTGCCGCTGCTGAGGCTACTGGCGCTAAGGCCGTCACCTCCGCAGCAGCTGTCTCTTCCAGCACTCCCTCCACTGGAAGCAACGACAGCAGCAGCGACGACGATGAAGACGAGTGCGAGCCTGAGGAGAGCGATGCCGCCGTCGTCACCGCCACTGCCACCGCCACCGTCGTCCCCTACCCGACCGGCAACGCCAACGGCACCGTCCCTACTTACCCTAGCGGTGCTGCCATCCCCACCGTCGCTCTGCGCCACTAAGGCACTCATTTCGCAAGCACAAGCGCACGCTCTGTACCTACGATAACCCCCACCCCCAACTGTAGCATAGCATGACGAGGGACGACTGCACGACATCACGCCGTCGGACACCGGCGGCAAGAGAAGGGAAAAAATTAGCAAGCAAGCAAGCATCACGTTTTTGGATCAGCTTTTGGGAAAACGATGTGGATCAGTATCAGCTCTCTCTTCTTGGATATTGTGAACATTGTTTTTTTGGGATGTCTTGGTTGGGAACAGAGCAGAGCAGGGCTCGCGCCGCGCGTGTGTCTGTCGGGGGATGCCGCCATCGATATATTTTTTTGTGGGCGCCCTTCGTTCGATTCTTTGTGTATGTAGTAGTGTAGTGAGGTATTTAGATGGCCAATTTAAATGCAGATTTATGGAGCTTACAGATGTTTTGGGTGAGATGTGATGAGTTTGTTCTGGAATATGTGAGATGTCTTGATAAGGACACTGCTATTTCTTTACTAGTGTGGGGGCCTGCTGTGTGAGAGTGGATGTCCGAACTGTATTGTATGTCTTGTAGGTTGCTTTCAGCGAAGTCTTAGACGCCTTTTTTACTCATGACACAATTTTCTATGTCGCCATCCGCAACTTGAGACCAACACTTTTCACCGCTCTTCCAATGCGTGTCCGTCAAACGGACTTTGAGCAAGTGCCTCTATCTAAGAAATTGAAGAGATAAGCTGTCTCACTTTGAAGCTGGCACCTGGATGGCTTTCTTTCATACGCTTGAGCATAAGAAGCAGCAATTCCTCTCACAAGGCAGCTCATCTTTTCCTTGCTTCTCCATCATCAACATGTCAACTACGACCTTGGACATTTTGACATTTATGTCAAGTCCAACATGATCCAATTTCATTTGTACACTTTTATATATACGTTACAAACATTCAAATGATCGTCTTCGTCCTTCCTTTGCTCTTCGAGTTGTTGGCAGAAGACCTTTTTTTTTTCTTTAGTATTGGCTATTCTCCTCTTGGGAATGATTAGAGGTAGTACATGGCATCGTCCTAGCTGCTGCAGCAGCCGGCCGTGAACTACCGCAGGCAATGGTAGGTATGTATTACACACAACTGGCCGCCTGCTTAGGCAACCTCTATCCCGAGACTTTCCTCAGCTAATACCAAATCGCAGATCTCGATCCACCGACATCGCTTCTCGTCGCGGACACATGGCCGAGAAGCGCAAGGGTGTCTTTCCCGAAGCCCGCCGTACGCTACGTCGGCGTCGTCAGAGTCGTCGGCGTCGTCGGAGTTGTAGTAAAATATTTGGGCCGACGCTTTACGCCGGCGGCCTTCGCTTTACGCCAGCGGCCTTCGCTTTACGCCAGCGGCCTTCGCTTTACGCCGGCGGCCTTCGCTTGCCGAATCGAAACAAACCGCGTTTGAGGCGTTAGCCATGGCTATCTTTCTGTTCCGAGAAAGGTACCTATGTCTACCTGGTAACACCTAAAGGTGCAACATCTAACAGACAGCAGAAAACAACGATTTTGATCGTTCTGGCAGAGATGATGATGATGGTTCATCAGACGCGTCTACCTCAGCACAAGGTCTGGGGTTGGAGCTGATCGAGAGGAAAGCCACGAAAATAGGACTTTTCCCCAATACCGCCGGGAAGATGTTCCTCTCACCCACTCATCAGATGGCATCGGTGCAGCCAGTATCACTACAGTTCCTTGGCTACCTGCTGCTAGCGTCTGCAGGGTTTAATACCAGATTCTAAATTTGGGCCAACTCTATCTACCTATATATATACACGAAACATTAAACAGATTTACCTCCTTTCTTTTATATCTTTTATTGTCTCTTACATCAAAACCTCGCTTTGGGTTCACCCTATCATCGGCGTGCGCTGCCGTGCTCCATCTCCTCCTCAGCGTCCGAAACGTTGGTAGATGATGTGGTCGTGCAGAGTGACGGAGTGGAGGTGGCCGTTCCTGTCAAATATAGGGAACGGCCTCGAAATCGGTGCTTCGGGGTTGTCGGAGTGGACCAAGTGATGATTGTCTAAAACCCTGAGTGGAATCTGCACTCAAGCCACCATTCCCGATAGTCGCGGACATCGCATGCATCACACTGGACACCGACTAAGACCAAGCTTCGACAGGGAAGAGCCTTAGTTCGGCGGCGCATTCCCATCACGGCGTGGAACGGAGGAGGTGCTACCCCTCTTTGGCCGACCTTCGCCAACCAGGTCCTGCCGTATTTACCAAAAACCCAAGTCCCTACTCAACTCAAACCAATAGCCTTCATAAACTTCCGCCTCAGCGACTTCTTCGGGCGCGGCAGCTGCTGCTCCGGGCGCCGGCGACGCGGAGGAGGCGGATCCTGGTGCACCTCGACGATCGTCGAGCTGATATCCGTGTGACGCCTCGGCCGCGCATAGTACTGCTCGTCGAGCACGGCCAGGCCGTCGGCGAGCGTCATCCGCCGCGTTCTCTCCGGCGGTAGCGGTATATTTGCGTTCCGCGTGTTGTCTGTTGACGTCCCTGGGCGCTGCTGCTCCCGGTGCGATCTACTGCTGGGGTATCCGGCGGATGCGGGTGGTGTGCTGGGCGCACGGGGTGGTTGTTGCGGAGGGGGGTGGGATACGGCTCGTCTGGGCGCGGGACGCGGATTCTGGAACATTTCTATGAGGCGGGTCCCGTTGGGTGGTTGCGCTGGGTTGTTGGTCTGGTGGTATTGCCTGCTCTGGCGGTTTTCGCTGCTGCCGGCCTGAGTCTGGTATTGCCTGCTTTGGCGGTGTTGTTCAGTGCTGCCAGGCTGAACGTGTGTCTGGTGGTACTGCCAACGATAGGCGTCCTCTTGCTGCATCCAGTCGATGGTTTCGTCGATCTCCCGGTTCAGGTCGTCTACTTCTTGTTGTTGTTGGCTTTGCGGCGCGCTCTGATGTTGTGGTGATGCGGCGTTAAGATGACGCATCCGGGGCTCATCTCGATAGTCCGGCATTAGCGGTTCTCCGCCATACGATGGTGGCCGAGGAGGATACCGTGAGTTCTCTTGAGGAATAAGACTACTAGTGGGACGCGCTCGCCGCTGCTTCTTCGGCTTGTCTGGTCGTTGGGACTCTCCGCTGTTTCGGCTTCGTCGGTGGACTCTTTTGTTTTCGTCTGGGGATGTTGTTATTTCTCGGTCTTGGCTGTGGTGCACCTGAGGTAGCCGTTGAGGTTGGTGCACCTGACGTTGTCGTTCAGGTTGGTGGCTGGACCTTGGTCGATAGTGTGCCTCTTCCTCCGGGGAGTCTGGTTGTGGGTAAGGTGGGTAGACCTCCTCAGGATACCGCCTGGGAAGTTGGATGTATGGACTGTCGACGTGACCATCTTTAGCATTGCTTTCCTGAGAAGAAGCGTCGGAGCTAGAGGATGTGGGCTCGTCACTGTGAATTGGCAATGAGTTGTTTGAGGGGCGAGGCGATATCTCGTAAAATTCGCTGGCTCCGAAGCGGACGTGCCGCTCATTATTTCCCCTTTCACGAGGGTGTTCACTCTCCTCAGTCATTTCCGATGCCACGAACGGGTCGTCTTGTGACTCGGCGACGTGGTCCTCATACGTCCCGAAACTTTCCGGCCTTCTATAATGTGCCCACCTCACGAACTCTGGATTATGTCGATTGGGATCCATGGTGGCGACCAGTGAACAACGGTATAACAAAGATATGTGAATAATATCACTGTTTGCATGTAACCAAAGTAGGTGGATAATGGGAAAGTTCAATAATTGTATTGAGTGTTAGATCTTGAAGAAACTTTGTAAAATGAAAATATATCAAAGATTGATTATCCCGGCATCGTCATACTATATATTGTTCGCGGGTATGAGGTCTCATCGTCATCTGAGGAGAATCAAAGGGGCCTTCACCAGTCCCCTTCTCTTTTACATAGGACAAAGCATTAAGCATTCATTGACAAGTGACTGTTATCATATCAAAGAAGAACGATTATAAATAGTATTTTCCCTTCAATTCTCAATGGCATTTTTCCGCAAGAGGAAATCATTATAGAGTATAGAACACTGAGATCGGTTGATATGTATCGAAGTAACTGTTACGGTTTGGCATGGCACTCTGGTTTAGCTAATGGTAGTATCATGAGTTTCCGATTGATTTACATCAATGTCTCTACTATGTATTAGTCCTGTAATATTTTAAGACGCTGGGAAGCTGAAAAGTAAGTAGTAGAAACCTATTTTGAAGTAGTTGAGGAGATGTAACTCGGCAAGAATAGGGGGGACTGACGAAATACGAAATCATACGCGAAAGCTTAAGTTCGTTCAATTCATATCCATGATGACTAGCATCAATCCGTAGCCAATCCATCACTCACTACTATTACATCTAGCCAAGTATAACATTTTCCAACTGCTCAGGATCCAAGCGGGACTGCAGCGCAGCCCTCAAGAGACCCTGGCTCTTCGCGATAGCAGGCACAATCCCATCCATCTGCTGCAGATTCCCTCGCATGCTCTCCATATGATTCGCAATCTGCCCCGCCAAGCCAACCAGCTCCTCGTCCTGGAGATCAGAAAACACCCTTCCGCTCCCCTCCTCCGCGGGTAATACCTCTCCAACGGAGTCACCACCCTTCGCCTCAGCCGGCTTCTCCGGAACAAGCACATGCATCTTCCTCACACGCTCTCTCCTCTCCCTCGCCTCAGCCCGCGCGTTCGAGCCCAGGCGTCCGAGTAGCTTATACTCGCGATCGAGGTCCTTCTGCGCGCGCTCCTTCTCCCTCCTTAGTAACTCCACGCTGTGCAGCAGCGGATCGAGCTGCGACTCCAGGCTCTGGATCCCGGAGATGGTGCGCTCGAACTCGAACTCCTCCTCGCGCCGCGCGGACGTGGTGGCCGGCGGGAAGGGCAGGCCGCGCGAGATCTTGGAGCGCAGGCGGTTGGCTACGGCGTTGAGGGCGGCTTGCGCTTGCGTGTGCTTCTGCGCGTTGTTGAGGCGCAGGAGGACGGGGCGCGAGGCTGATTGGAGAAGTGTGGTTACGCTGGCGATGGCGGGGCCTTCGAGGGGCGTCCATTTGGACTCGACGACGTTGAGGGGGACGCGGCGGGTGCGCGTTGTGAGGTGTCGGTACCGAGGAGGGGAGCCGTCGGAATCGGGAGATGAGGACCGGGTCTGGGTCCCGGATGATCGTCTGTGCTTCCTTGCCGCTGGCGGTGATTTGTTGGAGTGACGCGGCTTGCCCCGTCCTTGGCGTTCCTCTTGGACTTGGTCTTCTTGCTCTTGTGATGGCTGATTACGAGGTTTCTTCCGCTTCTCTTTCGTAGATCTGGCGTCCTCACCTAATGATGCTGGACGACCGCGTTTTTTGGGTTGGTTTTGAGACTCTGGCTCGGCTTCTGCGTCTGCTGGGGCCTGATTGTTGAGTGAAGGACGACCACGCTTCTTTTTGGGCTGGGGAATAGACTCTTCTTCTACCTCTTCAACAGGTTCTTCGTTGGGCGGAGGCCGCCCTTTCTTTCGTCCCTTTTGTTTCTGGGCTTTCGATGATTGTTCGGCAGCAGGATTAGCCGTCTCTTGTGCCTCCTTATTCAACGAGCCAGGGGACCGACGAATTCGACCACTACGTCGAAGAAGGCTTGAGTTGCCCTCATTTTCGTCATCCGCCTCATCTGCTTCAGCTTCGTTGTCCTTGGCAGCCTCGGCTTCTTTGGGTGGTCTACCACGCTTTTTCGGTAGCGCGTTCTCAGCTACAGCATCTGGTCTACTATGCTCGTCGACCTCAACCGCACCGTTTGTGTCCGAGACCCGAGGACGGCCGCGCTTTCTACGTTCGGTAGGTTCCGGTTCCGGTTCTTCATCTCCCCTATCCTCTCTATCACCATTGACTTGCGGCACTGGAGACGGACCGCGTTTCCTCCTTGTCTTTTGAGGTTGTGAAGCTTCGGGTTCGGGCTGTGCTTGAGATGGGACGTCGGCATTGGCTCGACGTCCGCGTTTCTTAGGCCGGGAAGACTCGTCCATATCTGATTCCCTGGCATTCTCAGATGTAGTCGCTAATTGACCTTGCCTTGTGAGAGTAAGTTGGGATCCCGACGCGTTATCGTCATCGCGCGACGCGTTTGTCGGACGGCCTCGCTTGCGCTTCTGGTTTGCGATTTCGGGTGCCTATGCATTATTAGTATAGAAAAATAGGATGAAAATAAGGATAGAAGGATCGAACAGACCATTTCAGTAGAATTAGTTATTTACTACTGCATGAAAGAAGTTGTGAATATGTATTGCTTGTTATTCCCCTCTACTAATTACTACATCACTTCATTAACAGTTTCTTATCTGACTTATCTTATCGGAGTTTACGTATCGTCTTAAAACTCCGGGGCTCCATTAGCTCCATTACTGTGCAATATTCCCCTAGCACACTGTGCATTGTGTGCCACAACAGAAGCGGGGCTCAGGGTTCAACAAGGATCGACGCTGGTACCTACGTGGTAGCTTTCTCGCAGTCAACAAAATAATTGATGCATTGCTGCTAGTGGGGATAGGGAGCTTGGCACGGAAATCTACAGGGAAGGATAGGTAGGGATGGGATTCGGTCATCTCACTTGGGGAAACAGCTGATAGGTAGGTAGGTGTAGGAATACCGAAAACGCGTCCGTTGTCTTTTTTTTTCCTTTCCAACTTTAGCTGAGTAGCTATATTACCTATACACTACCTTTCCTTTGCAAGTTCAAGATAGCTAGACATAGCAGCTTTGAGCTTTACCATTCTCCTGTTGTAGGAAATCAATTTAATTGATTTCTTAAGTCTACCGTTTGGTACGAGAGAATTACATCATTTTGCTGTCAACTGTGGCTTGAGCTGTACCAGAATCTGAACTCGAATCTACTTGAGAGGCTCGAGCTCTATCATATTCCACATTTCACAAAATCATAGCAAAAATGCGATTCTCTACAGCATTTGCCATCATCGGCTTGCCGCTACTGGCGGCGGCCGACGTCCCCGAGTATAAGGCTCAGTTTGAAAACTACCTGGGCCAGGCACAGAGCTTCCTAGGCAAGATTGCCGAGAAGATCCCCCATCCCAACAGACATGATCCCGCCGCTGCTGCTGAAGCTAAGAACGGTCCTTCGAATTTGCATATCTTAACTTTGGATAACTGGAAGGATACTCTCTATGCTCCTGTCAAGCCTGAGAGCACAACGCCAGAGGAGTGGTGGGTTCTGATTACTGGCGGAAACAGAACTTGCTTTGGTAAGAATTACTACCGTGCAAATTTGATACACAAGCCTTGGAATAATATCCTCTAACCTCAACTAGGCCACTGTGGCAGGATCGAGGCTGCGTTCAACGAAACCGCCGAAAAATGGGCCGCTGAACCCGATGCTCCGCATACTGCCCTCCTCAACTGCGAGAACCAGCCTGTTCTTTGCAACGCCTGGTCCGCTCCAGTCGGTGCTATCTGGATCTTCGAGGTCCTCCCTGAGCCGGCGCCTGTCGAAATTTGGACCAAGCGATTCAACATGACAACCGTGACATCCGATGACATCGTCGCCCTGCGGGAGGAGGGCTTCAAAAACTCCGCCAAATTGCACGATGGGTTCTTCCACCCCTTCAATGGCCCTCTTGCCAAGTATGGCCTGTCAACTCCTGTTGGATGGATCCTTTGGGCGTTCAACCTTCTCCCCAGCTGGGCGTTCATGATCCTCGTTTCCATCTTCAGCAGGACCATGATGTGAGTCAACACAACCAAGCTGTGCTATAAGCTGCAAGCAATAAATGACTAACCGGTTTCCAGGACCAACCGATTGAACCAGCAAATGGACGGCAACCGTGGTGGCCGCCGTCCCGCTGCAGCTGGCCAAGCTGCCCCTCGGAGATAATCCAAGGTAAATGGGTGGCATATTGACATTTGCTACAATGCTAGCTCGTCATATAGGGGATATGCATGGCGTGCTGGGGTGGGTGCCGGGATGTTACTGGGAAAGCTTTGCTTTGGAACATTTCGCGTTATTGGATCATGATCACGTAGTTAGGTAGAGGTCTAATGAATAGGGTTGGTGTTGTCGTTCATATCTTGCGTTCGCACGTATCTTGAAGCCGTTCAAGGCCGTCGAGAACCTCGTCCTTTAGTTTAGGGTTGGCAAATCGACCGTACCTAAGATCGCTCATGTTACCAACGGCCCGTTTGATAGAGTCGAGGAGGGTCGCCTCTTCCTCTTCTATGGCTTGTATTTCGCGTTCCATATCGGCGATGGCATTGTCCATGTCGGGTAGAATGGTCAATAACGTATGTTGCTTTGATTGCACTGTGTTGGAAGTAGATCCGAAGAGCTGTGAAGTGGATTAGATGTTGCGCTCCTGTTCTGCATCTGATATGTGAAATACCATTCGCTCAATCTCAATCTCGTCATCTTGTTCCTCTAGCTCTGCCTCTCTCCGTGCCTTGATCGCCTCCCGACGTAGAGCTTTGCCTTGCCTGATTTGCGCATCGATGTTCTGGGCCACGCCATCGACCACGATGTTCCGCTGCTGTTGAAGATCTCTGTAGAGTGATCGGATTTGCGGAGACGACTGTTGCGACTTGGGGAATAGAGACGTGAATTCTTGCAAGGATATAATCGTGGGCAGACGAGCTGGGAGTAGCAGGTAATTGCGTAGAATTGTGGCCTCGTTCGTTGCCATGGTTAGAGGGCTAGAGGACAATAGAGGTGGAAGAACATATAAGATTCGGGAATATGTTTTACTGCAATATTAAGGTATAAAATAGCCGGCAATTGCTTCAATGGCTAGTTGCGGTAGAATTATTGGAATGATGTTTGTGCCCCAGGGGGTGTAGGTGTGTGTATGTGGGGGGAAAATCACTTAAGGAAAGCGCGTGCGAAAACGCGTCCGGTGTCCGAGCTTTGGCCAAAAGTTGGCGTGGTACCTTCGCTAAGGGAACTCCTGCGACTCTCAACCGAGTCTACAGATCAAGTTAACATCCCCCCTGTACATAAGTTGGCAGCTAAACCCTTTTTAGAAGCGCGCCACCACTAGCCACGTACGGCCACATTTACCTTATCCTAAGGGTCTCTTTTTTTTGGCTGCCACACCTGCCACACCTGCCACACCTGCCACACCTAAAATTAATTGTAGCCAATAAGACAATTGATTAATGAGTAATCAATGGCTCATTAATTCGTCACCCTAACCTAACCGGGAAACATATTCCCAATTGGGGGGCTCGCGCCGCCCCCCAAACCCCCGGACTAACCTTAACCCTAACCCTATCCTAACCTTAACCTAGCCTTTAAGTATTATTATTACTTTTATATGTAAATATTAAAAATAAATAAAAATATATTAATAATTAATAAGTTATTAGTGGCTAATGAATTACTAATTAATGAGTAATTAATGAATAATTAATTAAATATAGCGTGTTTTTTAAAAGATAATCTTAAGGAAAAGATAAGGATGCATTTTCTCAATTAGGCTAAGTGCCTCTAAGGTGTTAAGGTAAATGCGTGGGTCGCGCTACCGCAATTGAACCAATCAAATTGCTCGCATCTTGTAGATGGTCTTCCCCAAAAAGGGTTTAGCTGCCAACTTTGGTACAGGGGGGATGCTTAGGTTGTCTGTAACCTCCTCTCAACCGGAGGCGTGATAAGATCAACTTTACACCAACTTTACACCCATCATCAACTCCGCTCTCTCTCAAGTACACAAGTACACATCGTTGTCTAACATTGCTTCATCAATTCATCCTCATTTCGGTAGTTAATAGAAATCAACCATATCGAGTCGTCGTCGTAGTAAAATAACTCCTAACGTAGCCACCATCCGTCGCCTGTCATCCCCTAAGGTGACCGAGTGAAGTCAGTCATGGCTCCATCAAGACAGAATCAGGCGCCGCCTTACGCCAAGGATGAGAAGGTGCTTTGCTTCCATGGAGACTTGATGTATGAAGCGAAGATCATCGAAGTCGCCGTTAAGCCCGGTCAGAAGCCTGAAGATGCGCAGTATCGCATTCACTACAAAGGCTGGAAGGCGAGCTGGGATGATTGGGTTTCGCAGGATCGCATTCGCAAGTTCACTGAAGACAACAAGCAGCTTGCGAGCCAACTCCAGGCTCAGGCTCGGATGCGAACTCAAGGTCCCAAGGGAAGCAAGAAGGGGGTCAAGACTAACGGGTCCGAGATGAGCTCTGCTCGCGGTAGTGAAGAGCGGGCTGCCGGTTCCTCAAGCTTTGGCGGTAGAGGTCCTCGACGAGGAAGAGATTACGAACTCGAGAGTGTAAGTCTGTATTTCATTTGTTTCCTTTTCTTCTCACATCTTATTACGATAAAGCGTATTTGGGGGGATGTAAGCCTTGAACACCTTGGACCCACGGTCAGGTTTTCTGCCCATAGCACCGAGCCACACACCATACACTGGGCATAGGACTGGCTTGTCTCTCAACGACAATACTAGGTACTTTTCCCTCGACAACCAAAATTTCGAATTCATCCCACATTGGCCTTCATTCCTGGTTCCCTTCTAGCCCATATTGCCACGGTCGTGGACGATACCTGATTACTTGGTTCCAAGAGGGGTACAACTACGACTCACTTCAGGCTATCTCTGGATAGCACACAAATTTGGAATTGGAAAGGACGGGTTCGTCAATGCGAATATCGGTGTGCACGACCCCCTTTCGCTGTAAGGGGAGAAAGTACACCTAGATTCAACATCTTCACCCACAAAAAGGAGAGGTGTCTACCGCTGGTGCGCACACAGTTTTGCCCACAAAATCCGATTAATTCACCACGCTGGTGCGCCTTGCACACTACCCGTTTGAATTCTCCTGAATTTCAACTGGCAGAACTTCTTTCCCCTAAACATACACCTATCAACTTCTCGTAACATCAACACATCATTTTCCTACCAGACTTTCAACAGCGCTCGCAACTTTCAACATGGCTCCTCGAAAGTCAAAGCGAGTCACTTCGATCCATGACTGGGAGCTCCCGCGCAGGGAGACTCGTAGCCAGGCCAAGGTAGAAGACTCGTCACGTTCGCTCAATGATATCCCCAACTATCCCAACGACTTGAATGGCACAACGCACTCGACCAGCGACAGCAATGCTGCCGCAAGCCTCACACAAACCCAACCTTCGGTTCCTGCGAAGTCTAAGCCTTCTAAATCGCACCCTGCGTTGAAGGCAGTGAAGAAGCCAAACGTTAAATGGGCGCCTCTAGTTCCTTCGTCCACTCTTTCGTCCACTCGTTGCAAGAAGTCAGTGAAGAAGGAATCCACGCCTGCTCTCGCCGTTGATCACTGGGAGAAAGCTACGAAAGCCCGCCAGGATGCGTTTCGGCGTAACGAGACCCGATACGCACGCGCACAAGATTCGAAGGATTACCTCATCCGTCTACCAACTTCAGGGCTTACATACGTAAACAAACAAGGCAAGACTACATTCGATGAGAGCCGGTTCACATTCATTGTCAGCAAGCCGACACGCCATGATCATCCTAAGCTTCGGGAGGCTGCCAAAAATGGCACGTTGACTCACGAGAAGGAAATTTGGTACCGGGACATGCCTCACGATGTTACCATCCCCACAGCTGGAATACCTTCGAACAAGCCTTACACCCCCCACTACGCCGCCGAGCGTGCAACACACGACGATATAAATCCGGGATCGTCGCGTGCTACTCTCGAAGGTATTCATGCTAACCCATTTTCGCAGGAGGATGTTTTCCACGCACGACCTTCTATCAAGCTTATCATCCCCGATATCTTGAAGGCGTTGCTTGTTGACGACTGGGAGAACATTACTAAGAATAATCAACTTGTTCCTCTCCCTCATCCTCACCCAGTACGTAGAATCCTCGAGGATTATTCAGCATACGAGATTCCGAGACGTCCTACTGGCTCTTCCCACGTGGACATCCTCGATGAGACCCTTCAGGGCCTTAGGGAGTATTTCGACAAGTCGCTCGGTCGCATTCTGCTGTATCGGTATGTTGCCTTCTTCGTATCCTAGAGTCAGATGTCTAACTGTAGCCAGATTCGAACGTGCGCAGTACGCCGAGGTGTACAAGAAGTGGATGTCCGACGATCCCGAGTATGCAGGCAAAACCGCGAGCGACACGTACGGTCCCGAGCACCTGATGCGCCTTCTAGGTAAATCACTGTTTTCTTGTCTCAGCTAACGGCCGTGGCTAACTGTCTTTAGTGTCTCTGCCTGAGCTTATTGCTCAGACCAACATGGACCAGCAGTCCGTCAACCGCCTACGTGAGGAGCTGGTCAAGTTCTGCACTTGGCTCTCTCGACACACAACAGACTACTTCGTCAGCCACTACGAGTCCCCTCCCCAGGACTACATCCAGAAGGCCAAGGACTAGTCGATACGGAACTAGGCGTAGCAGAGAGTTGGTGGCATGCGCATGTTCTTGGAGAGGGGGAAGAGAGTTAACCTGCGCTCTTATTGACTTGAGCGAAGGGTACCGAGGCATTTGAGTCTTGGGGATGTCATCGAGACTTAACCTATGCTTTCGCAAACGAGGAATAGTGTGAAGGGGGGCGCGTCCTAGTCAAGGTTGTCAGTGGCGCAACTGTGTATATTACTTCTATTGGTGGCATGCTGCCACATCCATCGCCATCGCACTCTTCATGGCATAATACAGTCGGATTGGGTTTCTATTTAATACTCTGAACTGTTGGTGATAAACGTGACTGATATGTTAAACTGAGGATAATGCCTAGAAGCTACTAATGGGCATACTGGCTATTCCATTACTATTGCGAGGATCCATCCTGGGCAGGCGAGTGACCCTTTTCTTGGATACGTAGGCGAACACTACTTTCCGCAGACTCACCCCTTTCTATATAGGCGAGGTCCTCCTTATCCTAACACGTAGCTAAGGATTTCTCCTAAATAGAAGAACGTCCACCATCCCAGCGAGGCAAATCCCCTATTTTTCGAACTATGGCTTTTCTTCTGGAGTCAACTAAACGCTGTTCGCTCCTGAACAGGGCGCTAGGCGACGTCGCTTCTCTTTCATATAAGCACCTCCCGTTTTCAAAATAAGCGAAGGCCTAGAAATCCTTACAAAAGAGGCGGTTCCCAATTTGGAATCGGACAAAGGCATTTTTGCTCTAATTGAAAGTAGGTAGGTACCCTTACCTATATTATTATAATTTTTCTATTAATAACTTAAGTATGCTACTTTTGGAGATCTAGATGATGATATTCACACGTGTATCATCGAGGTGTCTTAAGGAGTGGAAGAACTTATATTGACGAACGTAGCTCCAGGACACTCACGAGATAAGGGGCACGCTAAATTCATCCTGTACGTATGTCATTCTAATTATAGGCCTGATTAGTCCTGTGTCTGGTTAAATACGTTGTAGTCTTGTTCTGAGACATGTTGATCCTGAATAGATGGTATAGCTACGTTCTGAGTGGATGTAGTGGTTATACTTACCCCTGACCTAAGTAACCAAAGAAAACGACGATGGTATAAAACACTTTCTAGCATAATTGGAGAGCAGAAGAGTCTCAAAGTGTTCATCAGTTTCGAATTGAGTCATGAGAATTGTATGGAGGAATGTATGACGGTTCGTAGGATCTGTGCCATTGTCACTTGTCACTTGTCACGATGTGAAGCATTCAAGTATAGGTAATTAATAGTATTTGTTATGTTAGGAGCTTAAGCAGAGTTGTAAGGAGGGGTAGTGGTGTTGTCCCTCTTCTCGTTTCTGCATCGTATCCCACCGGTGCATCATAGCCAACTAGTGCATCATATCCCACCGGTGTGTCATGTTTGACTGTCCTCTATGTTATCCGAAGGGTTATTTCGTGATCCTGGATTAGCTTCTTCCCACCACGTATCAGCAGGAGGTGGATCCATTGCCCAGGGGCGTCTTGTCCAAGCTAAAGCTATGCAACCGATTGGTCCCATTCAACTTGAGTAATTGTGGAGAGTTGGAATGGTCTTGAACAGGCAGACATGTCCTTGGGAATGTGAATTCTGTTTAGGACCTGGGGAGGAGACGAAAGGGCAGAGGTCGTGTATCGGCGACGCCGCCGCAGGGTGCCTCGAAGTGCCCTAAAATCGTAGGAGATAGGACAATCGTTATGTCAATTATCTGTTATTGATATTGTGACTAACACGCCTAAGACTTGACATGTCTTCGGTCAGATGTCTTGGCCTTCTTGTACAGTATTAGAAGCAGTATCGTCATTCTTGTTGCAATGGTCTTGAAAGGCACAAGTAGGTCACGGGTGGGATAGGTAGGATAGATGAGATAGGTTAATTTAGGAGATGCTGATCTGAAGGTGGGTTGGTGAAGAGGCGAAAGTTGAGCCTCAGTTGGAAGTGTGGTAATAAAAGCCCCTGTCGTATATCTCAATCGTATGTCCCCTGCTTTTATGTCTTTGAGGCGTGTCCGTGCTCGAGTCTGAATAGTGAGCGCTTGAAGGCTGCTCCCCTGAGCGGGCCTTGGGGATCGCAATCCCCGCCCCCGAATAACCAATGACTTGATTATCAATAGTCGCTGGCGGAGAACAAATACTCTGAGCGGATCGGCGATGCCAAGTAAGGGTGAGGATTGAATTATGGTGAGGCACCGGAATGTGCTATTCCAGATACGTATCAACGATGTAGGCGCGACAAGCATGTCGGATGCCAGACTTGGATGGACTCGCTGCGGAGGGACGGACATCTCCTTCGGCACTAGATACTTAGCCCCTGGTTATGATTAGACACGTATTATGTGAGTGAGCTCCACTGAGTATTGGTATCTTACTCGTTCATACACCTATGGAGGTTATGTTAGCATCCCGGAGTTCAAGGCCATCGTGATGTTCTCGCTCGCATACCACCGTAAGTACCACCTGACAAAATCAATCCCCACCATGTTTCCATGGTGACCACCGTGATGGATATCTTTGTCGGTGATATGTCCCATTCATACATAAGGTAAGCCAGGAGGCGGATTCAGCTGTAGTTGAAGGGGGCCAGACCTCGTAGTTTGAGGTGTCCATGCCGGTCTGGGTTGGACGTGGGCTCTAACGAAGGGACGAGCTGAAAATCCATCAGTAACGGCCTAATATACTTTGTTCGGTCCATGAAAAAACCCACGTGAGACGCCTCTGGCTGCTTGATGTAAACGTATACGCTCAGTAGAGCTGTCTTGGCTGTGGTGACGAGTGGAAAAGTGCCCCTCAAAGGCCGTGTTATTCCCGTTCTTCGTTTTTCTCTGTGGGATGGCTAGGCTATCTATTCCCTCCGATTTCTTGATATTGTTACCTGTTACAATGGCTGAAATAAGTTAGAATATGTATGTCTAGGCTACGCCACATAAGAGTAGCTTACCGTCATTGCCCAGGACGCAGCTGGTTGTTGTGCAGCTGCTTGGTCTGCTGTTCTTCGTCTTGTGTGTAGCTAGCTTTGGTATGCCCTCAGCTCTCATTCTTGAATATCATTCTCATAGTTGCCATAGTTGTCATAGGTTGTCCGACAGCCCATGAGCTGAAGATCTCATCAAGGGACATGATCGGGCTGAATGGGCCGCCGCCACATGCGTTGCATCTGCGGCAAAGAAGCTCTGCGGCGACTTCGTAATTCTGGTCAACGGTATCAACCCACTTCACAAGTTGTACGTTGATTAGCGCATATGGACGCTTCCATCAAGTCAACTCCCTCGTCAGGCGATAGACGAGCTGCCGTTAGGGAAGGAGTACCAGTGGATGTGCTGTTAGGAACGGGGTTTACCGCCGACATGCTTGCCGGGTCGATCTCATTCGCCCAGGCATTCATACTGAACGTTGGTAGCCGGTGGATTAGTCATAGTATTAAGTCAGTAAAATCCCATACAAACAGTGCGGGTTGAAAGCGGTTATATGGGCTGCAGCATCTCGTGTCAATGGTATCTCCGGAATCTGGGCTCTGTCGTGGGAAAGGGGGTTCCCACCGTTCCGGCCAGAAAATGCAACGCGTGGTGACTTGGTGGGTGTTACAACATCTTAGAGATGGATGTGGAGCAGTTTAATGTCGTGCTCGAAACTCGTTGATCCCTGGGAGTAAGAGTGTATGGCAGCGGCCAGTGTGGGATCTGGTGTTCATGTTCAAGCCTTCTCGAGAAGCCTCGCCTAGGTTTGGGCAAGTCGAGCATTACGCCGAGATAGAACTAGGCGTCTGAATGATTTGCGGCCGGCACCAAGGGTGAGTTGGCCGCATTGACGCGGCCCTTCCTGCATACATGGAGGGCAACGGAATGGTCTCTTGTTGCTTGTAATTCTCTTGCAGGATCTAACCTTGGGGACAGTATATGTGCGGGAGGAGAGTAATCACTGTCTGAGACAGTCGTGCTAGGGGTAGGCGCGGAAGTTGAGCCGTTCTTGTAACTCTGGGCGGCCATCGAACGTCTAGTTTGACATCCTTATGGTCATTACCTAGCTGTAGTAGCTTCATTGCTCTTGTTCCCCGCCGGTCGTCCGGCTAGGAGCAGGAGTAGGGTCTCATGGCGCAAATCGAGCGCCATGAACCATGCGCCAATGTGTCTGGATCCTCCTCATTGACCTATCTCATTGGCTAAACAAGTCAGCTTGGCGCTCAGGCACAGCGATAAGTAGGAAAGTACCTACCTAGGGGGGGTATCGCCGCACGTGGATAGGCGCTCGACTAGTCTGTACTCCAACTCCAACGTTCGATCTCCCGTTAATACTGAGGGAGGGACATCATTCTCTTTTCTGATAACAGTGGACTTCGGGGGTGGAGGGCCACTTTCTTAGCCACTTCTTCCGGCGTCGGCTGGGATTTGATCGTCGACTGTGCGAGAGTGTATGTCTCGAGCTGAACCGTACCCGAGCCCCCCACCCCCGTAACAAGAACAGAGACTTGGTGGTGCCAAGACTGAGGACGGACTGCGGGGCTTGGCCTTGGCGAAAGGCGGCTGCCTCCGCGCGAAGATGAACCTTCATCATGGGTGTCTTGCCGCAATGGCATTGACTGTAGCCATTCTGGCCATTAGGGCTTCAGTCAGCCACACTGACACTATCGACACCGTCACCATTCGCCTTGGTGGATTATTAGTAGAAGTAAATTAGAAGAAGAGATGGACGCCAGAACTTACATAGTATAGAGGAGGCGTTAAATTTGAAAGAAGAATAGGAATAGGGCGATTGCATTGCTGTTAGCGTCATTCTCTCTTCAGTTAGTTGGTCAATACCTGTCGTCAATTCATACCATTTGAGCGACTCCGATCTTCTTGGGGGAACAGTACTTTTGACATGACTTTCTAAGGAGACTCGACATCTTGCTTCACTAGCACACAGGCACATCCAAAGATGGCCCTCCCAAGTGGAGTGCGGCCACGTCCATCTGTCTGGTCAATAGCTGCACCACCATGGCGCAAGCATTACGTAGCTTCGTGGACTGGGCCACTCCTGTGTCGGTTATATCACTTTTCCTGGCTCTGGTGAGAGAGGATGGAGGCCCTGGACCCATCGAGCGTATGAACGAATGAGTCGGTGGGAGTCCGCTCCGTCTGCTGGATCACGCGCGACGCCTAGTAGGTACGGCGGCCGCCCAATTCCTCGTCTAAGCCTGTCGTCGAAGCAGTTTACCGTCTGGCCCAGGGTGCAGTGGGGTTGCTGTGATTGCTGTGGCCATCAATTATTACTGCAGTATACGGCCTTCTCTCTTCATGAGCCTCAAGTTCCGATTGAGTCAACTCATTGTTATCGATGGATGGTTGCCTCCGGATCTCGCTTGATCTCTTGGAGTCTGGAAGTGATAGCTGACCAAACTTCTTTTTCAAGCATAAAGATCAACTTCTTATTCCTCAATCTGCAGTTAGAGAGGGGGGATACCTATGGCACAGCTTCTTGGAAACTCGGCAATGGTCCGCGATGTTCTCGTTCGCCATGTCTCCCACAAATTATCTGTGATAGTAGTGTTTTTCACCGTGCTTGATGACCTGGTCTCTTGTGGAAAATTCCTAACGCCGTTAGCAACGGACGGCGCGTGGTCGTCCTCTAGAGGGCGTTTCTTGGGGGCGGCGGTGGGGAGGATGATGGTACTATGACCAAAATCGAGAGGTTGGTAGGGTCATAAGCAAGGACTTTGATTAATAGGTCTTACACGTCATACCCGAGAATGATCTTCATCGTCTGCTCGCGCTCTCTGCGAAGCTCATCTACTGCTGTCTGCAACTGTCCCTCGGCGATCTGGAGGTCTCTTCCCCGAGTTTCCACCATGACGTTGTTGCGCATGGAAACCTAAATCTCTCTGTCGACTCCAGTAGATAGACAGACATGAACCCTTTTCAGTCTTCCAATGAGCCTGACCTCCAACGGGTCGAATCTCTATCGGATTAGTCCTGAGGCATTCGCTGAATGTGTGGCACCCGCTCGTAGAGAGCGAGATGAATGCTCTAGGCCTGACTCGGAGTGAATACCGAGGCCGAAGGAGAGAAGCTAAACCTCGCTTGAAAGGGGAGCTCTTCTCTATGGGCTAGCAAGATTGCTGTTAGCCACCGCCCAAATAAACGTGGTCAGGAATCTCAGTCTTCTGTGATCTCTCAACTCGACAATGATCTTCGTGAAGATCCTCCAAGCTCGAGGAGTTTATGTGGAGAGCAATACCTACGTCTCACCATCTACCGAGCCGGCCCTACTAGTGCCTTTCTCTCTCGCGAAGGCCACCAAACTGGCCATGGGCCGGAAGACGTCCGGCGACCCGTAGGTCGAGATTCATCGAGACTGTGAACTTGCTTCGTGGTTGCGTATTCAGACGTAAGAGGTATAGGTGCCCCAATCATATGGCTTCCTACAGTCATGACTAAACCGACAGCACTTCTATTGCTAGCTTGTAGCTCAATCAATCCATCTCCTTGATCATGTTCTGGAATGCTCTGGTCTTGGCGTATGATGCCCTTCAGATGGTAGAGATGTGGTATTATGAGGCAAGGTATCCCCGTGGGAAGGCGGTGCTGATGTTGGGTGGTCTCAAGGATGAATGGTAGAGTCGGTAGAGCCGATATGACCGAGTGGACCGTACATCCCTTAAAGTGACACATCAATACCGCCAGCGAAGTTGTGGTTTCCGCGACCTCGTGCCGATGCCACAACAGGAAAACTGATGATTCACATCACTTGGGCCAATGTGGTCTAGAAGCGACGGGGGACGATGGAGAGCGATTCGCTCCCGGAGCCTTTTAGCGTCATGATCAGGACGCACCGGAAGATGGCATATGCCATGAATGCTGTTGGACCGTTGCTATTAGCCTTGGCTAAGAATATTTGTAGCGGAGGAGCGTCCTGCGGATGGGATCTGGCACGTACTAGGTAGCTGCAACAAGACTTGACTCCTTTGTTCACCTTCCATTCCGTTGCCTGACTACCAGATGCCCAACTTGGTAGGCGACCGAACTGACTCAGGAGTGAACTCGGCAGGCGAGCCCGAGCTCCCTGTCCTTCGTACACACCATCCGCCACTACCCTAAATGAATGGATCAGCGAAGCTTTTGGACTGCTTGAGAGAAATCGGCAAACGCACCTTAGAGCCGGAAAGTCATCCAAGCTCAGTGACTTCCATATTCTTAACCTGCTTCTTCCTTGCTTCCTTGGCCGTGTCATCCAGGCAAGGTTGTCCCGCAGCCCATTCTCTCCTGGGCAGCAATGCAAGTGGATCGAATTGCACGGTGGCCAGCTCCTGGCTCAACTCATGTTCTTGCCTCCAAGAATATCGGGCGACAATGTCAGCGATATTCGCCGATACGATGGTACGCGAAGACCCTTCCCTAATAAAGGTCTGCAAGCTGGCGTCGACGACAAGTAGCTAGAGAAATGCTGCGAAGAGAGGACGTGGTGAATTTCTCTTGTCAGATGAAACTCCAGCTCTGCTGATTCATCGAAGGCTACTCTGGATATCTCATGCGCCATATATACGCGCTGTTGTATGGACTTGGACTTATATATAGTCCGTGGGCGTAGAGAATATCATCATCATCTGTCCTTTCTCAGTCATATTAACCGCATCGCTGGAACGAGACTCGCAGATGTTGATAGGCGCTAGCCCACGACAGGCGGATGTTCCTTGTATGATGCGTGCTGGCAATGCGACCTATGTTCGTCAACTATCCACCAATTAAGAAAGGGATGGTGTTGGTGGTGAAGGTGATGGGGAATGGGAGATGCTTGGGGACTGCCTGGTTTCCACAGCATAGTGCTGGTGTACATTCGACGAACACCTCCCTGGTGCGCGCTGCGTTTCAGGGACGGGGTCGATCCCATGTCTTCTCGCCTCTGGTGGTTGACTTCGGCACGTTTCTAGGACTGAGCCATAGAAGTTCTCATCCTTTAAGATGTTCTGGTAGTTTCCCAGAGAGTATCTCTCTTTGAGGTCAGGCCACACCACACCTTGTCCGACCAGACTTTGCCAAGTGCCTCGACGATTCGCTGTCGGATTAGTTCATGATGCTTCCCAAAGCAACGATTGCCTTCGTTGGATGCAATGGGGTCCCACAATCCTTTGTGAGATAAGGGGATTTCGGAAGTAGCATTGGAATCGGCATCATCTACCCGAGGCTGGGGTTTGGGATGAGGCTGGGTAGTAGACGTCGGTAGTAGGCGTGGATGTAGGCAGGAGTGTTCGTTTCGGCTGCGGTTCTTGAACAGGGAAATCCTGCGCCAGTAGTGTCCCCATAAGAGCAGTTTAATGTCATTGCCCAGAACCCATCGTGTAGTTATTGAATACTGTGGGAGCCAGTCTGTACATTGTTAGTTTGGGCATTCGTCCCTCCCTTTATGCAGGATGCGGTGAGCATTGACTTACCTTTCTAGCCTATGTACTTCAATGCCGAAGGGCAGTACATATGTCATTACGCCTTTCATGAAAACAATAATTGTAAAGAAACACAGAAACCTGCCAACCGAAAAAGAAATCCTGAAGGAAAACCGACGCGAAGCCTCCCCTTCTTCATCTGGGCTGCTGCTCCCTTCCAGTCATGTGCCGTGCCTTGGCAATTCAAGGTCTCGATTGCTCGACCTGACTGCTATATCTTGAAGCATGCCACTTGCCGTAGTATCGTGAAGCGAGCATAGCGTCGGCATGTAGGTTGACTGCCGCGCTTCGAAAGGGCATCGCCGTGTCTCGGATTGACAATGGAGAAAGAACCGCCTCCCCTCTCATGGGAGCTGTCGTCGCTTGTGGCCAAATAGATCGAGGCACCTGGATCGTCAGATAGGAATCGCTTTGAGATAACAGAGTCCGGAGATTTACCTGTTGCGTCTAATGCACCCTCTAGGAGTGTGGGCTGCTTTCAGCTGAGCCGTTCACTAGTGGATGCGGCTCCCATTGCAACGAAGAAGTACTGGCTCTTCTCCACTCAGATCCGTTTGGAAACCCCCAAAGAGTGATTCGAGGTCGTCCATATCCCCGTGGATATAACCCCAATCCACCCTCATGGTATATGTTGAGCAGACGGGCCTTTCAAAAGGGAATGATCGTCGTCCACTGTTGTCCTTTGTCAGTGATGGTCCAGCTTCAAGTACGGAGAGTCAAACCGCATTCTCTGTGTAGCGACACTGAGCCGTCTGTTCTTCCGTGACAAAGCAACAGTGACGACGCCAAGAGCACCGTTGTTGCGAGCTGCTGGAGCAGTTTAACGTCATGCTCAGGACCCATCAGTAGGTTGGTATGAGAACTCACTTCGTTTATGGAGTCACTTTTCAGAGTCCGCGTATTCTTCATCAATCGTAATATGATAGAACCTAGAATTCAAATTGGTGCTAAGGTACTAGGAGGTCAGAATCTCGGGTACAGGTATTATGTGCTTCATGTTGAGAGCGACAATGTGGTCTCGGTGGCGTTCACCTCAATCAATTCCAGCTTCAATGTTTCACCATGATCCTTTCTTGTGTCTCGTCCTCCACGGCAGGTATCGCTATAGATCCCTACACCAGTAAGATGTAAGAGACGACCGAGGAAATGCTAGTGGTCCTCGATGACGGCGACTCTGACCTCAGAGAGGTGGCCGAATGCAAGACAGGTAACACCAAGGTAGGTTACAAGGGGGCTGAAAACGACCGAGGACATGTCAGACCGTAAGCACGGTCACCGTGCTTGGCCTCTGCGGCTTCACCCGTGAAGGGCACATATTAGTCCCTATGTTGACCAGAACAAGCCAATCCCCATCTCTCTCGTCAATGGCAGTTAGCCAAGGGAATGTGGCACCCTACGGGACTACTGGCTGCGGCTGCCCGTAGGGTACTAAAGGGACTTGAAAGCTCACGTTGTCTTCTGGGACGTTGGCGACAAACGAATGGGCCTGTTGCTTTTCAGGCTCATCAATTCCGTTCTTTTGTCTGAAGCTTGACCGGGGCTGCTAGGGTCTCTTGTTTTGTCGCATGTTATACGTCGCTGGATGTTCTTGTAATACACCCAGGACACTAATTATTGAGCATGACACCCTGTAAGGTCCATGGGGTGCATTTGCTCAGCCTGCGGAATCGTGCATCGGGTTAGTATGGCTGTTAATCGGGTTTAGTCGTTTATCGTAGGCTATTACTTACAGAAGATATAATACCATAGCCATAGAGAAGGTGGCAAGGTTGTTGATGAGTTCCATCTTCTTTGTAGCCGGCGAGGCAAAGCTTGCTTGCAGGGAGTGTGGCCTTGCATACGCCACAGGTTTCAAACTTTGCTGCTGACGCCAACACAAGCATGTTGGAGGTGGTGGCCATCTTGTAATAGGGGTAGCAGTTGTATTAAACGCCGGTGATGGATGTGTTGGAGCTTAGGAGTAGGGAGACAGTGACGATCAACGTTGTTGTGGTGGCCCGACGCTTGAGCGTCGGCTCTATGCTGTCGAATGCCGCGACGGGACACTCGTTCTAATATTAGGACTCATTGGAGGGCACCTAGGCCAAGACTGATGTTGCTGAGGAATTTGCTGGCCCTTTTTGTCGAATTCGTCAGTGAGGATCGCCCAGATATGGATGGTCTGCCCACCACCACAGGTGCGATTCTCACAATGCCAGTGTCCTGGTCCTCTCTCGAAGAAACCTGAGAGTTGCGTATAGTATGATCATGGCAATATTTGTTCCTTTCATTCGTTAAGGGGGCTGTATCTGTTCCTGCTGTGGCCAGGATGTCGGCGTTCTGGGGTTTCCCGCGTTCGTTTTGAGATTGATTGCAGGAGAGCCACCATCTTTCCCAGGTGTGATGCCAAAAGTTCGGCAGGCCTTGTCGTCTAGGAACTACAAAACAACAGGGAGGTATGTGCGACAGAAATGAGAAGGAGAACGAGGCTCATTGGGGTAGTACGTGAAGACAGAAAGGTGTTCTCTGGATGATCCATGTTGTTGCTTTGACTCTTACTCTGATCATCCAGCGCCGTCACTCCCTTGTACGTTCCCTAATTGTAAGCGATTAGTTATAGCATGTCGAATCGTGAAGGGTGTCATACAACTAGGAAGGCATAAAGATCCGGTCCTTCGAATAAACTATCCGGCTGCCCCTCTCAGTTCAAATAGTCCATGAGGATTGTGTTCTCGTATCCGTGGCTCGGGGGTGCAACAGTGTACTCCAGGGTGATGACTGCTGAATATTCGTTGCATGCTCTGGCACCACTGGTCACTCTTCGGTCTGTTTCTTATTATACTGATGCTGGTACAGTTCCGATGAATTCATCCCTTTGTTCCTTATGATGTAGGGGAGGTTGAAGGTAGGGTGGGAAGTGTCGCCAGATGGAATCGCATGTAGGAGTAGGGAAGTCAACGAAGATTATGAAAATGGCAAGACAGACCAGCCCGTATGTCGGTCTTATGAGGGAGGAAAGGCGAGTTGGTTCCACCAATCAGTCCCACAGATGTAGTGGATCGTACCTGGCAGATATGACATACCGTCCCAACAGAGGATGCCGCCATCATACCCGCGGATCTCTCTGAGCTGCATGAGTTCGACACACACCGCTGGCCCCAGGGCTAGTAGCACATTGTGAAGGAGTTTAACGTCGTTCCTTAGGACGCGTGGTCAGAGCTGTCTTGTCGTTGATGATTGTGAAAATCGTTGTGCTGTCCGGATCATAAGAAATCTCTTGATATCTTCTTGTCAGTCTCTCCCACGTGGAAGTCGAACAACACCTCCCTGTTGAATTCAGGGGCTGGTCTTTAGGAGGTATCGTGCATGTATTTGTCACGGTCTCCCTCCTTCTCGTCAAGAATGACCTTTAGGAACGTGTTGATATCCTCCGCGATCTGCTGCCCTGTCGCTTTCGCAGAGTAAAATAATCATTCAAGATGGCGTGAGGTTGATTCTGATGCCAATGAACAGAGATCTCACGAAGAATATCTGTCCTTTGGTGACCAGCTCTTGAGAAGAGAAGAGATGAAAGGTGTAGCAATAGGGGCTCGCCTGCTGTGTTGGAGATGAGGTCAACGAAACCCCCCGTAGGAATTTCTTCCTTTGGATCTGCCGTCGACCGAAACCTAAAACATATCAGATCAGCGGCTCGAAACTTTACTTCAATAGTTGTTTCGCTATGATTATGAATGAGATTCTCGTCCACTTACCATGTTTTAGTAGCAATGGGTGAAAGGCCTTGTTTTGGACTCCTCGATATTACTCTTGAAATAGAGCTAAATTTGTCTCTATAGTAGCATGAGTAGCCCGTCTAATCTGATACCAGGGAGATAGTCACTCACAATCACTTCCACTTCGCGTCCAAATCCATGATTCTCGGTATATCATGACGGGTCCAGCCTGGCCTATCTTGTGCCATCCTAGAAATAAAAATAACTCTAGTAAGCACTGCTAGACTGATCGAATAGGTAGTCAAGAAGAGAATAAATAGAACGGAAAGAAGGGAAAGTAAGTTAAACAATGAAAGGCGGCACGTAGAGAAAGGTAATGGAGCAAGATAGAGACTGGCAAGAAATCGAAAAAAAAAAAAAGTGAAGGATAGGGGTACACAGCAGGTGAATAGGTACCTAGACAAGGAGAATAGGAGCCGAAAGACTTGACGAAGACGGTGAATTCGGGGAAGAAAAGGAAGATGGACAAGATGAACGAAAGGGATAGTACCTTGCTTTGAATCATCTTCCATGGAGCTGGAGTGGTGACACTTTTTCCTGTGATGCCTGTGGCAACAATATCAAAGGCTATTAGAGGAAGGACATGACTCCTGCTTCACAATGAGGTATGGAGCGAAGGCCAAAAGATGCCAGGGACAGGATATCACAAAAACAATGTATCAGTGTTGCTTGGGGATTGTGAATGGGCAATGAAATATTGTTTACCAATACCCGGAGCAGAATTGCAAATTTTTCAAGGCCTCGCAACTAATCGGTATGTTTCAGCCGGCTTAGTCTCCAGGGCAAGTCAACGATGCCTTTCGAAGGCTCTGTAATAGCAACACGGTCGTCGTAGTAGCTCGCTGTTCGAAGCCTCAATATCGAAGCCCTGAGGGATATATCGAGATATACTCGGGGAGTCGTTTCACTTGATGTAGCATCTCAAGGGGCCAGGGGGGAATTCCTGGAAGATCGGGGAAATGAATAATGATAGTGATGAGCTATGATGGATGGAAAAGAGCAATGGTAGTTGATTGTATGAGTGATTATTCTAGCGATCGTGTGAATGGTTTAGAGTTGGAGGTAAAAGTAAATAGAAGTATAGAGGTAGGGGTAGTAGTAATAGCCAAAGCAATGTTAGGGGAAGGGATGGCCAAAAGGAAACATAAAGTATTACTAGAGATTTCCCCAAGAAGAAGGTAGTAATATCTAAAGTAGTAACCGTGGCAAGGATATATACCCGGTCTATAAACAAGCACGTACATACATACATACCTCTTAGGTAATAGGCACCGGTCTGATTTTTCAGGTTGGAAGCATCAATGGCTCCCCGGGGCTCGATGGGGAACTCATCTCCTAGGGAAGTATGATTCTACTTTTGATTGCACAAGAGGAAACCTTGTAGGCTGGATATGGAAGCAACCCCTTTAAGTGTAGGTACGGGAACAGCTTGCCATTGATATAGGAGGGAAAGGCAGGAAACTATGATTGCCTTTCATATTCAAATTGTAACAAGAGGTTTGGAGGCAGAAAGAGTCAGAGAAAGGCTTTGAAACAAAGTTCTGGGAAGAGCAGTTGAGTGCAAATAGCATCTCCCCTGGAACTGACAGGGGTAGGAAGAAAGCTACAGAACATAAGGTAGGTGATTCAACGGTCTCTCAGGGGCTGGAAGGAGTTAATAGCAGTGTTGAGTCACAATAATGGGCATGGTAGAGAATCAAGCACAGTGCAGGGGTTGAGTCGCACCGAAACAAAGGAGGGTTGAACTTCAGGGGCACTTGGCAAATATCAAGCTTCACATATTCAACTCATGTAAGGAGCATCAACTGACTATACTTGGTCTTGCGGCAATATTGGATGAACGGCGTTGGTATCACGGTCGGCAATGGTATAGAACACTTGTCGATGGTTGCTTGACTCAGCGACAATACAGGGTGGTCGGCGACTTCTTAGGCGATTGAATTCACTCTTGCAGATGCAGTTATTTTCTTAATTCCCGCTGTCAGAAGCAGGTCGACGTCGCCAGTCTCTCTGGACGTGTATATGTATATGTAGCCCGCTCTTTCCTTCAGGTCCGGCGGTTACCCGATTAGTATAAGTTCGGCGGCTATACCGTTTAAGGCTAGTGTGCGGCCGCATGTGGGGCCGGAAGTGGGTCATATTCGGCACACTAACCCAAATAGGCATCATATATATTTGGGGTACTCGCCGGGACGCGGCTTCTTAGCAAGGGTTTTACTTACTATAAACGTTCAAGGGGGCTAGAGGCTAGCCGATATAGTTATTTAGGGAAGCACGACGTCTATGATGAATCATACGATAGTTAGGGAAGTAATAGTCACAAATAAAGTATGATCTTAACGGAGAAATAAACATTCAGTAGTTGGTAACACAATAGATGGTAGTGAGTCAGACAGCCGAGATGTCACCTATGATACAGCAAGGTCACATCATCGTTGGGGAATTGCCTACATGTATATATCTTTTATGTGAGAGGGGAGAAGTAAGTACTTGAAAGGGACAGAAAAATATGGTACGTAGAGGAGGAGAGAAGAGGAAATACGTGTGTACGCACTTAGGAACGAATATAACTGCTACAGGACGATTTAAGATATTCGGCGTAAGGTAGATTACTTCATAAGGTAACATCACAGGAAGCAGCTTGCAGAGAATAGGGAGAGAGCTGCCGAGGATGTGGATGACGACGGGTAGAGACGTACGTCTAAGTAAGTGGTAAGAGGGGCCTCCCTTGGAGACCAATAGACCTCGATTGTGCGATATAGACAGGTGCTTTCCGCTTACCCTCATAGGTATTGAGAAATTCTTCAGTGATGGATTATTGCGATCGGTATCCTTATCCAGGCATATGGATTACATAAGAAACTTTGCACATAGAGAAATTCGGATTTGACAGAATGTACTCGTAAGTAGTGTAATCATGCTTCTCTCAATGTCATAGTAGATCGTAAGCTAGAATGTAATGATTAGAAGCGTAAAGTGGCGCAGAGCTTTTGGTGTATTCGAGAGAATGTCGTCTATGAGGTAAAGGAAGACATAAATGAAAAGGAGTCATAGAGGCTGCTTTGACTGCGATTAAGTCTCGTAATTCACTCAAGGTGGATCGCGATACATTGTATGTGTCAATTGCTATATCGTAGTGTACCCGAGAGCTGGAAATATACCTCTTTCTTGACAGGCATAAAGAGGAGTCCGTGACATACGGATTAGTAACACTATGTAGGCTCTAACCGATTACTACTGCATTCTGATAGTCATATTGCAAGTTTATTGGAACTGGCGATGATAAGAGGCGGGACCTCTGTCAAGTAGGTCGCTTCTAAACGTTTTATTGACACCACCTTCCTGCCAAACTCCAATGGCTCAGGTCAGGGTATACGACTGGAGCCTACATGTAGATAATAGCTAGGGAAAGAAGGCCTATTTACAGGAAAATATGAAGCAACCATTGTATTATATTTATCTAGGTAATTACTTCTCCTCAAAGCGCCCATATGTGTTTGAACAACCACATACCCTTGTAGCACCCGGTTCCTTATGCGAGGGTATCCTGAACCTTACAAGTGGTGCCAGATAACATATCATGTACTAATGCGAGTAAGCTTAAAATCAATATATTTGTAATTGATTCAGTATAGAGTTGCTCCATATGTCACAAGAGTCGATTTAGGAAATTGCTCAATATCTGTCGAGATGTATCTATATACTAGGCACTTACAATGCACCTCTAATAATAGGGGTAGGAGGTTTCGGATTTGAGGGGGTTAGGAATAAAGCAACATGGATGTACCTAGCATTGATAGAATGTACACGATATTGAGTCAGTCTTGATCTGTTAATGAGAAAGCTTGAATTTGAGTGATATACAACTGTGAGGTAAGCACTGCTTATATCTAATCGAACTGCGGTAACAGCCGCCTATTCCCTAGAAGGTACTGGGGAACGGTTATCTTCTGCTCTTGATTGGGGCCTCGAGAGAAAATAAAGTCTGTTGCGGGTAATATGTATAGAGGTCTTATCTTGTCTCTGCAGTGAGAGTATGGCACGTATAGGACCAGAACTTGACAACCGATGTGTACATTTTCTGAACTTCATAGTGTCTCGAAACGCCCAATGTGACCTTATAGGTCGGTATCCAGACACGACTACCTGAAAGATTAACGAACCTGGTGCTATTAAACTTCAAGACTTGATTCTGTAAGTGCGTTGCAGGAAAGTATGTCTCGGCTAAGGGGAACGCACGATCGAGCCAGCAAAGTCACCGGTGAGTCGCTGGTCCCTAGTGATGCATTACACACTTGACAACTACGTTTTGCTCTTTCTTCCCTTTTCTTCTCAAGAAGGGAGGTAAGACTTCTAGTTAAGCAACTTACGGCGTTCAGAGATCATTATCAGACCAACAATTCCTTGAACTTAACGCTATGGTAAGAGGTACACAAGGATTGATCCTTCGGCATAATAAACATGCATCGATCCTGTTGCCAACGTCATCAAGGAGCCCATGGGGGCCGTAATTTCTGTTTACGTCGTTGCTAAGTAGTCCGATATGGCTATAGGCAAGAGGCGAGTATTTTACAGTTTTTATTGTGCATAGATATACATAACGGGAGTTCTAAACGACCCCATCTTCTAAGCTGGATGCGAATGAGCCTCGTTTGACGACCATTGGCGACTACCATCCCTATTTAGGGATTACAATGCCTGCGGGCGCCGTAGCCTCTAAGTGAGCTCCTAACCGTACGTCTCCCTTCGTAGCATATCCCCCACCTATCATGGAGCCTGCAATAATGGTCTCAATGGATAGAGCGCCCATGTTCTCCTATTCGAACGTTTATCCAGTAGGTTTCTTCTCCATCTCTGCCTCCCATGTCCCCTATCCCCCCAGCTCGGCCATCCATATTCGCATCCGCCTCCCCAACCTTAGCTACCCATCACCATCTCACCTCATCCCACCTCACCGCGGCACAGCCTTCTCAATCCAAAACCCCGGCTCCGGCCTCCTCTCGTCGCGCATCTCCTTCGGCGTAAGCGCGCGATCGACCTCGTCCACCTTAACCAACTCCTTGACCTTCAGTATCATACCTGCGGACTGCGGGGACACGGGGTGGAAGACGGTCTGGGAGCGCTTGCGCAGGCCCAGGGCCGCGAGCACGCCGCGCGTGCGTCGGGGCAGGCCGATTGCGGATCGGTGGAGGGTTATGCGGAAGAAGGACATGTCTATTGTCTGTGTTGTTGGGTTGTGGGTTATGTGGATAGGTGAACGGGTGGTTGGAGTTGGAAGTCGTGGTACACTGTCTGTGGTTTTGGCGAGTAGGTAGGCGCAAGACAGCGGTCTGCTAGAATGCGACGGTAGATAGACTGTTCGCTCGACCGGTAGAAGAAGATATTTCGCTCTGTCCCGTCGTGTCTAGACTTGACTGAATACAGCTTGTTAGTGGAGGGTCTTCGAATTTTGAGAAAGCGAGAGCGAATGACCAGCTTCGTGGCTCGTGGACGAGGCCAATTGGGGAACTGGGGACAGCTTGTAAGATTGACAAGCAGTATTACATACTGATTTCTTACCAGTAGCTGCACGAGGGCCTGGAGAGCTGGTTGGGCCTTGTAGGGTTATGGATTGGATCTCAATGTCGCAGTTTAGTCTTTCGTTCTGTAAGACCTGATTGCCGATTGAACTTTTGAGTGGGTCTTCTCGGAGTTTCGCTGGGTGGGATTATCTAATCTAGAAATATTACATAAGCATATATCCATTTGTATTACATAAGCCAATATTCGCTTCAAGATCTTGGGAGTTCTGAATGATGATTACTCTAGTATACGACGACACATCGCAGTCTTTCGATTTAGGATGACATTTGAGATCAAGAGGTTTTATGAATAAACTTTTTTTTTGGTAAAATGGAATTGGCACGATTAAGGGTGAATCTTGAGATATTTGATCGTCAGTCTATTTGCCTAGATTCCAATCCGGGTCAATTGGAAATACTAGAAACGAGTTCATACGATTGGTATTGTACTCGAAACATGCCCCGACCCGGGTCTACTGGACTCGATGTTAAATCTTCTCATACATTTCAGCCGATAAAACTGAGTTCTAAGCTTGCGACCTCCATTCCGAACCAACATAAAGCAATATTGACGTTCCCCTTTTCTGGAGTATAACCGCTCTCTGTGCCTCTAAATACGCCGCAGAAAACAATAGCAGTCTATTTATTTCACGGAAACTTCCACTCTGCTCTCACCCACCGTCGGCCCAGTGTTCGATAGGGTTGGGAGCAAGTAAGTGATGTCATCCCAAGGATGTCTGTACAAGCTAGTGCGCAGTCTCTTCTGGTCAAGGTAGTGAGCAATCAGACCAATGCTGCGGCCGAGGACGAAGAGACCGTTCAGGACTCCCATCTTCATGTAATCCTCAGCCTCCTCAGGGCTGAAAGCACCGCAGCTCCTCATCAGATCGACGAAGCAGACGGCGACACAACCATCAACGTTCAGGATAAGGTTGTCCTTCTTGGAAGTGGTTACAGTCTCAACAGCCAAGGCATAGTCTAGAAGCTTGTGGCTAGGGAACTTGGCCAAGACGTACTCCTTGACAAGTTCTACACGGAGATCAGGGTTGTTCCGCGACTTAATACGGTGGCCAATACCAGGGATGAGCTTGTTCTGCTTGCGCATGCTGTCGACGAATTCACGGGGGCTGAGACCGTTGTCAGCAGCCTTGGTGAATTCCTCTGCGGCACCGTCCAGAGCACCACCGAAGCGAGAACCAATGGTCAGGAGACCGGAAACCAAGGAACTGATGAGATCCTTTCCAGCACGGGTAGTGATGATAGTGTTCATAGCACCAGACACGGCAGGACCGTGGTCAGCAGTAAGCATGAGAACCATCTCCAAGAACTTGGAGGCGTAGTCAGGCAGACGGCGGCGGAACCACAAGAGAGACATGACACCACCAATACCGATGTCCTCCTTGAACACATCCGAGATGGGCATACCAGCATAGAGAAGTTCTTGGCCACGGTCGTCGGAGATAGTAGAGATGAAGGCAGCAGGCTTTCGGATGAGGCCGAGCTCCTGGGCCCACGAGTAGTCGATGGGGATCTTAGGCACAACGGGCTCTGGCTGGGGAACAATGGTCTTCTCCTCGACGAGCTTCTGGTAGACAGATGCAAGGACCTTGGGGAGATCCTCAAATGTGTCGGGAACGTGGAAACCAGCCTCCTTCATCTGCTTGTTCTTCATGGCAGCAGTCTCGAGTTGCGAGTTGGCGAAGGAGCCGGCATGGCCGAACTGAACTTCGGTCTTGAACATGCTTGCGCAAGTTCCGATAGCCCATGCGACAATGGGCTTAGTGATGATACCTTGCTTAACCGCATCAATGACCTTATACTCTTCGACACCACCAACTTCACCCAATAGCAGAAGAATCTTGCATTCTGGGTCTTGCTGGTATCTCAGCATGTGGTCAATGAAGGTGGTTCCCGGATATCTGTCACCACCAATGGCAATACCCTCATAGACACCATCCGTAGTTTGCGAAATAATGTTGTTGAGCTCGTTCGACATACCACCGGACTTGGAGACATAGCCGACTGAACCCTTGCGGTAGAGCTTGGAGGCGACGATGTTGTCCATCATACCACCAGTGTTACCAATCTTGAAGCTACCGGGCTTGATACCACCGACAGTAGCCGGGCCGATAATAGTGACGCCCTTCTGTCGCGCGACATGGGCGATCTCTCGCGCACGCTATTTAAAAGTTAGCATATTCTTTTCACATCAAGATCATTCCCAATCTTTACTTACTCGCTCAGGGACACCTTCCGCAATGATAGCGATGGTCTTAATTTGAGGGTACTGCATGAGCTCCATTGTTGAGCTGTAGACACTTCGCGAGGAAGCAAAGTTGACTACTACGTCAACATCGGGGTGCTTGGCCATCGCCTTAGAAGTCTCTTGGTAAACCGGGAGAAGAGTCTCGCTGGTTCCCCAGTACATCTTGCTAACGAATTGTCCACCGAATGTGTAGATAATGCCCGCAACCGAAGGGGTTTGTCGCTTGCAGATGAAGTCAAAATCCAGCATACCCTGGACGGCTCGATTCTGTAAACCATAGACGAAGCATCTCGTCTTGTTGTTGAATAGCGCGTGCGCAGGAAGGGGGCTCAAAGGTCGGCTGGGAGCAGCGAAGCGGGTAATGTTGTCGTTGGCAGACAACCCGCCCTTTGTGGCGCCGTTGACACCGTTAGAAGCCATTGTGATGGTGTGAATTCGAACTTTCTCTGATCGAAAGGTAGCTAGTTAGCCTAGGAACACTATTAAGTCTTGGTTTTTACACTATGCGAGAAACTGGTCTCCCCAATAGACCAGGGGCTGTTTGAATCGAAAAACGAAGGGTTGTGTAGTGGTTTTCCTAACAATCCCCAGGATACCCGATCTAGCTCATCGCCGTATTTGAAGGATCCGTGGATTCAGGAAGACCAGTCAGCCCCGGAGCTGAACAGGACCAATTGAATCCGACCACACCAAAATCCAGCTGAGATAGCAGGCTCTGCGTATACGTAACCTAGCCCAAGGGAAACGCCTGCAATGCAGTAAAGGAAGTGCTGCAAACCCAACATACCTGAATATTATCAATTCGTGAATTCGATCAACCGTCTTGAGACCTGCCGGCACGACAAAGACTGCACAGGTATTAGATGGGATTGCAGCCACAAAGTTGATATTAAGAGAGGTTATCTCAGGAGAATGAGTATGTGGAATTGGAGGGGGAACTGGGGAGGAGTGGTTTTGGCGAGCTTTGACGGTGATGGGGATTATTTTTCTCAAAGTCAGTGAGCCCAGCTCTGAATGCTGCAGGTTGACCCACTACCAGTGAAAGGTCTAGTAGAAGGGGGGCAGGCAGGAGGCCAGGATCGGGATGCGCCGTAAAACTACGGTCTGAAATTTTAGTAAGAGCTAAGTGAGTACGTACCTATTTCCTAGTGTCGAAATTGTAAAATGAATGAAAAGAAGAAACGAAGCAATTGTAACTTTTCCTTCCGCTTCTATGTTCTGTGGATAATAATTTGTGTGGTTGCCGTCGCGACGTAAAATGAGCCCACAGAATGTCCGGTGGAAAAAAAAAGGTCTCAATCGGATTAGTTGGGGTAAATCTTATGATATGTTGAACTGGGCCCCTTTTCGTCGCCAATGTCAACGGCCTAGGAAATTATTCTCTCGGTGTTGCCTTGTTGGTCCAATTGGTGCAGTTTTGGCTTCCGCTTTGCCTGGAAGGCCCTGTTGATCCTGAGCAATCCTGCCTGCCCAGCTTGTGTTGGCGACTGGGGATTTGCTGGTTGAGAATAAAGAGCCCGATTGAGGTCACCCCACTTCAGCATCGGTACCAAAGGGTACCTAGCTGACGGTCCCGTCCCCGCCATTTGCGGTCCCCATATTCGCGTACCGGTACCTCGGACCTTAACATCCAGATTCATGCCCCTCCATCGACTGAGATCCCCCCGTCTCATTCATCTCACCTCATCGCTTCCCGAACTCAAAGAGCAACACCGAGTTTAAACGACTGTCTTTACTCCTTCCAAATTAGCAAAGTGTCTATCAATAACATATTAAATGCCACCATACTTAAAATGGGAAAGGGGCTATATGAATAGACGAATAGTCGTCAACGACTATTGGGAAATAATGAGACAATATCAAACCTAGAAGGCTGTGACCATGGTGCCATGGGATGTGTAAATGTCCCCTTCACTCGAAACGGCATCTACTGCATCCCTCCGATCAGCCAACCCAGTTTACACAGTCGTATATTTTTGCCGGATAGTCCCCAATATACAACTCCGGAGCTGACTGATACGGATGTTTCGCCTTGTGCAACCTCTCAAGGCCGACAACCAATATAGCAATTCGGATGTTCGCACCATCAGATACTCCGTACATAGTAGATATAGGTCCTCCCAGATCAGATCGTATGGCTTACACTTGCAACGGGATCTGGACATCTAGGACGTGACAAGGGAATTGCTGACAGATCCTTGGCCTCAAAACTAGTCCGATAAGCTTGATTATTCCGCTTGATTATACCAATAATAAATCAGGATCTGACCGGGCCTCTATAGGAGGATGTAATATGTAAGATCCGGCCGAAGGCAACGGCGATACTGTAGGTAACTCATGACATGCACCTTCAGCCAGGTATGTCACTGAAGGTCACTAGAAGCCCATGAGTCTGAACTCGTCAGCTTCAATATACTATTCTCCAATGAAAATGAAGTGTGGTAGTGAATGTGGAAATGATAGTGCAAGTGGGATTGACAGGTACCCGGTCGTACCGTCGAGACTGATGTTGGCTGTTGATGTTGGGGTACCTGTACAAACATTTCCTCCGGTTGCTGACCGGGACTATCAGGATCGCCCCAAAGGTTTTGGCTTGATAGTGCATCCCCGTACGCTACATGGTCTAGCGTCCCCTCCAAAACTCAATTCGTGTACCCACTTGAACCCACTAGGTGGCAGGTCCTGTATCGGTTCGTTTAGTTGGGTGCAGCCCAATACCTTAGCTCTGTACCGAAAAGTTGAATTGCAGATTTCAAGGGGTCCGGGCAAGAAAAAAAAGGGAACTCGAATGGTGGGAGCTTCGCAACGCACCGCACCGCACCACACTTCACTAGATTTTCGAGTGAACCGTCCTTTCAATTCCACTGTTGCAACTAACAACGCTGTTTTGCAATCCAAATCCCCTCAACCTCTGCCAATACCACTTGGTTTTTCGCATCGTAATTTGTAAATTTCTCAACTTGAGAGAATATCAATTGCGACAAGGTAAGAAAGAAAATGGTCGACCTTGCTGATTCCTCCACTCGGAGGACAGACGGTTTACACCAAATCCTACATGTACCTCTGTGCCTCTCAGCTCCGGACCCTAGAAGTCCAGCTTTGATCTTTTCTCTTCTACACTTGCAATTCCACTTGGAAATCGGAGACAAGACCTAGTTACTGACTTCCATGTGTTCTCTAGAAACGATCAACACGATCGAATAGGACAGAATTGAAAGCTTAGCTTACCTCTCAAGCTTCACCCCTCTCGCCCACCACAATGTCCGCCAAGTCTATCTTCGAGGCCGACGGCAAGGCCATCCTCAACTACCACCTTACTCGTGCTCCTGTCATTAAGCCGAGTCCTCTTCCCAAGCCGACAAAGCACAACCCTCCGCCGAGATTAGCATCTCTCCACTTCCCCGAGGATGCTGATGTCAACGACGTGCTGAACCAGGCCGAGATCACCTACCCGTGGCTGCTTCACAGCGATGCCAAGTTCGTTGCAAAGCCCGACCAGTTGATCAAGCGACGAGGCAAGAGTGGTCTTCTAGCTCTTAACAAGACCTGGCCCGAGGCGAAGGCTTGGATTGCTGAGCGCGCCGGCAAGGTGCAAAAGGTAGAGCACACAGAAGGTGTTCTGCGACAGTTCCTGGTGGAGCCTTTCGTACCTCACCCAGATGGTACCGAATACTACATCAACATCAACTCGGTTAGAGATGTGAGTGCAGTGTTTCCTTTAAAGGCGTTTGTGCTGTTTTGTCGACCTTTGTTTTATGGCCGATGCCCTTCATCGGCCGGATGATTTATGACAGCCATCAGCCAGTGCATGATTGGAGCGATGGGACCCTCCTGAAGATGATGGAATGAAATAAAACATGTTTGCGGTGGATGGGAATGAACACGATGAGTGTGGAAGAAGTACCGAGAGGTTGTGTGCCCTTTATCATAGGAAAAGGTTGCGCACCGACTGGTTGCTACCGCATTCTTATTTGAGTCGGAAATTCAGACCCGACCCGGTGCCTACGGGCGAACGGAGGCTAAACCACATGCACTCCTGTTGCATCCACTTTCACCCACTTACCACAATCATACAAAACGCATTCCATCCCCTTACACACGTGGCCATGACTTAATCTTTATCAACAACCAATCAATTTCAGTTTCAGGATACTGACTTGGCAATTGATAGGGCGATTGGATTCTCTTCACTCACGAAGGTGGTGTCGATGTTGGTGATGTTGATGCTAAGGCTGAGAAGCTTCTCATTCCCGTCGACCTCTCACAATATCCTTCAAACGAGGAGATCGCTAGCGCACTGTTGAAGAAGGTTCCCAAGGGTATTCACAATGTCTTGGTTGACTTCATCACCCGCTTGTACGCAGTCTATGTGGACTGCCAGTTCACCTACCTCGAGATCAACCCCCTAGTCGTCATCCCCAACGCTGATGCCACATCTGCTGAGGTCCACTTCCTGGATCTTGCCGCTAAGCTAGACCAAACAGCCGACTTCGAGTGCGGTGTGAAGTGGGCCATCGCTCGATCTCCTGCCAACCTGGGCATTACTGCTGCCCCAACCGCCGGCGACAAGATCAACGTCGATGCTGGTCCTCCTATGGAGTTCCCTGCACCTTTCGGTCGTGAGCTCTCGAAGGAGGAAGCCTACATTGCCGAACTGGATGCTAAGACTGGTGCTTCTCTAAAGCTTACTGTCTTGAACCCTAGCGGTCGTATCTGGACTTTGGTTGCCGGTGGTGGTGCTTCCGTCGTCTACGCTGATGCCATCGCATCCTCTGGCTTTGCCGATGAATTGGCCAACTATGGTGAATACTCCGGTGCCCCTACTGAGTCTCAGACATACTACTACGCACGAACTGTGCTGGACCTAATGCTACGCGCTCCCATGAGCCCCAAGGGCAAGGTTTTGTTCATTGGTGGTGGTATTGCCAACTTCACAAATGTCGCTTCCACATTCAAGGGTGTCATCCGGGCACTCCGTGAATATGCTAAGCAATTGAACGAGCACAACGTTCAAATCTGGGTCCGTCGTGCCGGTCCCAACTATCAAGAGGGTCTGAAGAACATGAAGGCTGCGACGCAAGAACTCGGCCTGAACGCAAAGATCTTCGGCCCTGAGATGCACGTTTCCGGTATTGTGCCTCTAGCGCTCATCCCCGGCCGATGGGAGGAGAGCAAGGTCCAAGAGTTCCAGGGCTAAATGCAACCGGAGATGTATGAATGACAGATTCCCCAATCAGGTGTAGAGAATGTGCAGATGATCTATATGATGGAATGGTTTTGTAGGTGATTACCTTGCCACAGTTATGTTTGCTTGGCGGTAGAGATTCGGATCTAGTTAACCTAGACTCGAACATTAGCATGGAGCTCAAAAGGGCGGCTAGTTTAGCTAGTTATAGAGGCGTCTCAGAGCAAAATACAATAGACTGGCGTAATTTCTCATGCCTTACCATATCAATCTTTCGACGAACCAAGTGTTACACGTTGCCACGCTAGTACAAAGCATGCCGCTCCAACCAGACTCGCAGTAATTGATATTGAGGCGTTAGTGAATTCGACTATACGACATTCTTTTCTCAACGTCGACTATCAACTATACCCAGGTCTCTTGAAGCGTTAAGTAATTGAATCAGGTTTCTTGGACAACTAGATACTACACACAAGCCCGACTTTCAAAGTCCAGCATCCTATATAGGAGCAATCACGTGGATGAGGAGGTGATAGCAGGCTTCACAATTCACGAGGCCTACAGCTACGATACTCATCACGAAGCTTCCAGTTTAACAGATATCGACGAATGCCTTCTTATAAACCATACGCTAATACGCTAAGCTAATGCGAACTAGAAACATCAAACCGCATTTACAGGCGGTATACCATGACTTCTTGAGGCGTATTCATTCCGCTCTTTCCCCCTATACCTATTTGTGTGCTTAACTACCTAGTATAAGGCGATGCCAACCTATAACATCAGAACTCCCAGTACTAGCGAGAAGCTAATAGAAAGAGGACATGCAGCGGCAGAGAGTGTCGGAAAGGCATGTTCCTCAACTCCATACTCAGACTTATCCATGTTCTCAGCATTGCTAGTCCCGGGCGCAGATGTCGACGGACATAGGTCATCCGCTTCGTTTCGCGTCGTACCCGGACACGAGCATGCGTCCATGCTCGTCTCACCTCCTAGTCCTCTCCCGAGAGTCGCTACCACGGCTTCTGAATCACGAACCGAGAAGCTCGCCGTGCCATCCTCGGCAACCTGGGCCATCTGTTCCTTTGCCGAAACTTGCGTGGGTGTCCCGTCTCCGCTCTCCTCAAAACTGATCCCATTCCACGTCGTGTTCGCAGTCGCATCCGCGCCCGCGCTCGTCAAGTACGAGAGATACACCGTCTGCCCCGCTGCCGCAGGCGACAGCTGGAGCTGCACCACCACGCCGTCTTTCTTCGCTAGCGAACTATTCGCCATCTTCCCGTTGATCACGACCACGGATGAGAGCTGCTGGCGCTGGTACACGCCGTACGCTCTCACGAAGTCCTTGTAAATCCCCGGGATCTCGGGGATGCGACACCGCGACACCTGCACCGGCGCGCACGAGCGGCCGATGATCTGGTCGAAGGCCGCGATGCCGTAGTATAAGGGCCGGATGTGCGGCGCGCGGCCGTACATGGGGATGGGCTGCCAGGCGCTCGCGTTCGAGTTGTCTGTCATGTGGAAGCCGACGGAGGAGATGCCTTGGCTCGCGGTGTACAGCAGGAAGTTCAGGGTCCAGAGCGCGGCGCCGAAGACGTCGCTTATGCCTGGTATACCGAGGGGCCCGACGACGCCTACTTCGCGTAGGGAGTAGGGGAAGGGGGTCTGCTGGGCTTGCTTTACTTGCGCTGCCCAGGCTGTGAATTGGTCTTCTGTTGTGCGCAGCTTCATGAGGTGCTTTAGGGTGAGGGGGTATTCTGAGATGCCGATGAAGTAATAGTAATCGTGTTGATTCCAGCCTCTTAAGTACGGGGTTGAGGAATTGTCTGCGGTGGGGTAGATGCCGAAGCCCGCCAGATCGACGATCTGGAAGTCATTGCCGATTGTTGAGGCGGTGGCTGCGGCTTCGAAGACATTGCTGCGTAGGCCTTTGGGCTGTAGGACCTCTTGGTGGATGGCGGACGCCCTGTCTAGCCACTGCTTGGTATATACTTTTCCTCCCCAGTCGCCAGCTCGGAAGCCGTTCTTAGTGTAGAGGTCTGGTTCGTTTCCGATCTCAAATGATGTGATGTTCAGGTTGGGACAGTGAGAAAGAGCTTTCTTTGCCATCGTCGTGATCCGTTTGATATAGTCGTCCTGTTCATATGCCAAGTTCAACCCCCATGTTACCGTTGTCCCTTTCGGCAGTCGGTTTGCTGCTTCGAAGAAGCGTGGTCCGATCAGCATACTATTTGATTTAATGGTCCCTTGTCCATCCGCGTTGTGATTCTCAATCCATGCCCATTTGTCTTGGCACTCTTGGTATATCATGTAATCCTGTGTGTTTCCACCGATGCGGATATGAGATGGCTTTCCGGTGTAGTTCGCGAGGTTGTAAAGAAGGTTAAGGGTGAAATTGTTTGGCTCGGCCGCCCCCATGAATGAGAAAAGGTTGGAGGCCTCTATGCCGAAGCCTGCAAAGGATGGATCAATGGGTGGTGAGATATCGTGAGGGGGTACTAAAGAAGGCTCGAGTTGGATGCTATTGTATGCGACTGAGGATACAATATAGAAGCAGGTAAAGAAAAGCACTACTACGGTAACGTACTCCATTGTGCCGTGTTGCTAATGCGTGGAAGGACTGGAATGAAATGGGAAGATGAAATAAAAGGAGCGTGTAAGTAGGAGGAGGAAGCGAGAAGGAGTGTAGTTGGGAAGAGGAAGCGGAGGAGTAAACATTAGGAATAGAGAGTGGAGTGGGTAGTAGGAAGTGAAGGAGTGTTGGTCAGCAAGGTCAGAAATTGCCACCATGGTGTTTGTGATGTGCAGCTCCGGACACTGCAGGAGGCGCAAATATTTATCCCAAGGATAAGTTGTTCTTGTGGCCCTGCATGAGGAATGTTTATTAAACTTCTTAATCATGCGGATATTAATGGGACATGGATCCCATCGTTTGAGTTGAGATGTAACTTTCCGGATTATCGGTTGGAGCCCCGTATAGACACCTATAGAAACTTCCCAATGGCAAACTTCTGAATCCTGAATGCCGGCTGTAGATTGTGGGATGTCTCAATCAGCACAAGAAAGCAGCCTCCATGGTGAGTCAGAAACGCAATGCATATAGCTCCGATGAATATTGTTGAATGGTTTGTGCATTGCTATATCATCCCATGATGTTCTTTGTCGTTGGTTCTGTGGTGATTGTCATGGGCGAGTATAGGATGTTAATTACGATATCAATGAGTGATAATAAGGTATTTGTTTTGTGTGCTAATTTCGATATGAGGTACGTGGTCCGTTAGGGGGCCGATCTGTTCGAGGTTTAGTTTGAAGAAGTTGGAGGCTTGGACACGTTTGGATGTTAAGAACCGGGACAGCTTGAACAAAACATTACTGGCCCGAACGTGCCTTATGTACACCGGAGAGCCCAGCAAATAGGTTTGGATCTCTTCGTGCATTGATATTGTCACCATCCCCCTTTAAAGGCCGCATCGTGACCGCATCGTGACGGTGTAATGGGTTTATGGGGATAATCGCATTTGGCACATATATATATATATATATATAGAGGTATAGAGAGAGAGAGAAAAAGAGAGAAGGATGGAAGAAGGTAGGTTCCAATCTTGCAATGGCTCTCTTATTATATACGACGGTGACTCAGAGTCCCCATTAGCAAACGATTCGTAGGAGTTTCAAGGAGGAACACTCATATTAAAGTAACACATTCTCGATGCAGCATGTCATTCGTATAACGCTCACTAACGGCCTTGTTGGATTACAGAAAGTCATCAGTTCATGAAATTGAGCTTCAAGACAAAGCATTATCTGGTTGAAAATGTTCCTCTCTTAAAGAGCTTATTTCTCAACTTCAAGACACATAATAGGAGAACGTTCTGACGCTTCTTAATATTCAGCACCCCTATAGATATAGGACATCATTATCTCTGTAGTCTTCTTATATATAGATTACTTGAGAACTTCCTAAGTGATATAACAACGTTTTAGACTTTCTACATCGACTCCAGAGAAAATCAAAGGTGTATTAGAGTGAAGAATCTTGGTAACTCGACGGGTAGAAAAGTCCAAAGGGTGTTTTTCGTAAGGACAGTTAAGAAGCCATGCGTCCCCAGCTTCTTTTGCCAGTTCTCTAGAGGTCATCGGTTCGAAACCAATTCTGAACCCCTTTTACTTTTTATTTCCCTCTATTTTCTTTTTCCATCATTGCATTCATTGTCATAAGCTTCGATTGGTGCTTGCCCCCATCAAACCCCCTACACGTTTCAAGTTGACAATACTTATTGAGCCTATGGACTAGAGTAATGGAACCCCCTATTTCTGGGAATATTTCTATTCCAGTACAATCTACGGTGCGCGTTCATAATAGCCCCTATCAATGTCGATGGAGGACCACTTGTGTTTCCCACCAAACAATTGTGATTCTCCTAGCACATAAGAAGACTCATTTGAATTCCTGAGGTCTGGACCTCCACGCAAGATTTTAACAGGCAATACTGAAATTTAAAGTCGAAATATCCATATTATTACACCACAATTTCCCATATATTCGCAGCTTCAACTATGTACCTTGTTACTGTTTAGTATCTTGAATTAGTAATATTATTCCATGGTGTTACTAAGCGTTTTTACGGTGGGCCATTCCAATGTATGCGGAAGATGTTGACTGTGATTCGCCGATTTTCTATGAAGTCCGTCACCCCGAAACTAACTTAGTCAAGGAAAGCCGAGCTCCCCGCAAGCAATATCCTCTACGTGTCCAAGACAAGTCCCGTAAAGGATCATAAACAAATTCAGGAACACAATTTAGCACAATGACCGAGTACGATCAGACTAAGCCCGTGCATGCTGGCCCGGAAGACGGTTGGCACGGAGTTGTAGCACCCGGCTCGCGTTTCAAACCGGAGTCTGGTCGGTACCATCTCTACATCGGCTATTTTTGCCCCTTCGCGCATCGAGCCAACTTGGTGCGAGTCTTGAAAGGACTCGATTCAGCAATTGATATTTCAGTCGTAAAGGCCTATCCGAAAGGAGAGAAGGGCTGGTCATTCCCCGGAGCTAACGGCCCTGATGACACGTACGAAGGCTCGACCCCGGACAAGCTCTTCGGATCAAAATATCTCCATGAGGTATACTTTCGCGCGGACAAGGACTACAAGGGGAAATATAGTGTCCCCGTTCTCTGGGACATTAAAGAAGATACCATTGTCAACAACGAGAGTCTGGAGTTGTTGCGATGGCTTCAGACTGGATTCAATGATATTTTGCCCGAGGGAAGCCCGGAGAGAAACCTCACCTTGTATCCGGAGCACCTGCGGGCGAAGATTGACGAAGTTAGCAAGTGGGTGACACGAGATCTCAACAGCGGCGTTTACAAAGCAGGGTTCGCGAAGGATCAAGCGTCGTACGAGAGGGGTGTGATACCAGTGTTTTCGGCTCTGAATCAGCTGGAACAATTGATCCACAAGAATGGCGGACCGTACGTGCTCGGAAAGGAGTTGACAGAGCTTGATATTCTGGCCTACGCGACCGCCATTAGATTTGACGTTATATACGTGCAGCACTTCAAATGCAACCTCGGTACCATTCGTGGCAACTATCCCGTCATACATGAGTGGCTGAAGAACCTGTACTGGAACGTTAAGGGCTTCCGAGAGACGACCAATTTCAAGCACATCAAAGAGAACGTGAGTGCAGACCCAGACCATAATAAGAAAGAGAGCCACGAATCACTAACATAGGTCCGAGTAGTACACCAAGAGTCACCCTGATATCAACCCGCTCTCCATTACACCACTGGGTCCTTATCCTGATATCGAGACTGGGGTCAACTTGGACTTCAGCAAAATCAAGCCCGGGGTCATAGCACATCCTGCAGTACTCGAACAGCAGAAAACCCTCCCTGCCGTTTAACAGATTTTCGTTTTCCCGTAAGGTCTCAGACACTCTTCTGTCTTGAGAGTGGTACAGGGAGAATGTGAATTCTAATAATTAGTTGCCAGCGAATTAGTCTATAGAGGATGGAACATCTAGGTTACAGGGAAAGAAACTAATCTCCTCTCTTTTTCATGTTTGAATTCAAATTGCTTGTATTTATAGGTACGATGCCTGATTTTAGTGGAAGATGTCAGAGGCTGGAACGTGAGGGGTATGTATGTCAGATTTTATTACACATCTCAGATTGTTGTATCTACATTCTTATCTATGGCCAGCCACTTCGATGGGCGCTATCTATCTATATGTATCTTTATATGCCGGAGCTGAATCAGGGGAGGTGCTGGGGTAATGATAAGCAGAGCGCTGCCAAGACATCGACTAGGAAACGTCCGGTATTAGCTGAAGATCTCCATCAGGGGTTCACATCAAACTGGATTCAATCCCCTTAATGCCTCCAATGTCTCTCCAACGCGATGCATACGTAGGCTTATCTATAAACATACATTCCGAACCTCCGCAACTGGCTCGGAGCCTCAACGATAAGGTTAGGCCAGTAATGATTTACGATAACGATATTAGCTCAATAGCGAGATGTCTTATATATCAAGCTTTCATCTCCGCAGTCACTTCTCAGCGGATAGTGTTGCCATGGGAAACCTTTGAGTTATAGAACTAATCCAATAGATACGATCATGGGCTCTATCGACGAAAAAGCCCTGAAAGGTGGCTTGCCTACTGCGGTGGACTTTGAGCAAGGGCAGACTCAACTCGGAACTGTTCACGATGTGCAGAATCTCACGATACTCGGCTACAAGCCGGAACTGCGTCGCAACCGGTCCATGTTCACCCTACTATTCCAGTCTTTAGCGATAGCTGCTGTAAGTGCGGTGTGATTGAGTTGATAGTTAAGCGTCTAAAGCATGATTTAGATACCGTACGGCTTCGGCGGCCCGCTCATCAGCGCCATCTACGGAGGTGGTGAGTTAGCGACTGTCGATTCTCATATCCTTACATATGCTGATGCCTAGTAGGCCAGCTACCGATGTTCTTGGGATGGATCGTGGTCTTGATTCTAGACGAATGCATTGCACTTTCGCTCAGCGAGCTTGCCTCTAGGTACCCGACATCAGCCGGTCCCTATTACTGGTCCTTCCAACTCGCCAGTCCGAGATACCGCACTGTCCTGTCTTTCATTACCGGTTGGACATGGCTTATCGGCAACTGGACCATCACGCTATCCGTCAACTTCGGATTTGCATCCATGCTCGCTGCAGCCATATCTCTGTTTGAGCCCGATTTTGCCGTTGAGGCCTGGCAACTACTGCTCATCTTCTACGCTGTATGCTTTCTCACATTCTTCCTCGTCGCATTCGGGAATAAGATGCTACCAATGGTTGATACTATTTGCGCCGTGTTTACGGCTATTAGCATTATTGTCACTTGCATTTGCTTGTCTGTAAAGGCAGACGTTGGCAGGCATTCTCCTAGCTATACCCTGGTAAGTTATCACTGTTTGACGTACTGTATCGGATACTGTCCTAGAAGATTGTGAGAGCTGACCTTATTTTCAGGGGCACTACGATACATCGCTCTCTGGGTGGAACGACTTTTCTTTTTGGATCGGCATTCTACCTTCGGCTTATACGTGAGTGTCTTGGTACCTTCCGTGTTAATTTCTATGAAAACTGGAAGTTAACGGCGCCTTAGCTTCTCCGCTATGGGGATGATCACCTCGATGGCCGAAGAATGTAGCGATCCGACCCTTAAGCTACCGAACGCGCTATCTCTTTGCGTACCTGTTGGTGGCATCGCGGGATTGTTCTTCGTATGTCGATATCTCCACATTGCGTCATCACATCTCTAATAAGTCTCATACGCACAGATAATTCCCCTATGTGCGACACTACCAGACTTAACAGACATCCTCGGGGCGCCTGTCGGTCAAGCACTACCGTACATCTTCGGCAAGGTAGTCGGATCTCCCGGTGGCGGTCTTTCGCTAACCTTACTCGTCCTTATCATTACCTTATTCTGCTCTATTTCCATTACCGTCGCGGCTTCGAGGACGACATGGGCATTTGCGCGGGATAATGCCATCCCACTCGCCCGCCTCTGGTCCAAGATTGACGAGCGCCATGGGACACCCATCTGGGCGTTGGCACTCACCACCTTCATCCAGCTACTACTCGGGCTGATCAATCTTGGGTCTTCGTCCGCGTTCCTAGCCTTCGTGTCTGTTGGCGTCATATCCCTTGCCGTATCATACGGCATACCGATCGCCATCTCGCTGCTGCATAATCGCAAGGAAGTCAACAGCGCTAGATGGACTATGGGAAGGTATATCGGCTTGTTCGTCAACTTGCTTACAGTGGTCTGGATCGCTTTCGAAGTAGTCCTGTTTTCTATGCCTACTGCGCTACCGGTGACTGAGGTCAGCATGAACTACGCCATCGTAGTGTTCTTCGGGTTTATGGTTCTCAGTGCCATTTGGTACGGTATTTATGCTCGGAAGGGTGAGTTGTTTGATGATGTACTCTTAGCCTCTTTTCTACGCTCGTGAAGCTGATGGCAACTACAGTTTATCAGGGTCCCCCAGAATCCGATGGACTCACCGTCGATTCCTGACCGAGCGTTTAAATTGGAATATATTTAGGCGTGTGTGGATAATACTATTCTAGGGGGTTAGGGGGGAAATGGAGGCAAAATGGATACCTAAATAATGATCGCACTGCCATTAACTTGAATACACAGAAGATCTATGGGGGTCAGTGACTTAGGTACGCAGTAATCTTCATCCAAATTTTTATTATAAAACGCTTGTATATTTTCAATTAATGATAGTGGCGGTCTTGCCAAGGATCATTATAGCGCGCACACATACCTATCCAGGACAAGGTCCTGTGTTCTAAGCCCGAGAGTCATGCTAGGTAACCTAGGTACCTACCTACCTACCTACCTGGATATGTATCTACTATCTGCAAACCTTAAACAGTCTCCTTGTCATCCAAAATACCCCTCCTAGAAGCTTCCCTCTCCCTTCTCCTTTGCTGCTCTAGAGCCCTCTGCTCCATTTCAAGTTTTCGTTCCCTTAGTGCAATGCAGAATTTGGACCTCGACCGAATCGCCTCGCCTTTCCAAATGAAGATGAAGGGGATAACGCACATGACTAGACTTAGACCCCCTAATAAACTACAAGCACCGTTGATGCCAAGCCGCGCAAACATGGGCGTCGTCGCGAGTGGGAGAACAACTGCGAACACCGAGCGGCAGGAACTAGCTGCTGCGTTGGCGCTCGCGGCGAATATCTCGTAAGCATCTGTGATGTAGTTAAGTAGCGCCATGAAAATCAACACTATAGCGACTATAGTCAGCATTCCTCATTTCACAAGAGACCAAGCAGCGTAAGTAGTTCCACGCCCCACCCAACGGGTTTATATCCCAGCGTTCAATGAGAGAGCATAGTGTATGACATGGGTTGGGTGCACTTACTGAAACCTGCACCAAAAGGGATACCAGCTAACATCGGTGCTACAAACGACACACCAGGGCGCGCCGACCAGCCAAGCCAGAATAAGGATATGACGAACAATGGCCCACCAAGAGTAGCTAGAGGGACTCGACGGTACTCCTCTTTCTTTGACCATGGGGCACCACGGGCCTGGGCATCCAAGAGGATATGGTCATACGAAAAGAAGACAGGTAACGCAAGGACTGCACCAATGCCAATTGGGAGGTAACACAAGCCAGTAATTCCCGGAGACAAGCCATACACGTCCTGGAATATGATTGGAAAAGCTTGGAACGACATGTAAAAAATCGCATAAACCAACGAGAGATAGAGACATGTCGCCGTCACAATAAGTTCAGTCAGAATCATACGAATGGGACGAGTAAGAACCATGGTAAGCAATTGTTTAAAGTCATGGGGTTCAAGTTCCGTAGCTGAATAAACTTGAGCCTTCGGATCTGCCTTTCGAATTTTTGCTGCTCGGCGAGTGAGGAGGACCGGCGCGTATGTCTCAGGGAGGAATAGAGCTAATACCAATGTCAGTCCGGCGAACATTAAGCCGATCCAGAAGGACCATCGCCACCCGATGCTTGTCGAACAGAAGCCGGATATAATAGGGGCTAACAGCGGTCCAAAGATGGTCGTCTGGTGGATGAGAAGTTAGTTTCGTAAAGATAGGGGCGCTGGCTCAGATACTTACGACCATGAACCAAGACATCGCTCGGCCACGAGCAACTGGATCACTATAAATATCCGCAAGTTGCCCAGTGACAACTGCGATCGGAGCGGAAGCACAGACTCCAACGAAATACCGGAATACGAGCATCGCCGGCCAATTCGGAGCCAGGGCGCAGGCAAGGGTCCAAACCATGAATATCATGAAGCATCCCACAGAGAGGTTTCGACGTCCAATATGTTCACTTAGTGGCCCCCCTAAAAAGTGAGAATGAACCAATTAACCTGATGGTTTCCCATGGGATCTACTAAAAATTGAATTAACTTACAGACGATCGGTCCAAAGACATAACCCATCAGGTATGTAGATATTGGAAGCACAGACTGCATTTCAGAGGTGACTCCCCATTCGTTCATCATATAAGGGATGGCCATACTCGGTAAAGAACTACCCATGGTGCTATTGACCACAGTCATCATCGCGGTTACTAAAATGAGATTTTTTCTCCACTGGAGCTTGAGTTAGCACTATGTTCAAGTATAACATATCTCAGGGGATTTTATCCTGACTTTTGGCCAATTGTAGGGATTCTCTTTGTCGTTGGGCTCCCACGATATAATTATCTTTCCTTCGGACCCTTGAAATTGGCTCAACGGTGGCGAGTCACCCGTTGGTATCCTGTTGTCTACCTCTTCCACCTTGTATCTTGCTTCCGCATCTTGATTGCTGATACTCTGGACCAGTTCCGCGAAGTGACTTAGACCAGCTTCAAGTCTTCTTGAGGCATTTGTATGTTCCCGATATAATTGCGGCCCAAGCCCGGGTTGTGTAACACTTATGTTTGTCATAGTCGGGGTATGGAAGACAACGCTTTGCCTAACATGGATAATCCGCTGGCGAGATAATTAGAAGGAAAAGGAGCGGATAACGAGTTTCGGAGCTTGAGTTGCAACAAAGAAGCAGCAATCCGTTTCGAAGGGAGATAGAAACATTGGAATCCTACAAACTTAACCGGCAAGGACCCGCGGCACGGAAAAGATCAATCAACATTTTAATGGGTCGCTTTGATCGATAATGCCGACGCATGGCGATGTAGGACCCGAGAGCCCGCATCCGCGACGATCATCTTACCGTACTTGGGAGTCTAACATGTATAATTGCGCCGGGAATAAGACGTCCTACGCCCTCGCGATGACAAGCGACACCCTCACACAAGTACTCCATAGAACAGGCAAACGGGCTGACTGAGGGTCCTTGGCACGCCGGGACGCCGCATTGATTCCAATTGGGAGTATTGGCATGAAGTCCTCAAGCCCCGCTCCTTTTCGACCCCCTCTTCACGACTTTATGGAGCCGTTGTGGCCGGTTGCCGGTGTGAAAGTTTGTAAACATAGGTGGGACATACTCCATACTGACGATGTTGATTGGCCCATAAAGCGGGAGCTAGTGCTCTGAACCAAAGTGCTGTCACTTCATACATGCAACAATTACCATCCTTAGAATTGTTATTTCCGTGACCGGGAGCCTTCCGGAAAGGGTATGAGGGCTTGGCCGGACCCATGTCCCGATGCTGTGGAGACGTCCATCAAGCTCTAAGGATCGGGTTCCTCTAAGGTTCTCAGTAAGTTGATAATTCAATCAACATCCAATCGCCTAATACCGATGTCGGGTTTTAACTACTCGTCATTGGCCTGCTTATTTAGCAGCTGGGGAGCAAACAAAGCAGACCGCATGTTCTAGTGCATAGGTATATTAGCACTCTATTCTGTGGTTGCTTATACCAATGTGGAAGTCCAAGACAAGCAACTGCCCAAATCTCTTTGTGTAAGCGGTGAACGACGGCCAGCACACACTTGGATTGGTTATACCGCATATTCTTAATATGTTTCTTTATCCCTGTGGTCTCAGTTGCATTAGTTTCTTTGCATCTATACCAGAATTCAAGCATGTGAATACGTGAAACTTGCCTCTCGACGAGCATGCGTATTAATTACATGTTCAGTGTGTGCCTCAATTCCATTCTTCGGGGCATGGGTAGGTTCGTTGGGATGACGTACTAGCTTATGTTTATCCTATACACTCGGATGACCTCTCCTGAGGTTTCTGAGTAATACCCATACCAGGCGGCCCGAAAGTGCTTGACTCACGCCATAATCTTCATATTTTCCGTTTATAAATTGGGGTGAGATCTACGCCGACGACCCCCTTTTCTGCGCCAACTCCCGAGCAAGCTTTGTAACATATAGCTGCCAGGAATTCCACTTTCCATAGCAGCCGCAGCTTTTGCCGATTTGCAGCTATGATTATTCCTACCTCAACACGCCTTACAAAAGAGTACGGGCGGAATCATAAGTCAATTTAATAAGTGAAGAGCCCGACAATGAAGATGATATGCGTGTCTTATATTTGCCTGGCTGAGCGGCATTACCCCCAATATTCCGAGCGCCTCAATGACCTTTCTGTCTTACTAATCCGCATATAGGTTATGCTATTGGATGCTCAGCCCATGTACCAGATCAAGTTGAGGTCATCCCGAATATTATTTCCTATCTGAGAATGCTAACCTCACGATGATTGGCCTTCCACCAACGGCCTCCTGCATAACAGTGCAAATCCATCCCTTCCATGCATGTAGGTAGGTACCTAATCTACCTAGGTAGCTTATGTATAAATTCGGAAGAGCCTCATTATATCAACCAATAGTACTAGCCTTGAAGGCTCTTGCGGTATGCGAAGTTTCCACGTTGTGATTTCTCTCTGCGCTTTCGAAAAGAGTGCTTAGGTACCCTTATCGTGATTCTAGTGTGTTATTTTCAGATCACTACCTACCTCATGCCCAAGCAAGAACCGAACCACTCGGTTCGAAGCTAAATGACAGATGGGGTTTAGGATATGAGTTGTGCTATGTATTCTTCCAGAACTAGCCTATAGTATAGCCTTGTGAATTGTATATTTCACTTTGATTCGGAAGTCAAGCGAATATCTTCTAATCAAAACGCGGTACTGAATACACAAGTTTAGGCCATAAGTCAACATTAGCATCCATTATAATTCTCTATTTACAAGGGTTACGTACGCTCCCACGCCGTTATCTCTGTTGGTGTGACGATTCTTTACGCACACACTAGTATGACGAGATATACCAAACACTGGCGCCACAAGAAAGTATTGGCTGGAGATTCAAAATATCACCGAGTCCATAGACGGAGTTGAACGCATATCCTTGACGTCCGTTCCAGGCCCTACGATCATTGCAGATTGGGCGACACAAGTATTTTCCACGTACACAATGCAATATAGAATAACGACACTAGCATCGTACGTATATGTACACGCCATGAGCTTCTCCTTGACTCAATCCAGCCATCGAAAAGGGCTGAATAAGGTATGACTAAACTATGAGCGTTTTGGATACTGACACAAAGATAGCACTGACACGGTTTAAGGCAGAATGGCACAACCACAGCACGATGGTGTAGCATCTGTCATCCAATGGCCGGTAGCCCCCAAAGATTCTATTGCCTGTACTTTCCGAGCCGAGCAGTACGGTGATGCCCGGTACCACAGTCACTTCCCATTACAGGCCTGGAATGCTGTCTTCGGCAGTATTCCCGTCAACGGGCCGTGCTCGACGCCATGCGATGATGCTAAGGGTGCCCCCTTCCTCAACGATTGGTTCCATAACGCCAGCGACACTCTGTGGAGCACCCCTTCAGCTGGCTTTCCACCAATAGTGCAGGACGGCCTAATAAATGGTACCAATATCTACCACAACGGAAAAAAGAGGGTTGAAACGAGGTTTGAAACGACCTTTATAGCCACAAGCACCATCAAATCCACTTAGTTAATGGAGCCATCGACGCTCACTTCAAGTTCATGATCACAAGCATAAGATGAAGGTTATCGCAGCAGATTTGGTTCCAATCCGGCCATATACGACGGACGTTCTCAGTATCGGCATAGGACAACGGCGATTCCTGGCTACGCACATACCCTGATATGGCCTGCAGTGCCTACAACGACATGGCAAACAATATCAGAGGCACCGTACAATACGACGCTTCCTCGCAACAGAATCCGACTTCCACTGCGTATCCTTGCACCGAGGATTGTCTCGATGGATCAATGTCTAAACTAGTCCCATACGTGGCCCTGGACCTTCATCACCCAGCCACGAAGAAGGGCTTTGATGTCGGGTTCACTGTTAACAATCAGGGGATGTTCAAGTGGACTCTTGATGGCACGAATCTTCTCTCAGACTGGGGTGTGCTGGTTCTCCAACAGAGTCTCATCCACTTATCAGTGTTCAAGACTTCGAGCAATCTCGTAGACCTGAACGAAAAGGAGGCCTGGATATATTTCGTTATTGAGAACGGACTCGCTGCATTTGGGCTGACACGTCCATCCATCTTCACGTACACGATTTATTCGTCCTCGCGCAAGAGGCCAACGCGAACTACACGACTATACCCAAGCATATTATTAATATGAGAGATGTTTGAATTCATTAAGACGGCTCCGGGAATGAAAGATGGAGAAATAAGATATTCGAATACATTGGCATATACATTGTGGCTGTCATCACTCCTTTCTTCAACTATACGTGGAGAATACTTTTAGAAGACGGCCTAGTATTTGCAAATATCCAGGCCTAGGCTGCGTACGAGAATGGTTCAATGATGCTAACAAAGAAATCTACCTATTGTAGCGACTATAGGCGAACATGCTTGATTCTGACAACTGAGAGGAAATATAACAAAGAAAAGACATATCACGTTACTAACAATGGCGAAGGAGAACTTGGTTATAATTGCTAGGTTTTATTACTCTAACTACTGTTTCCTATTATCAAGTGATAATAATGCCTCTGCGCCTATCTTTGACACTAGACATCTTATACACCTAATAGTCGGGATAAAGAGAGTGTTCTAAACAATTTAGGTACGTAAACATCATGAACATCAGTTATTACAATCTAATATGGAGACGCCAGGTACGTAAAACATAAACAGAAATTTTACAAAAAATAAAAGGAAAGGAAGTCGACTCTAAAACATGAACACTGAGTTATTGGCGATAAAGAGAGACTCCCTATTCCAATTTTCATCTTGCGCCCTAAGTCGGGCGGCCCAAGTGCGCAGGGCGTATTCCTGCTGCTGCACAGTGGCCCTCACAGCGCCACGCCTCTGTAAGCTTGCGTCTGTTTCTGTTAGTTGAGCTCGTTCCGAGTCAGGAAGACCGACGAATTGATACGTCCTCCACTCGGCATTTTGATAATGATGACCGTCCTCTGGCTCAGAGGCCCAATCCTCAACGAGGAAATTGAGGAAATCACCATGGGTAATCACTAGGATTTCGGGGCTTTCGACATTAGGAAATATTATAGAGTAATGCGCCGCAATAGACCGAATGGCCAGTCTGGCTTGGCGAGCACGCTCGTGAATGTCCAGCGGCTTCCAAGTGTTGCAGTTACCTTCGCCAAACCACTGCTCTGAAGTGAGATCGGTTCGGACGACGTTTCCGAATTCCCTTAAGATATCGGTGCGCGATGAGCCAACGTTGCACGGGTAAGCGCCGATCTCCTGAAGGTCCGGTAAGGCCATGATAAGTTTGCCGCCGTTTATAGCTGTCTGGAAGCTGACTGCGGCTGTCTCGATTGTGCGTTTCATTGGAGATGAAATGATTACGTCTGGGTAAAAGGGCTCTGCGTTATGTACCTGTGTACATTGTGTTATCCCTAACGTGGTGAGTCGCGGATCCGGCTCCCTAAAGCTTCGTTCGCCCCCAACATTGTGGTAGCCTTGAGCATGGCGCATGATGTGAATAATAGGGGCCATTATGACGACAAGTTCGTATGAATGATATTTAGAATGGGTAAACTGGTTGGTATTGAGTGTAGAGTGAAGAGTGAATAGTATTGTTCTGGTTGGATGAGTTGATAGTTTTTATCGTTGTGGCTATTGTTGATGTAGATGCTAAAGTATTTATGCCAAAATCGGAAATGTCTAACACTCCCCTTTTTTGATAACAATGCCACCATCCTCGAGACGAATACACTGCCCGTGAACATGTCATTCAGTCCTATCGAACAGACAAGGTTATTATTACTCAGGTAAGTTCGGCTATTGGGGATCGGTTCGTCAACATGAGGATTGTGTGCAACACATTTGGCGATGCAAAACGGCAAAAATTAGTTAACGTGTACTAGGGTAGGTGAGTACTCTGTTAATATACGCGGTTCATGTTCTTAATCCTTCATATAAGACTATAACAGGATTTATAAAATAGGGTGTATACCGACGAGAATACAGGGGTGGGAATTGCTATCTATAGAATAGAGAGCCTTCTTAGTGAGGCAGCGACGTCATGATTGGATCCTTGAAACCGACCTCCTATAATTAACTTCGAATAGCCAATTCACACAATAGGCGTAGCATTAGATACTCTGGATCGAGCAATAGGGCGTATTGTTAGTAGATGCCGGGAATAATGACGTATTTCCCCTTAATCTTATCCTCCCCAAACTTCTCCTTATACCACTTTCCACCTGATACCGCGCGGGGCAGCATAGCGAAAAACTCGTTGACCAAGAAGGTTCTCGCAGGGGTACAAGCAGCACCCGCAGCAATCCAGTACCCGAGCCACTCGATCCATTCCATAAAGTAGTGGGGATAAAGCATATACTTGAAGAGTCCATTTTGAGGTACTTCGTAGTGCTTATCGACAGTCCTGCCCTGCTGCTTGAGTTTGGCCTGACGTCGCAGCTCCCCGCGGCGTATCTCGCGCAGCTCCTCGTCCGAGAAGTAGTTGGCGGTAAGTCCAACGTAGAATATGACTAAACCGATAGAGAACTGCAGAACGGACCAGTTCTGAGCTTTCCACTCTTCCTGCGTAGTTGGACCATATGCTGCCAACCAGCTGCCTAGACAGGTAGCATTGCATACTTGGAATATGATGGCATTAAACCAAACGAGTACGTGGATGGGAGACATGGACGGCTGGATGATGGGGAAGATGACAGCACGGTATGTGTAGTGAATGACGAAGAGGCCAGCAAGCACTTTATTCTGCCATGGTAAGTCGGTGATACCGTGCTGAGCCGGGAGCGTGCTCATTATATAGAGGAGAGTGGTGAAACCAGGGACCTCCATAGTCATCCAAGCAATTCGTCCGGGGATATTGAATTTGCTTTGAACGGAGGTCTTCCCCATACCATACCACGAGATAAACCATTGGAACGATGGCAACTAATCAATAGGTTAGTTTCGGGCATTGGCAAGAATTGAAATCCTTAAATCCTACCAGAGGGTATAGCTGCCACCAGAACAAAATCTTCTCGTAATTTTCTCGGCTCGCGGGAAGCCAATCTTGAATAATGGCCATGATGAGTAAAACGGAGCTCCAGGGCGATTCGAGCTTTGGGCTGATGTGTTTCAGATTGATACAGGTGTGGATTTCTGTAGCTAGCCTCACAAACACCTGAGAAAACACAAACTTTGCCCGATCATGGGATTCTCTCCAGAAATAAATGTTGCTTTCATCAATGTAACCATGACATCGAATGTCCCTGAAGACTGGAGGTAAAGTATCGAAGTACCCAGGTGGACTGGTGGAAGGTAACCGGGAGCGGAAGAACGCGAAAATCAACATCCGATAGGGGCTTTAGTTCATAAGGTACCTACAGTAGCAGGCAGAGTCGCGGTGATCTCTACTCCGGGACCCATTTTTCCTTTAAAACCTACCACTTCATTGGGCAGCCCCAGTGTGGGGAAGCCGTAGGATGACAGTGGCATTAGGTTCAGTTGAAGGGGTAGACGGGTTTCATAAGTTACCTCCTATACCGTAGATCTGTTCAAACAATACCTAATTGGCATCGACATTGAGTGCAGAGTAGAGGAAGCCATTGGGGCATTTCACAACTGAAGTCACTATTGCTGTTGGCTGGTTACGCAGCAAGTTAGCGCGAAACAGAAACCGAACACAATGTCCGTGATTGTTCTTTTCACAAAAAGAAAAATGCCACCGAGGGCCTCAACGGGTTAGAACTGAGGAACAGATATAATCAGCTTCAATTACGGTTAGTTATAAGAGCCTATAAGAGACTGCGTCATAAGTGATAGTGAATGTGGCTAAGATGTGTCAGCTGTGGCTTATACTCGGATCGAAGCTGACGAACAGGTTTACTCGCCACCAATACGTACTCGTATGTCACTTCGCCTAGTGACGTTATTGGTTAGGCCGTTTGCTCGTCAGCTTGTGAGACCCTTGCACTTGCCCGCCGTGCCGGTTCAAATCACCTAAAGTGCAGTAGGTAGGTACATACCTTAACCTTTGGATATTCCTGCTGCCTGCAACTTACGTACCCTCGCTTTTTGGCAGATAACCCGTTGCTATAAACTTCAATTTCTTGGGAGCTCGCCTACATTTTTCCAACTGTGGGATTATATCTCCCCACTTCCACTCGTTTCGAGTGCCACTGGTCCTTCCACTGTCACTTTACCCAAGCATCACAGTGATGACGCAATCTCGAGCTTTATAATTGTTACCTCCTTCTACGGTTAGCGAGATTCGTACTTGGAAGGCCTCCTAAAACACGCCGATCCGTAAAGGAAGACGGCTACTTAGATATCTAATCAATCTTCACTCGGCCGTATTCCCCTCGCCCAAATACCACCATGGTCGCACGCAAGCCGCTTCCCGACAATGCCTCGGTGAACACTAGTACCTCTCCCCCCGCCGTCAGTATACAAGCTGTGAGACAAGAGCTGTGGTCTGCCAGCGATTCCGACGCAGACTCAGTGAGAGCATGGAAGAGAGATGAATCGGTACCTCCTGCACAGAACAGTGGCACGAATCCTGCGGGGAGTGATAACACAATACAAGATGTGCCAGACACGCTCCGACCTGGCACCGTCTCCACGACCCCGAGCTACCACCAAGACGAAGAAAACCCTTGGGATGACCATAATAGGAATAACGGCATAGGATCTGTAACGGACCCGGAGGTCAAGCCAGAGGAAATGCCGAAGTCTCTTTGGCCAGGAGGGGTACGTTTCGAGACGAATCCTTTCAAACGGAAGCCACTGCAAGCTGCCTCACCAAGCCAAGGCAATCAAGACGGCCAGAATATACCTGCCGCGCCTTCGAACGCTCCTCCACCGCCGCCTGTACCGACCGACGCATTTTCCCAACTGCACATCTCTGAATCCGAAACGAGTACAAATCCCTGGCAACCAGCACTCAGCGAACCTCAATCCTCCGGCAATCCGCAACCGACGCCGCCCTTGTCCGATCAGGAGACTAAGAGCAATGTTTGGGACTCGGGCTTGTCATCAAGAGTGCCGTCTACGGGTCCGGCCTCAAATTCGCCAGCTGCCTTACCCTTGCACACTGAAGGCGAACCTCAACCATGGGACGATACACCTACAAAGCCTTCATTACAGCCATTACCGGAGAGATCTCAAGAGGCAGAAAAGATCCTCGAAGATCAACATGCCTGGGATGATGTTGAAATCAATAAGGGTAAACAACCAGATACGCAAGCCCCCCAAGCGCAATCCGAAACGGTGGATGGCTGGAACTTAATCGATCATGAACCTCTGCCGGAGCCGGCACCAGGGGCTCTGTCAAAACAAAGCACCTGGGAGAACTTCATGGACGCCGATGATGAGGGACCAAAGGAAGCTACAACTTCAGCTACGGAAGAAGTGCCACCAGCCTTGCCGCCGCGACGAGTATCAAATGAGAACCTGCCAACGCAACAACCTAGATCGCAATCACCAAGCGCTACGAGTAAATCAGAAACGTACCAAATCAAGAATATCAATTGGTTCGATGCAACGGCGGCCAAGAACCCCCGGAAATCGCCTATACTAGTGCAGAATGCCAATGGACCTTGCCCTCTTGTCGCGCTCGTTAATGCGCTCACGCTTACCACTCCTGCCACCCAAGCAAATTCGAATTTGGTCGAGACATTGAGGTCTCGCGAGCAGATTAGTTTGAATTTCCTCCTTGAAGCCGTCTTCGATGAGCTTATGACGCATCGCCACACCAATCCAGATGTATCCTTACCAGACATGACTGAACTGTATACTTTCCTCAAGGGCCTCCATACTGGCATGAATGTTAATCCACGCTTCATCCCGAGCCCTGAGACTGTGGCAGCTCATAAACAGGCGTCTCAACCACATATCCGACCCCCAGATCGCGAAGATCTTATTCCTGGAACATTCGAAGACACACGAGACATGAAGCTCTATGCTACGTTTTCCATACCTCTCATCCACGGCTGGCTGCCCCCGAAAGATGACCCGGTATACGACTCATTCAGTAGACAGGCCTCCTCTTATGATGATGTACAGAGCATATTATTCCGGGAAGAAGAGCTCGAGGATAAGCTCAGCAACTCGGAAACAGGTCTTACTGAGCAGGAGCAACAACTCTATCAAGACATCATCATTATAAAATCCTTCCTTGCCACCTATGCCACTCAACTTACCCCATGGGGTCTCGAGGTCATCACTAAAGCCATGCGCCCAGGGACAGTATCCATCCTATTTCGTAACGACCACTTCTCTACTCTGTATCGTCACCCGCAGACTCTCAAACTGTACACTTTAGTTACAGATGCTGGCTACTATTCGCATGATGAAATTGTCTGGGAATCTCTCGTCGACGTTAGAGGCGAAAGGACTGAGTTCTTCTCCGGTGATTTCCGTGTAGTTGGTGGTCCCCAGCATCAACGACAGTCCGGGAGTGTCCCAGGTGCCTGGCATTCCGAGGCAGGATCTAACAGCAATACACATGGGGGTGAATGGCAAACAGTCCAAAATCGACGGTCGCGAAACACCCGCCACAGTGAAGCGGGGTCTGGCGCAGCGCTTTCGCCAAATCATGAACAGGAAGATCGGGATTTAGCATTGGCCTTGCAGCTCCAGGAGGAGGAAGAGGAGCGCCATCGCGCAGAGCAAGCTGCCCGCCGTCGCGAAAGCCAACTCTCGGAACAGTTTATTGAACAGCAAGGCCGGCAAGGCGCTCCATCTCCTCGCGGAGCCCATGGTCGCGGTGGCTCCGTTGGCAGAGGCAGTGGTGCGCCGATACCACCAGCCAGAGGCAGTTCTGCGAACCAGTCCACGAGCACGTTAGCCAGTCGGGGTAGACCAGCACAGCAGGTCAGGCCTCTGGTCCCCCCGGCTTCGACCACCCATCGGCCAGCGGACGAGAGCGTGGACGATGCACCACCAAGCTATGAACAGGCCTCCAAAACGACTCCATACGTGCCTCCCGCGGGACACCCGAGCCATCCGGAGAGTAGTCCAAGTAGTGCAGCCCCCAGGAGGAGATCCATCATTACAGGATTAACCAATGCCGGACCTAGCACGCCAGGCAGAGGGCGAGGAGCAACTCCTGTTCCAGCAGGGAATTCTGCACAGACGAGTGGTGGAAAAGAAAAGGACTGCATTGTGATGTGATGTGATACGATATGAAGGGGAGACTATACACAGACTTTACATTGGAACGAGGTTTTATGCATAGGATCAGTATCATTAGAGACGGTGTTGATTGGTGTATTGGCTCATCATAGCTTCAGGGGCGATTTCTGGCTTATGGACGGACATTGAAGCTTGTATTATTATCGGGATAGTGATGACGGGTAGCGGGGCGGGCAACGTATCTGACGAGCTTACGCAGGGGAATATATGTTTGGTTCGCTTTTGTATTTACGTTCAGTATGCTGTGTGACTGAGAATTTCGTGGGTGAGTGCAGAATTATGTGGTAGTATCTTTCGAATGTCAGGTAAATGACCAGGTATGTACGGGTGTATGAATGTATGAATAAATGGGGGTCCTATCGATGGATGACTCGAGCCGGCATCAGTTGTGATGAGAGAATCTTTGGTTAACAGCATGTATTAGAGTTGTGGACGAGCGAGATTCCGATATTTGCGCTTTCCTTGGGGTAGACTGAATAACGTCTTCATTACACATCTCCAATAGAAAAGGCTGGGAGAAGTAACGAAGTCGAGGTGAATATATCTAAGCCATCGGTCTATCTAACGATGTAAAGCTAGATAAATGTCGTCTTTTCATGTCTACTACTTATGGCAATGCTTCTTTTTTCTGCGGCTACCGCAATCACCAATACCACCACAGTGGAAGCAAGCCGTCATATCTACCCCTACTCCAACACTACTACTATTGCCGCCACTACCGCCATCATCACCACATCCATCGTCATGGTCACTGTCATCGTCATCGCTGTCATCATCGTCATCATCATCACCACCTCCGCCGCCGCAACCACAACTACAACCGCCATGCCACCCACATCCACCACATCCACCACCACCGCCGCCACCAAAGCCGTGGTGATGGCTCCTGCGATGATGCCTACATCTTCCTAACCCTAGGCGGTTCATATACCCATGCTCAACACAATACCCACCACCAGCATCCCCACTGGCGAGCGGCGCCGACGTCGTAGTTATAGTGGTGGTCGAGCGCGGGTTAACACATCCAGGCTCGCTGCACCGGTGGGCGTCGCAGAAAAGCGACGTAGATACGGAGGAGATAGTGGAGAGAGTGGCGAGACATCCGCTGGCCCGGCATGTATGGTAGCGACATGACGCGGCGCCGTTTTCGGCGTCGAGGGGACAGGTTGGGAAGGCGCATTTGGAGAGGAGGTCTGGAGGTAGGTGAGTATAGTACAGACATGCCTCTATAAAGGAAAAAATCCTTAAGACTATAGAAAAGAGCGCGGGGCAGAACTGGGGAGAGTATGTAGGTTCAAATAAGTGACGGGGGTAAGCAGACACACTCACGCTCCTCACACCTCGCCTGTATCCTATTCCGCCCCCTCACAGCACGGAAATTGTTACACTCCGCTTCCTCGCAGAGCTCATGGTCAGCGCAATATAGCGGGTTTGTCCCCGTGCCCGCGCGTCTGTTGGCGCAGTCTTCGCGGCGAGTTAGTGCTGCCATGCACATGTGGTCTGCGCACCAGACCCCCGTTCTCGATGGTAAGCCTGTTACGCCCCCGGAGTCGTACTTTTGCTTCCGGCAGCCTGTTTCGGCGCATTCGTGGTCTTCGCAGAATAACCCGCGAATAGGGTCCGCGCGCGGGTGAGTACAGGATGGGTATAAGGCGCAGGTGTGGTCGCGGCACTGCGGTGACACAGAGTCGGTATCAGTATTAGTCAGCCCTTTACGTCCTGTATAGGAAATGGAGGCGAAGATTCGAAGATTGAAAGATTTCTTAAAAGCAATGTGTAGATTGAGAGCATAAGAGGAAAATACATACACCCGACGCTCCCTCGCCCTCGACACGCTGTCCTCCACACCCAGGCGACGGAGCGCAGTAATGCCGAAAGCAGTACTTAGCCGCACGATTCGAGGCGTCGAGGAAGACGAACTGCTCGCACTCGTCTACCTCGCAGACCTGATGGCCGTTGCAATAACGGTGCGGCCCAGAGGAACGAGAAGAAGAATGAGAAGAGTCTCCATGAACGCAATTTACGCAATTGCGATTCTGGCACGTGTGCTTCTTGCAGCAGAGACCGGGGCCATCACGGGGCTTGTTGCAGTCTTTGACGCTGCAGGTGTGTTTGGCGCAGTACGGTGAGTTGGGGTGCTTCTTGGAGCGTGGTTCGCGGCAGTTCTCGTAGATACAGCCATCTATTGAGTGTCTGGTTAGAAACATCAATCTTATGGGGCAATCCTATGATGGGTAGAAAGCAAAGGCGAGAGACCAAGGTTCCTCGCCGCAAAATCGGAACCCCGGATCGAGCCCCTTTCTCAGGCCCCGGAACCCTCCGCCTCGCAACGACGTACCGCAACGGCGATCTGGCGAAGGAGAAGATTATTCAGTTCCATCAAGTATTTCAAGCCCATTCACTGCCGAGTTTCTCCTACTTCGCGCTAATAGAAGTTCAAGGAAAGCGACTAAACAACTTACGGTGATGGCAAATCCTTTCGTGTCCATGTCCGCGCTTGCAGCACATCTTCAACTTAAGACAGACCGTGCAGCAATGATGTCTACAGTACGGCGAAGACGTCGTGTTGTTGATGAGCCGCTTGTTGTTGCAGTGTCTCACGCGGCACTTGAGGTCTGCGTGGAAGCAGAGCTGCCAGGGCGACAACGACATGACGGTAGTTATGGGTATAGAGTGAGGGACGGATGCCCTCAGATGAGGTGCCGCTCAGAAAGTGAGAATATCTATTCACTGCTGACTGATCCAAATACTTATAGCGAAGGTTAAATGCCCCAGGAAGAACTACATTAGAGACCATATCGACCCCCTTCTGACTCAAGACGATATGTCAGCAAGTTAACTACACCGACCCCGAAAGCTACTATTAACCCAAACATCGGAGAGGAGGACACGAAGGAAGCCAAACACGGTATGACGTGGTCAATCTTCGTGGTAGCCACGGCGCAAGGCTTTCACTTAAAGATGTCAAACATATCCAAGAAAATAACTGGAACTACGCCCAGAGAGCCGCATTCCGTGCAGCCGACCGATCTCGTGTAGGGCTGACGGTTCAGTGAAGGATCGCGATGTGGTTTGCCGTGCTCGTGGGAAACACCGAGACCCGGTAACCTATCAAACAACTGCAATTAATTAACTGCTGAAATTAAGTTACCGGATAGTCATTTTTATCTTTCCGGGAGTTGTCTTATCCGAGGGAGCCAGCATGCAAAGTCTGAGTAATTTTTGGTTACAGAATCGGATTGCCACGATGTAGACTAGCGCCCTAAGTGTACCTATATATTAGCAATACTAGTTAAGATGTAATTTGAGCTATATAGACTGTCTAGGGAGCAAAAAATTATATCAGACTTAGGAATAGGTCATCGTCAAAGCAAGACTCCTTCAGAGGACTCTTACTCTAGAATAGACACCGTCGTCCAACACATACGTGATGTTAGTAATCAGGTTACACCCACTAGAATATAATTTAGGTTTACCATCAGGATCGCAGACTGCAACAGAATACCACAACCACAGCCCGGTGAGCCTATCTGGTAGTCAGACTAGTCGGCTAAGTACACCACGCGCAAGCATCCGTATCCGTACACCGGGCATATGGTTACGAACCAATAGGGCGGACCTAGCCGAACTTGTATCACACAATCGATGAACAGAGGTGGTCATTGTTGACATGTTCCATTTGCTTCGCAGGCGGCGATGCACTGTTTGCCTCGCCACACCCAAGCTACCTACTTATGTATCTAGGTACCTAGTCTACTGAGGTATCGTTACCTGCCAACCACCAAAGCCACCCAGGGGTATCAATCATGCAAAGCCATGAGTCTCGTGAAGTTTGACGAAGAAAAAAGAAAACGTATGAGTACTGTCGCTTACTCTTCTGCCTTTGATTCCAACCAATCTCTATACCATCCAAACTACCAACACGGCTTAGTATTTGATCTAATCATCAAGTTGACGGAGCCGTATCAGTGGTAGTAGTAGAATCTATTCCTATCAGGGACCATCTCTCTATCCGCGGATCTCGATACTATTGGACCTGCGTAGTCGTTGGTGTACCTGAAGTGGTAGTAGAAGAGTGGAATCCCCCATCTCCAGGAGTGACTGTCGAATCGGAAGCGGCTGCCGATTCGCTTTCCCTTTCCCTCTCTCTTTCTCTTTCTAGAGCGGCTCTTAAGTTGAGAACCGCTGCGTCTATACTGCTTAGTTCACTTAGTTCGTTTTTCTCCGGTTCATGGCTCTCTACAACGGGTACTGTTGTTGGGGCAGTTACGGGAATGGGTGCCGCCGTAGTAGGAGCAGTCACTGGAGACGTGATGGCAGGCGCTACAGCCGTAGTTGCGGGAGTCGCTGGAGTCGCGTGTCGCTCAACTTGCGGAACAGGAGGTGGTGATGTGTGTTGCTGGTGAGCCGAGGATGTAAAAGTTGGAAGGCTGACCGGCTGAGGTGCGGGTATAACTGCGCGTGGTAGAGAGGCCGGTGTATGCGCAACCGACTGGATTTGTGGGTGAGAAAAGCTGGGAGTGCCTGGCTGTGAGTTAGGATGGGACAACGGCTGGTTCGGCGTGGCGCTTCTGGGTGCCGCGGAGGAGGGGCTCTGTCTCTGGGCAGTGCTATTCTGAAGTCCGCTCGCTAATGTCAGGATGCCATTCACATGGGCCTGCTGTTCCTCCGAGTTGAGTCTAGCCTTCTCTTCGGCTTCCTTTCGCGCAGCTTGCGTAGGAGCTCTAGTCTTCAACTCGCCAGTAACGCACTGGAGGTAGTAAGGCATCTCAGAGTTCGTCTTGAGGAAGAAAAGCTTCAAGTTTCTGGCTTTATCCTTCAGCTGAACCTGAGTGCGATCCGCAAGGATATTGCTTATAGATCCATTAGGTCCAAATAGTGACAAGATTTGGGACCAGTGAGGCCCTTTCACCATGTCCAGCCCCATCATAAGAGCCTTCTCCTCCTCTGGGCTCCAAGGTCGGCGCGTTGAATGCGAGCCTTCTCGGCGCGCATGGGTTGATGATCGCGCTGCTGCTGCCTGTCGCGCCCGCTCATACAGCGCCGGCGTCGAGTCGCTCTGATTGGGAGGGAGATGTTCATTAGGCGTTTGGTATGTAGGTATCCCGTTGGTTGCAGAGTGTTGTTGGTAGTGGTAGTAGTGTTGTTGTGACTGAGGTTGTTGTTGCGTTTGCTGCGCTTGCGTATGCTGATTTTGATAATTGTTATTGTGGTTTGAAGTCGAGTGGTTTTGAGCTAAGTCCAATTAATATGTATTCTCTCATTTTACGAATATATGACTTACTGGTAGATTGAGGAAGCGCCGTTGGCTGGTATTGGTTTTGTTGAATACTTTGCAAAGCTAACATGGTAGCCCTCGAGGCACTTTCAGCGGCAGATGCAATAGCGGATGGCAACTCCGTGTTGGTGGCGCTCTCCTTAGCTTGCTCAACCGCCTTGGAAACATTTTCAGCTAGAAACGCGGATAGTTCTTCTAATTCATGAGACTCATGAGATACTTCGCCGTTTGTCTCAAGGGCACTCTGAGCTGCCCTTGACGCTTCCGCGATCATGGCGTTAAGGTCAAAAGTGTCATCTAGACCTTGGCCGATATGACTATCTTGTGTCGTATCCTCAATTGATGTTGTGGTTTCAACTCTTCCAGTACCTTGAGCCCTGATAGTCTCTATGTGGTCGTTGAGGAAAGTACTTAAGCTATCGAGAAAAGCCTCATACGTAAATTGCTTACTAAGTGCTTCTGCGAAAAAGAGTTAGTATATCTGAGCGACCAGCTAGATGCCTTTCACATACGAATACTGTTAACTTCGCCAGATTCGTTCCATAGCATTGCTTTCCGCGCCTTAGCACTCTCTATGAACTCGTATTCAACGGCTGTTAACGGAAAAGTCGGGTGGTGCTCCTGTAGAGCACTTTCAAGTCTTGTCACGAATAGATCCTCCAAGACTTGTTCTCTAGCTTTCCCCTGTTCGTTTTCTAATACGGCTAAAAAAATCTGTGTCTTTAAGCCGAGATATAATTCAGCCGCATCCCGTGGCACTTCTTGGCCCTCGGGGACGAAGATCCGTAGAAAGTTGTCGTTGATGTCCTCCAAGCCGAGTTCGTTGGTGCCGAATACACTTGCACAAGCCGTCGCAAGGTTCACTACTCTAATGACCTCTCGAGTTTGGCTAGTGACATTAAGTTGGTCGGGAGATAAGAGCGGATCCGTATCCGAAAGTAGCTTTCGCTGGGCGTCGAACGCCGCCTTTAGCACGGCATACTCTCTGGCGATATCTGAATCTGAGTCCCCGCTAAGCGTCGCGACTGTATCCTCTAAAGATTGTTCAGACCAGGCGGTGATTATATCAATTGCCTACAGCCTCTTAGCCCCTTGACTTATCTAGCGGACCCATCCATCGAGCACTTACCAGATTACCCAGCGCAGGTATGATATGCTTCCGGCGTGTAAAGTCTCTAGGATTGCTCCATAGGGTTTCAGGACGGGGTTCGACATTTTCGACGGGAGTATGTGCTTGGGGTTCGAATGCCGCTTCCAAGCCCGACATATCATGAGATATGTGGTCAATATGTTCGGCGTGATCGGAGGGAAGGCCGTCGACTCTCTCAGGTTCTAGGTGGAAATGTTGCATGGCCTCAGCTTGGGCCTGCTGGACGAGGAGAGCAAGCTCATCCATCTCGTTCTCTCCCTCATGCGCTCCATCGCTTTCTATCTTCGTTCGCTTCTCCTCCCGCAATTGTTCATCTTTTTCGTCAGGGGTTCGCGGTCTCTTGAGAGGCGACTCCGGTTCCTTGGGTGGGGGGTCTAAGATCATGGCATCGACGGTAGCCGGCTCAGTCTTAATCTCGGGGCCTTTTTCTCTGATGTTAGCACATACTTCAAATAGTCAGAATACAAGTCTACGATAGAAGATCTGGCTCGTCGTCGCACCGCACTGAAAGGTTGTCTCTAGTCTCTTCATGTGGAAATGAATAAAAAGTTCAATTGCTACTTACTGGTCGGCGGCACGGCAGCAGCCAAGGCGGCCGCGATAGCCTCAGCGACGTCAGCCATTGGTCAACTAAGTCTACGCGACAACAGGCACATCGGTTTGGGAACTCAATGGTAAGACGATGAGTAGTTGCTGTCATCAAAATGCGGTATGAGCTTGGTTTCTTGATGTACCGTATTGATGTCTCGATTGTTGATATGGCGAAAATTTAGTCCAAGCGCCCGATAAGATTAGAAGATTGCCCTCTTTTCTTGCCCCAAAAACTTTAGATCAGCGCGATACACAAAAAAGGAGCCATGAACTTTCCAAATTTTAAAAAATGGAAGTCAAATCTTTTTCTTCCGCAAATTTGTCTTATTCAAATGCTAGTCACTATATAAATGCGTAAAATCTATGTTAAATTAATGTATGAGACTGTTTCTTGGTTATATTATTATCCTAAGAAACATATTCGGATATTAATTCTACTCTTTCAATAAATACACTGACATGGGAATTCTCTAGGTGGTGCACAGACCACTCATCGACAGCTTGGAAGTCCAACAAGCCCAAGAGTATTAATAATCAAGCTTAGACAGTAAGAGCCTCATTATTACTGTACGCTGTATTATGCTGTGTATATTTGACCAGTGTCACCTACAACAGCGAGGGTCGCTTTGGTCATCCGATATTTCGGGTTCTGACAGCTCTTACGGCACGGGAGTCAGCAATGGATATGATCTACTGGAAACTAATATAGGACTTTTCAATGGTGACCATTTAAAGCTATATGTAATCCCTAAATACCTACACTCACATGAACAAAACCTACCACTTGAGATGACAAACATCATCAGTCGCCCTAAACATATAATATCAACGTCTTCCTCGTAAACTCACTTGATCGTATTAGCCGGCTGACCCAACTTTTCAAATATGTCTTCCACGGATGACCTGCGCTCCACGATGGAGTCCACACTATTCGCACTCCTCGAGACTCAGGCGATCTCACCCAGTAATCGAGACGCGTCCCGGATAGTGGCATTGATGACACCAGATTGCAAGTGGTTCATAAAGCCAGACAGCTTCATAACCAAGTACCCCTTCATCAAAAGCCCAAGGACAGTTGCAGATGAAGAGATGCACTTGGCGCGGGAGATCGCCGTATTGGAGGAGTCGCGGGTCAAGGTTCTAGACAGCGTCGTCGATGCGGCCACCCGTAAGGCCAGCGCACGTGTTGAGCATTGGACAAAGTACACTAGCAGCGAACCATCGACCATGGAGATATGCTGGTACTTGGACTTCACGGATGATGGGAAGAAAGTCTCACGCGTGGTCGAGTTTATTGATACGGCTGTAAGCTCGAAGGTACTTGAGGAAATGGCCAAGGCAGGGTATAAGATGAAGGAGGAAGCTGAGGCCGCTGGAAAATAGGTGCAGAATTTTTACCCATTATAGGGAAATAATTGGGTATTTATCTACCTCTATTGATTATGCTGCTACCCCTATACTCCCGTTAGGGGAAGTGAAGTCGTAGTTGTCGTGACCCTCTCGTAATCCACTAGTGAAACCACTAAAAGCGCCAAGGTCCTAAGCATCTTGGGAGACATTGAAGGTGGTAGACGAAGTTTCTTGGTGCTTGAGTAAGTGTTTGGGAGAGGCAGATTGACATTATTAATTGTATATTCAAACCGCTTGCTTGCCCCCATAGGTATCTGTCTGGGCATACGTAGTAAGCAGCTACAAGGTGAAGCATACAAATCTCACGTGGAACTGCATACACGCATGTAGGTAAGTTAGCTTGCTGTTGAGAAACAGAACGTTAGTGTCCCTTTGCCCGTAGCAGACACGTCAATGAAATGTGTTATCGGGTATCTTAAGTAGTAATAGGTATGGTATCACAATGTGTAGGACGAGCAATGAGAACGCTGCGCCTATTGTTGACAACAGACCTCAAGGTGGGCGGCTAGACTCGCTCCTCGTTAACCCGAGATAAAATGCAACCCAGAATTGATTGGTCCCCTCTTGAGCGCATACTACCTACTACATATTGATACAACATGTCTATAGAAAAGATTGATTCCAAATTGACTGATAATTGAGACAAGTATACATCTGTAGAATGAAGCGGGAAGAGTAAGTCAAAGATTGAACACTCGTCTCTACTCTCTAGTGTCAAATGCTCACCCGTTTTAGCGCCTAGTTCAATAGTTCAAAGCCAGCCCACCAAACACCTGGGGATCCATGACGTGGGGTTTTTCCCCTCCGCCGAGGAATGGCGATAACAAAGCGAGGAAAGAATGGAGCGCCATGGGGAAAGTGGATATAGTCCAGACTTTAGAGAATAAGTCCCCTAACGACCTACGCGGTTCTATCCGTAATTCGACACTAGACCGTTTCACGAGGTCTCACGAGGTCACAAACACAGTAAATCCTCAACCGTTCGTCCGCGTTGACGTCTTATCCAGACCGCGCGGTTTCTCTTGAATTCACCTAAGATATCGTACGTCTTACATGGGATTAGCCAATCCCAAACGAAGAGACGATGCAAGTAAGCCCCCAGAGTAAGTCTGAGAATAACTTTAAGTCCGAAAAAAGTAATTCGACATCCGACGTTAGCTGATAGCAACCACAAAAACACGGGTTTTGCGGCTCCTTCTTGATTCCTTTGACTGGGTCTTCCGTTTGTCCGTATCGAGTCGTTATTTTATGGTGTAGCCCTCATCTACGCATTCTGGGGTTGCCTAGTCCCAGTCCCTATGTAAGGGGGTACCCAAAACAATGATAAGGAGGTGGACATTCCTCCGCATTGCGGGGAAAACGAACCCCTACGGAACTAATGAAGTGGGCTTTCGTGTGCTGTCCCATGGTCAATGAGCGTGGCAAAACCAAGCTGGAATGTAAGTAGCATCTATGATGCTCAAAGATATTTTTTCTAAGGTTGGGTTGGTTACACAGATCAGATACTGATTTCATAACGACGTCCTCTGTGATCAAATAGCTGAATATACCTAAATGGTAACATACTGCCGTATAAAACGCGGTTTTGCTTATTAAAGTGCGGGGTTCCAAAAGGGATAGCACTCCAAAGACATTCACAGCCCCCCAGGTACACCACACTAGCATCTGGGCATTCAGAGCTAATTGATCCTAACTATCGCCCTAAGAATGATCATCCATGGAATTGGTCGCATTGGATAACTTTAGTAGAATACTAGTCAAGGGTTCAAACGAACAGTTCAGCTACTACGTATAACCTATCCAAGGCAATCCAAGGCAATGTGACAGATCTATGTTCTGGGTGACCAATCAGTTTAGCTCCTTCAACTCCAGACTTCTCCGTAAAACCCAAAATCAATAGCTCCTGGTTACCCCGAGAGCCCCATACTTCCGGGAAAGTGGAAATCCTCCGTTCCACACCTTAGCAGCTTGGGGCGACTAATGTATAGTAAATGCGTGGTCAATGTATGGACAATGTCTGGACAAAGGAGAGTGACACCATCTCGATTGGGGTAGCGCTCCATTGCCACAAAGCGAAACTATGACAATTACCCCGCCTTTTATCTCGGGGGAGCGTGGGAGCGTCAAGACAGCTCCTATCCACCTATCCATACAAAGGCTCCGGACCAACCCCCTCTCCTCAACAGTCCGACATATAATAAGTCCCAGATCCGTCCCGACCTTGGGGTTCAATTCACTACACATACAGAGCATAATTCTACAGTCCAACAGATTGACGCAGGTTCTTCTTATACCCCTTGCATAAAATAAACAACTCCGTCATATCAATATCAATATGCCTCTGTCTGTGCAGCTGAAGACGCCAATCACTGGCGAGTATACGCAGCCCACTGGTTTGTAAGTCAGCACTAAGTACCATAAATCCAAGACACCTTCTTCTTCCACCAATCGAGGACGACTCCGCGGCTTCTCAATTGCCGTCTTTGGCCATCTCCAAAAGCTAACCCTTGCTTAGGTTCATCAACAATGAGTGGGTAGAGGGTGTTGATAAGAAGACCTTCGAGGTTATCAACCCTTCCACAGAGGAGGTTATCTGCTCCGTGTCCGAAGCCACAGAGAAGGATGTCGACATAGCAGTTGCCGCCGCCCGAAAAGCCTTCAATGGCCCGTGGCGGACGAAAGTCACTCCTCTGGAGCGAGGTGTTTGCCTGACCAAACTGGCCGACCTCGTTGAGAAGAACCTGGATCTGTTGGCCGCTGTTGAATCTCTCGACAATGGCAAGTCCATTACCATGGCTAGGGGTGACGTCGGTGCAGTCATGAACTGCCTTAGATACTACGGCGGCTGGGCCGACAAGGTCGAGGGTAAAACCATCGATATTAACCCCGAGTCTTTCCACTACACCAGACATGAACCAGTATGCATCAACCCCTAAAGCCGTATTTAAGCGTGAATAGAGCACTAACAGCCCATAGGTTGGTGTCTGCGGCCAAATCATTCCGTGGAACTTTCCCCTGCTGATGCTGGCCTGGAAGATCGGACCAGCTCTTGCTACGGGTAACACCATTGTTCTTAAAACTGCCGAGCAGACACCCCTCTCTGCTCTTGTTTTCGCCAACTTTGTTAAGGAGGCTGGCTTCCCTCCTGGAGTTCTGAACATTATTTCCGGTTTCGGCAAGGTAGCCGGTGCTGCCATCTCCTCTCACATGGACATTGACAAGGTCGCCTTCACTGGCTCCACCGCTGTCGGCCGTACCATCATGAAGGCGGCGGCAGCTTCTAATCTCAAGAAGGTTACCTTGGAACTCGGCGGCAAGTCGCCCAACATCGTCTTCGACGATGCCGATATCGAGCAGGCCATCTCTTGGGTTAACTTCGGTATCTACTACAACCACGGCCAGTGCTGCTGTGCCGGATCTAGAGTCTACGTGCAAGAGGGTATTTACGACAAGTTTGTTGCTGCATTCAAGAAGCGCGCACAGGAGAACCACGTTGGTGACCCCTTCGATGAGAAGACCTTCCAAGGCCCGCAAGTCAGCCAAATGCAATATGACCGTATTATGGGATACATCGAGGAGGGTAAGAAGGAGGGTGCCACTATCGAGGTTGGTGGCGAACGCCACGGAAACAAGGGCTACTTCATTAAGCCTACTATCTTTACCAACGTCAATAACAAGATGAAGATTATGCAAGAAGAAATCTTCGGCCCCGTGGTGGCTATTGCCAAGTTCAAGACGGAAGACGAGGTTATCCAACTGGGCAACGACAGCGCTTACGGGTTGGCCGCCGCCGTCCACACCAAGAACATCACCACAGCCATCCGCGTCAGCAACGAGCTACGCGCAGGTACCGTCTGGGTCAACAGCTACAACCTCCTATCACATGCTCTGCCATTCGGTGGTTTCGGTGAGAGTGGTATCGGTCGCGAGCTAGGAGAGGAGGCTCTGTACAACTACACCGAGACCAAGTCCGTATCCATCCGGTTAGCAGGCCCCATATTCTAAGCGTGGGAAATCGGAAGTCGGAAATCAGAAAACAAAGGTCAATGTCGAAATGTACTGTTGCTGTTAAGGAATAGGTATGGATTTTTCGCTATGTACGTGGACCTGGGATAGTTACAGGTCAGTGATACCAACACGGCTGAATGAGATCTTGGAATATTTGTTCCTGTGTATATCAACGTTAGCTACTAGCTTAGTTTACTATAGCGTATGCCTCTCGGCGAAATCAGATGACAGTCATTTTTTGAACTATATTTAGCGGCTTCTTCGTTTTCGGTGATGCCTAAGTTAGGCAGATTTTCTCCCTAGTGAAGATGAATCGTATTGTCAGATATTAGACCGGGATAGAAAGTGAAGATTCTCGACGAAAGTGCATTTATCATTCATATGACGCAACCTTAGGTTGTCGTTTGGGGGCGCAAAAGCAGATAATGAAGCGAGAGGGAACTGATTAGGGGCCAAAAAGACGAACTAGCTTCGAGCCACAATAGTATCGATCGGGGAGGGGAGGCCTCTTATGTAAACTATCAACCTCCTTGGGCACCGAGTCATACACCACTTTTTTTTGAAGGAAGGATTCAGGACCTGGAAACATATCATGAAGGCTGGGGGCTGGTGACCTTGAAATAAAACAACCTTGACTAGGAGATGGGGCTGAGCTGAGGGTCGTTGTTGCTCATCAGGTCAACCATCCAGATGCATCAGCTGAGGGTCTGTGCGCATGATAAACGCAGGTACGTACCCTCCACTTTCTTATCTCCACCCCTCTTAATTGGCTTCCCAGCTTTGTGGTCCTACGCTAACGATGCATCGGCAACGCTTATGCATGTCCACGGCCTGGCCGCATCTGCATCTCTGGAGAACTCATGCATCTCGAGGAGGATCTAATCTTCGTTTCGCAACCTTGCAAGCTATAGCTTTTGAACTAGCTAAGTCAAAGAATCTGCATCATTTCTGCCGAGTTTGACTCACTCCCCAGGACTCAGAATAGGACCTTAGGACTTCTTGAGGACGCCTTCGAGCTTCTCGGTTACGAAGCCCAAGTGACTAGGGCTGCTAGGGCTTTTTCCTAGAGTCTGAGACACGTCAAAGGATCTCCAAGTCAACTGAGGGCCATGGTTCTTCAGGCGCCTCATGGTCCGATGACGTCTCCGTCAACTCTTTGCTATTATACAGCCCACCTCTCGAGGCTGGGTTGATGCTTTGCCCAGCCGACATGGGCGCCATCGCTTACTCTGTGTACCTTACGTAGCTAGCAGCGTGTGAATCAACCCATAGACAAACTATCCTCACCCTCCAGTACACCATCTCAACTGGGGGAAGCATGATGCTCGCTCGCGGAGCCTCGTGATATCACACACCCTAGATTTTAGACTTCACCTGTTGCCTCTTAATCCCCACCATAGCCTCGTGGGGAGGCCTATCAAAGAGGATGCCTGTTATAGTGTGCTTATAATGAAGCTCCTTGCATACCCTTCGGGCCAAGCTTGGCTTGTGTCCCTCTCCCTATTCGTTTTCCATACCTCCTAGCTTCTGCAGCTTGCGTCTGCACTCCACAACCCGAGATCGCATCTCATCCAGTCAAAGCTCATACTGCCCTGTCGATCAAGAAACTACTAACCAACTACCAACAACAACCACAAACCGTCGGCCCCGGGTAAGGGGGCGTCCTATCACTTCTCCATATGTTCGAATACCGCATCAAGACCACCCCGTCAGGCCGGCAGCAGTTCCTTCGTTCCCAATCCTTCCACGATCACCACGATCACTACTACCACCACCACCATGACCACCACAACCGGCACCACTACCGTCCGCGATGCTTCGATACCTGCGCCGGCGTCTCCCTCGAGCAGTGGAACGCCCTCCTTGAGCAGAACAAGTCCTTCCTCGCCACCAACGAGGCCCTAACGCGCGAGAACCAGTCCCTAAAAAGCGACCTGCAAGCCAGCACGCAGGAGACCTCGCGGCTCCTCTCCTACAACGCGCAGCTCGCCGACGAGGTCGACTCCCTGCGGCGCTCCCATTCCCATTCCCATCCCCCCCTCCACGACGCCGAGTTCAGACGCCGCGTCGCTGCGCTGAAAGCAGAGGTCGAGGATCGCGATCGCGATATCAGACACCTCGAGAAGGAGAACCATACCCTAAACACGCGTGTGCGGGTACTGACCGAGACGGTGTCGGCGTCGTTTAAGTTCCAGAGAGAGGTGGAGCGCTTGCAGGCGCTGCTGGAGAAGACGAGACGACTGCTTTCGGCGAGGGATAGGGAGCTTAATAAGAGTGAGGCGGTGGTAGAGGAGCAGAGGCGCAGGTTGAGGAGGTTGGAGACTACGTTGCCGCCGCGGCGACGGTATAGCTTTGTTTGAGCTTTTAAGGCGAGAATGAAAGGGAGAGAGAGGCCGGATTTTTACACAGGGATTCAGGGGCTGTTTTACGGTTCTGTCTCTGACTTCATGGCGTAACGAGAGATGTCTTTACAACCTGTAAGTTCATTTACGTTTTTGTGACATTTTTATTTGATTTCAAGCAGCTCATTCTATGTAGTTTTCATTATCACACACATAAACGTTGTGGGTTCAGTTTGTTGGAGAATATATCGGGTCCACTCTGAATAGGGGTTAGGCTCGGGGGTGTCAAGGCTAGAGGGACCATCCATTTCGATCTCTTGTGTTTACTTACATAACTTTTCATGTGTATGATTACGCGTAACGTTACTATCTATTTCTGAAAATTTGATACCACCTTTCTTTTGTATATTGCATGGATTTCTTGGCGCAGGCTAGAGGGCATTTTGGAGCGGAATCTGGGGCTGTTTGTCAAAGGCTGATAGCTACCTACACTAGACATCTGAGGGAAATACCACGCGAGTTAAAAGGTCCACGGGAGAGTGTATGTGCATGTTCTTCTGTCTCGTGAAACTTCGGTCTAAGCCAGTTGTCATGTGAGTTACTTTAAGAGCCACACCAGTTGAACCAACACATGACAATTAAACTCGTGGTGATCCGAGGAGGTGCCATTCCATCGTCATCCAACGTACAAGCAGCTATGTAATCCGTGAAAGCACACTTTTTAACCTGTTTCACCTTCTCGTGTATGCACTTCGTGGGTAAAACTACCGACGCCCTGTACTCCTCCATTAGTAGTCGTCAACCGCCGGCAAACGTCATGCCCGCCACTTAGGCAGAACAAGCGGGGATTTCCAATAATCTACGTGGTCGCCGCGAGGGATTTATAGCAGTATCACCTCTTGGCAAGTCTGCCTCGCGAGAGGTAGCCAGTTACTTCCAGCCCGTAAACGAGCGGAGGGCTATCCCTGTAAGTTAAAAGTTGGAGTGTACCTAGGCCTTGTGCTGGCAATGATGATATCGTGCTCATGTAGGTAGCTTAGGTACTTCTAGATATTCGCTTACTTCACGCGCTTTGAAATACCTACATCAAGATATTGATCGGGTGAATATCCAGAAGGGGAGAAGACTTACACCCTCTTTCATACTAACTTGGTAGCTATTATTGGCTTTAGGTGGTCTTCTCCTTTGTCAGTGACCTGCTCATGTAACTTACTAGATGACAAACCCCATAGTAGCACCCTATCTGCAGTCAGACTTCAAATTTCAAGTCCAACTTTAGGAATCCACGTGTTTGAACGAATACTTGGAAACTTGTTGGTTTGTTAGTTGACACGTTCGGGAGGGGGAATTCCTGGCGGACGATCATGTCGGACATAAGAACCGGAAACCCTGGTATTTGGTTGGACGCCGCCTCAATGATGATCTCAGAGCGGAATTCCTCAGCCGCGGACCACGCGCCCAATAGAGTAAGGCAAATATATTTTTGGCACGCCTACTTCACATGTCCCCTTAGGCCCGAACATGTAGATATACATCGTCCTTCTTATTGTTAGCTAAGTCTTAGGTCCATTCTTCCATGAGCCGTGGTTCCGAGTGAGTGTGCGTAATATCGATGCCAATACTGCCAGCTCAGCATCGGTATCACCGGACTGTTCGCGTTGGGTTGCCTTTCCAAAGTGCAATTTTGGGTTTCTTCGTCCTCGGGATCCCACGAACTGCCAAGTCTTCGCGCAAACCCACATCCCGCGTTATCCTCGGCGTCGCGTAGTTCAATGCCGGCTACTTATGCCTCGTTCGAGGAAGCGAATCTGGGAAAGCATCGAATGAAGGGAAGAAACAAGGGTCACCGCTTCTTTGGATAGCAGATTAACTATGATGGTGTGTAAGACGATCCTAGATCGTGGATTGATCCTCGTGCATTGCGGAAGAGGCCGTCAGGTATGCAATATAAGAAACCAATATTCATGGATGAGCAGCTAGCTGAGCCGGGTTTCGAGCTCTGGACTCAAGAGGAATGCGTTCCTTGATAATAACTCGTTGGGGAAGACAGCCGCAGTGGCTGTGCTTACCGTTGGTAGGCTGGAATGATAAGCGTATTACTAAACATAGAGGCAATGACTAAGCAGAATACGTATCGAGTATACTTGCCCTTCTTAGCTTAGGGAACGTAGCAGTGGCTTCTACTCTAGCCTACCTGAGTTAGCCCAGCGGTTTTTCCACATCTTTAGTGGAACAGATCAGATCATATGCTTAGGGCAGGTGCTCGTTCCCCGATGGATTTCTTTTCTCCGCCTAAACTTTTGAGACGGGGGTACCCTTCTTCCTTTCAGCCCTGCTGGGCGAGCTCCCAAACCCGAACCTACCTATACATTTGAATGTACCTATCACCCGCAGAACACGATCCTCATAGGCAGAGATCAACCATCGAGATACAATCAAAACGTCATGTATGGGCTGCACAATGATTATTCTGCAACCCTCGAATGCAGGCTACTGTGAGTCATCGTCCCGTCCGTTGCTATGTTCCGGCATCTATTGGCCTCGATTGGCCTGAGATGCCATTCACTCGATGCCCTGCACGAAATCCGGTCGATTCTGACTGGCTAAGGCGTTTCTGCAGGCACTCTGCGCGCCAACGCGAGCGCAGTTTCACTCTACGCAGTTGCGCAGAACTGCCACCAAAAAATCAAGATCGCAATAGAGAAGGCTGTTTCCTAATCCTTGCGCCATCTTGACCTACATGCTCGCGTTGCGACCCATGCTATCCCCCCTGGCGAACCGTTTTGGGGGCCGAATCTTCAGGCGGCCACGGCGAGTGGCTTGATTTTCGGTGTAAAGCTGGCAAGTCTAGGTTCCAACTCATTCTAAGGAGGGAAGCACAAAATGCCGTCTAACAGTACTAGATGGTTCCGGCTGGCTCTCTTCCCTTCTTTTCGTTGCACCACCTCGATCTGTCAATTGCGCGCGTTACGCGTTGCGTTGTGCGCGGTGGGCAGCGGGCTGTCAGCAAGGCATTTCCCCGTCTTAATTAACAGCGCAATCTGAGAAACAAGCGTTTCCGCCGTGGCGCACTCCCCATATTCGGCTACCCTCACAATCGTTTCTTGTAAGACGACCCTGGGGTCTTCTTGAGGCTCATCCATCGGGAAGGATGCTACAGACTGGGGGGTCCGTTGCCTAAAGTTATGACTCCATGTGAGAGGCAGCCGGTCAGCTACATATCCTTAGTACAGATACTTGCATATATCTGCCGGATTTACAGTTGTGGTCATAAATCTCGTGGTGTAAGTGTTATACGTACACAAAGTCTTTGTCGATGCTGAAGGCAGCAACTGGCCATTCACGAATCACAAGCCATTAATTCCCTTGTATAAAATAACATTACCTCCTTCTTGTCTCTCTACTTGTCTCTTTGTTCGTAGGGCATTCTCAAAATTACATTACTCTTTATACTATATTTTGAAGTGAGATCTACGTTGACTATTATACTCATCGACTTACCCACCATCATCACATCTCGGTGACTCAACGCCATCGCCCTACATATAGCGCCGCTTGCCTCAAACTGCCAACTATTCCTATTCGTTAGCTGTTTCATCGCCCCATCGCCTTACTGTGAAACATCACGCAGGCACCTATTAGAAGTTGTTGCCTTTCGTGGCAACGTTCACGATAAAATGTCAGACAGGCACGTCAAATTCCAGGTTTCCACTTCCTCCTCGAAGGGATCCCCAAAAGGTCATCGCAGCCGCGAACTAGGACATGACTCGGGAGTGGGTTCGTCATCTAGTGAACAGGCTAGCTTTGGTGGAAGACCTGATCGCAGATTCACATCTGAGGACTATGAAGACCAACTCTACAGTGTTGGTGCTCTTCAGGAGGCACTTGGTCAAGCGAATAAGAAAGTCGAACATCTTCAAACCAAGTGTGGCAACCTGGACAACGAGTTAACCAAAGCCCACAGAGTCGCTAGGGAGACCGATAAACTCTATCGTGAAGAATGCGATCGTAATCAGAAACTGGAGCGAATCAACAAGGAGCTCGAAGCGGAAAAATTCGCCCAGGCAGAGCAAATCAAGGAGCTCAAAGCTGCCTATGACGATATGAGAGATGAACGCGATGAATACCGACAGAGATACCTCAACTTGGTGGATCCAGTCACAGACAGCACCATGAGAGGCGGTTCTGGTGAGCCTTCGACTTCCAGACTAAGACGATCAGGGAGCAGACAAGATCTACACCAGAAAGAGCCTAAGAGTAGTCGGAAACACGGCGAGCGCAGGGAAGAAAAGGCCACTTCGTCACGCCATCATCGCCGGAGCTCTAGCCTCAGTGTAAATCCAAGCACACGTTCGAGTAGCAAGAAACCATACATCGAAAGGATGCCCCCGAGCTCATCTTCGAGATACTCAGGGCACTATACTACCGCGCCAGCGGACCCTACAGACGCAGCATATTATTCCAATGCCCCGCGGTCATCCTATCCAGCAGCAGGACCCTACTATCCTGGTGTAAGCGATATCCCGCCGACAGGAAACTACATACAATACCCATTATACGAAAATCGTGGTCGAAGAGCTTGAAATTGCCGCTCTATACGCGTTTTCCAAGCGGGAATAATATGAAACCGACCATGAACTTGGAAGCGCAGCTATCCTTCTTAAAACGGATGCTAATACCCGTCTCTTAACAATGTTTATCCTATTACCCATGGCCACGAAGCGCATTACCAGGATTTTCTAGCGGCTTGTAACATCATCGTGTAATACCATATCCTCGTCGTTTCCATCGATCAGGCATTTTGACGGCACCGTGGCAGCGGCCCCCCGCCTGAGCCGAAGCCGATTCCGTTGCCAAGGCAAATACCAGATATGCCTTGCTTATCCAGCAGGGTGGGCTTGTGTCTCCTGCTCCACGACGCCAAGTCTCTTCCGACATTCCTTGTGTAACCTCGATCTGTATCACCATAACATCTCACACATTTCTACCAATCTATACCCGCTTACTCACGTTATGACGGCATTCTTTCCGTCGCCATTGAAAATCTTTCTGGCATCTGCCTTACCAACCACAGCCGGTTCTTCATGGCTCGGCACCAACCCGCAATTAACACGTCAACATGTTACCCAAGGCTATACGACGGCAAACTCTGCAGCCTTCAAACAAATTAGTATGTTTAGGTCAATGGGATTGGTTTCGGCCGTCTGACCATCTCGCTCGTACGAAAACGACCGGACTGCGGTCAAGCTGTGCTCTTGCGATCTCAACTCTTCAATTATGCGTCGCTCCTTTCGTGATTGCAAGGCTGATCTAGGCTCTATCTTCGTCTACCCGTTGCAAGTGGTAAAAGGCGGAGCAATATAATCGAAAAACAAGATACCAATGTCATGGGCCCTACGGAGCATCCCCCAATCCAGCTCTTCAACATGAGCAGGAGGGCAAGGCGCACATATACCAAGGCTCGGCTTCAATGCGTTATTTAGACTATGCTCCGCTCACAGCAATGTTGGTAAAAGCATCCATGATGTTTTGGGCGATGCGACAGTACTCCTACGACTATTCCCTACGGAAAGGAGGCATGCACTTGGTTTCTTACATGCGGCGGACTTCTCTTTATTGTTTTGGATTATTTTAACATCTTAATGGCGTTTTACTTGGGAAACGGAAGCGAGGAAACGGATTGGGTGGGATTAGATACCTGTTTTGTCGACACTGGAAGATACCACTGGGTACTGCATACCTATCTATGTAGCATTTCGCAATGCTGTAGTTTCCTGTTATATCTTATTTACTGGTTGTTTATGGCTATTTACCTACGTATATGAATGCATGTTAATAGTAAAGATGTGGCACAATACTGCTTAATATGAAGATTATAACGGCATGGTGTTGAGATTCGTGCGTCCGCGCCTCTTGATCATCGTGAATTGATACTTTACAGAATCAAGGAGTCGTGATAGTCAAGACAACATTTTCCATGCTCGTATTGCTGGTCCCGTGAACTATAAGCCACAATCAGTACTACTCTCATGGAAAGTTGGTGATGATCGAACAAGGCTCGGCTCAGCTCAGCTTTGATTTAGTACAAGCCACTTCCTACCTATGTAGCTAGCGTCAGCAAGGGTTAGGTACCTCTTTATACAGACGCCGATTCCGTGTGCGGCATGCGTATTACTTCCCGATATACATATACCGTACCTCTGACCAATCATTGATACCTACATGTACCTCCTCAACTCCTCACCTGCGCATACATTTTTCACAGCGTCGCATCAGACTTCTTCCTGGGGGAAAATGACCACTACCATCCCTCCGCTCGCCAAATTGTGCGAGCGATGTCGCGTTCTTGAGTTTGACGACTCTGCTTTGCCGGGAGCGCAGCAAGCTGGGTCCGAGGAGGGGTATTATCTCGAGATCGCGAAGGAAAATGTTGATCGTTTCAAGCTCGATTATTTCCTTTTGGACTCGCTGCCTGAGTTACCGTGGCTTTCTCATACGGCGGATGAGGGGTGCGATTTTTGCGCGGTGTTGAAGAAGGGTGTTCAGAAATATGCGCGGAGTTGCTTTGATGAGGTGCTGGTGTCTTTGTTCTGTCAGTGGTGCCCGTTTGATAATCTAGGGGATGGGCATCGGCCTATTGGGCTCAAGTCGTTGCTGGCTCAGGTGCTGTGGATTGGGTATGATGAAAATGGTATGTGCCTCTTGAAGAATTAGAGGGGGGATGAATTATGCTTGGGATAGTTGGACTGAGAGTGTCTAGGTCAACACTTGAGCCGGTCAACGTGGCTTCATTTTGGGATTGACTCTCCGTCCGAAGGTAGGAACCGACTTCACTTCTGTCCAAACACTGCGGGTGCGGGGATTAACTTACCTTGATCTAGATTCCTGTACTCACTGGTTGAGGCTTGAATCACCTCCTCGGGACGATGCTCTATGCACTGAGAACCTTCTCATGGTTAACCATAATCTCGAATATAGCAGCCACATACGGCCCTTCACAGAAGGAACTGTATATCCAACCCGCTTAATTGACGTGGGCGACGATGGAAGCAACTCGTGCCGACTTGTTGAAACAAGCTTTGAGGCTGCATTTACTCATTCATCCGATATTCCCTACGCCGCGCTAAGCTATTGCTGGGGTCCTCCGGAGGATATTATTCGGCAATTCAGGACTGAGAAACGCTCATTAGAGAGTAGGCTGAGGGGGTTCGAACTTCACCAAGTATCCCCAATTCTTCACGATGCTATTCTCGCATCGCGAGCCCTACGAGTACGGTATCTTTGGGTAGATTCGGTCTGTATTGTCCAAGACGACGTCGAAGACTGGGATAGGGAATCTTCGCTAATGTCTCTTGTCTTCCAAAATGCGGCCGTGACGATATGCACGCCTGCTTCGACATCTTGTCAGCAAGGATTCTTGGCTAGAGACTGGATCATGACGAGAATTAGATTCAAGTCAAACATCGACGAGCGCGTATCTGGGTCATACATCGTCCGGCTCGTAGGTGAAGTAAGCCACCCTCTCCACGCATCTTTCGAGTGCTTGTCTTTCGCTCTTAATCATAGTCATTGGGCTTTACGCGGATGGGTCCTTCAGGAATATGAGCTCTCCCAGCGAGCCGTCATTTTCGGTAGGACGAAGTTGCACGTCATTACAGAAAATGGCGCACAGTCAGAAACAAGTAAGATGACACAGCTGCTAGACTGTACCCATGGAGCCAGATACCTTCAACAGGGGGCAACTGGCCACGACGCATACATAAACTGGATGGCATTAATCGAGGATTATTCAGCGCGGATGCTTACACATCCCTCGGACAAGCTTCCCGCGATATCAGGACTGGCAAGTCGATCGCTCGATGTCCACCCATCGAGTTTCCTTGCGGGCCACTTATTTCTCCACGTCGACTTGTTTTGGACGGCCGCTCTTCTTCAGACTAACATCCATTTGACAAGGGCAGTATTGATCAGCTATCTACAATCCCGCGTCTCATATGTAGCCCCATCGTGGAGCTGGGCGAGTCGGAATCATCCCATTGAATTTGGCGATAGGCGGTTCAGAGTATTCGGGGAACCGGGGTCGGACATTAGGGAAGAGTGCGACATAGTCCGAGCGTCAACGTCCTTGGCAGGCGCAAATCCATTTGGGGGCGTAAAGGACGGGAGCATCGTTATCCACACCTCGACAGTGCCTCTCACATTACACGTGGAGCAACTCGGGAGTGTGGGCTGCGATCATAAAATATGGCGAGCGAACGAGCGTGGGGGGTATGTTGCTGACCTAAGCTTCGACTGGAATCAATTCGAAGACGAAGAGCCCTTTGAGGAGCTGGAGTTGGTATTAATTGGCAGTCGAAAAGCCGAAGAGAACCTTTCTTGGGATCCCGTACAAATCGTATACGAGCACGAGTTGAAAGACGACGAACCGGAAGGGACAAGTTTCACGAGGTTTACTACAATGGATACATGGATCGCTGCAGGAGTCCCTGGCCATAGTCGCCTGGGTCTAAGCAGAGACCGAATCATCTACGGCATCCTCCCTCACCGAAAGCCCGAACACGGTAAAGAAGAAGAAACAACAGAAGACCATCAAGCCAGTCACCTAGATCCGACTGATGCTGATAGAATAACGTTCGAATCACGACCCGACGACGACGAGGAAAGATACGCCTATGGCATCATAATACACCCGGCAGCTGAACCGGGGAAGTATATTCGTGTTGGAGCATTTCATTCTGTCCCTCGTGAATGCGGTGGCTTGAAATATTTTCAAAGTCATCCAACACGGACTCTGGAAATTATTTAGGCTCTCTTTTACATTGCCTCAATTGAAGTTGCTCACGCTTGTGTCTAGTCGGGCACAGCCTCTCTCGCCGTTTCATCCAGGCCTAACCGACCTTAATTCATGTGGCACCTAGGGTACATAGAAAGCAGATGGCTCATATTGAACATTCCATGAAATAGTATTAATGCTAAGCAGCAATCTAGAGCTCTATGTCACAGCCAAAGTCCTATCAATACTCTCTCTAGTCTGCCTGAGGCTTTCCATGAAATCTCACGCGACGAAGATGACGCCGCTTGTCCTTGATCTCAGTTCTCATATGTAGGAACCTTGCATTATCCATCAAAAGCACCACATTATCCTTGAAGATGCTGTCAGGAAATCGCGAACCACTCTTTGAGGGATCATCCAACAAGTTGTTAAGATCTTCTACAACTTGGTTCACTACCGGGTCGTCACTAGGAGGGTCCGTGAGAATATCCCGACGGAAACGAAGCAAGTAGTGGCCAGTCTCGGGATCTATGCTCAACAGTTTGCCCTTGATGGTGGCTTTTCCCTTATAAAATTCATCTGGTACTTTGATAGTGAATTCGGTCTTTAGTAGCGTCTCGACTGCCGCAGGTCCAAGCGAAGCGACGAGATCTTCAGCCGGGAGCACGCGGAAGATACCACCACCCATCTTATCCGGGTGCAAAATGTGCAACCCAAAGAATCGTTGAGGGTTATCTTCGAAAGAGCCGTCCGTATGCCAGGCAAATTCCCCAACGCCATGAGACCTACTATGGGCTACGCCACCAGACTTGGCACTGACGACGCCCTCAGGCTTATAGGTCACATCCCACTGCAAGTTTATGTTAGGTAAGCAGGCCGCTTTTCCGTGTCGAAAGGCAATATACTTACTAAGGCCCCATGATTGCCGGAGTGTGTATCAGCTTTGCACCCCATAGCCTCAACCAGTTGGAGCATGAATTGACTGGATGAGTCATCGAAGCCAAGCTCAACGGCGACAATTCCATGCTCACGTAGAGCGTGGGCGAAAAGACTCTTCATCTGTAAACCCATTTCTCGCGAAGGAGCTTTGAAGTGGGTTCCAAGGGGGAGATTAAAGTACTTTTCTGCCTTCTTAATGGTGGGAAGGTTGAGAACGCCCGGGATTGATTTGACAAGGCTTTTGAGATAGGAGTAGTCTGGCGGCACACCGAGAGACGCAGAGGTATTACTCTCGACAGCGACGGTTCGTCGGCGAGCTGTGTTGCTAATCAGACGAGTAGAATTTGAATAGATTGCAGAATGGTGTTTCGAAGACATCCTCGAAAGACTTCCTAGGGAAGTCCTTGAGCTGCTGCGCATACATCCTAGTGTGCAATTACTCATGTTGGGCTGGACTCTTATGTCTTAACTAAGAGTGAGGTATCTAAAGAACGAAGAGCTTGATCTTCCCCGTCGAGACTCAGGATATGAGCTCGCTCTTATAGTATTGTGAGCCTCAGCTCGCCTCCCACGAGATTCATAATCATGAGTTATACACGGCAACTAATAACACCGGCATCTCCCCTGGTCTCTTCACAGCGAGCTACCTACCCTTACCAGAAGGTCTTAACGACGAACAGGTTTATCGAAAGATCTTCATGTTCTTCCGCGGGAAGAAACTGTGCCTGATCTTCATCCAACGTAAGACCCATCGCAAAACACGCCTCGGGCCGGTTATCGTGGGATACAGGAAATATGGAGAAGAGATTAAGTAGCCAAGAAGTCCGAACCATAATGTGCTCATAATGCTTGTGATTTACTATGTCGTTAAAGCGCAGTTTATTATCTCTCCGAAGGCGAAGTTGACGGATAAACCTGCCGAGCTACAGGACTCAAAAATGCATCGTATAATGCCAGCCAATTAAACACGATAAAACACATCCGTGGCTGGCTGGATACTATTTCTCTATAGAATATGGAAATCTTGGCTTTACACCGAAACTCTTTTAGTGTGGTTACAATTCTTTAAATAGCCGAATGAATAGACTACTACACACATATCTACTCTCAACTTCACAAGCCACATCGTATGATGGAAACAGTATTGGTAGGACAAGCTGAAATGTCGAGGACTCGTTTCTTCAAATTATTTTCACCGGTCTATTATCAGTGTTAAACAAAATCTGTCATTTGATATTCGGTGTTTGAATGTCATTGATAGGCTATTGTGTACCCACAGGTTTGAGTGGTATGCCATCCCTATCCTGCAACAACTCTCAGCGATAAAGTGATATAATTATGATTAGAAACTTATCTTACAACCCTCTCGTAATCTTCATGTGGCATGAGATGTTCCTGTGCATTGCCGGCATAGGCGAAGTCTGGGCAAAGCTTGGCTGTAGATTGCGAGAGAATTCGCTCAGCCTCAGCCGTCAGCAGGACCCACGGATTGACCCCCATCCAAGAGACTGAACCAATCTCGTTAAACGGAATTGCGGCTTAATCACCTGCTAATAAAGTTAGAATCTTACTGATAACGCAAGTTACCCTGCAACCATGAAACTAATATCTCGCCTATATTGCGACATAGGGCTGATCGACATGCGTGTTGGCTCATATCAAAACAACCAGGCAGCAATACCTTATAAGCCCTATGCAGTCGGAATTAGGGGGTTCGGGATGTTACGACCATCAATAAGCCTGATGATGTGGATATGTCATACACCGTGGTGTTGAACTCCGGCTTTCACGTAGCATCGTGTAAACTGGAAATATTGCCACCCTTGCACGGCACCGTAGTTCCGGAGTTCAATACCTGTTATCCAAATTCGCTTCGTAATGTCCCTTCCGGTAACGGTGAGCTGTATCATGAAGATAACACTTCCTGTGAGCTGCTTGCTTAATGCTACACTAACTATTCCAGGGATATTCATAAAACATGTTCCGGATTCGAACGTCAAATACAACGTAGATAGGTATCTACACAAGTTACTAGTTTTCCTATACTCCGAGAGCTTAGAAAACCAACAATCGAACCATAAGTCGAGTCCTATAATTCTAAACCATGTTGATGTATGGCGAATCTCTTGACTGATGGCTAAAGCTAACGTTGAATAGAAACGAAACTCAGCCACCTTCCCCCACCTTAACCGAAACGAATGAAAAGGGGCCTTCCTTGATATCAGACCAAAATAGGGAACAGAAGTCCGTGCCAAAGACTAGCTTCACGGTATTCATAGCATTCGTGTGGTGGTTTATTAAGGACCAATGGTTCATAATCACCCTCTTGCTATTGATCCTTATCTCATCCCAGAAGCAAGTGCCCAGACAACAGCAGCAGATAAAGGACACGGTCGTCCAGAACTTGGCTGTCGCGGTCATTTTCCTCATAAACGGATGCACTATTCAAACCCAGATTCTGGTGAAGACTATACGACGCTGGAAGATTCATATTTTTATCCAGGCTCTATGTTTTCTGTTCACATCTTCAACGGCGCTTGCCGTAGTTACGGCCACCGCGACCAATCCAACATTGATAGATCCTGCGTTACTTAATGGGATCGTTCTCCTTGGTTCTCTACCAACAGCGTGAGTTCTCGAAAACAACTGCCTCAAGTAAGAGGTGATAAACTGACTAATCTTTTAGTCTATCGTTCAATACTATCATGACTAAAAAAGGTCAAGGAAACGATGCGCTTACTCTGACGGAGTCTGTTATTGGTAGCTGTTTGGGACCTGTTATCTCGACTGTCTTAATCCAACTCTATTCATCTATACCCGTCTGGTATGCTCAAACATTGCCCAAGGCAGCAGCAGGATACGGAGCCGTCTTTAAACAGGTTTTCGCACAACTCGGTTTAACCCTATTTTTACCCCTAGTAAGTTAAAGTTATCTCGAGACGAACTCCAAGTAACCCCAGACCTTGGGCTTCTGCGTCTGGCCGACACTAACTGAAGAATTACAGATTGTCGGTCAACTTCTCCGCAAATTCTTCCCGAACCAAGTAACCAAAACCATGACGACCTACAAGGGAAGCAAGCTTGCTTCGTTCGCCCTCCTCATTTTGATTTGGTCTGCGTACGACGGAGCCTTCGAAACCGGAACTTTATCGAGTATGAACGCTACAAACGTCGTCTTCACAGTTTTCATAGCAGTAGCGCTTTATCTGCTTTGGTCATCCCTGGCACTGCTCGCTTCAATGTTTTGGCTATCTAAGGAGGACAGCATTGCGGCTGTATTCTGTGTGGCAACTAAGACACCAGCATTGGGAGTACCACTCATCACTCTCATATTTGTGGGGATTAGCCCGGGTACTAAGGCAGAGATGGCTATCCCAATGGTCGTCTTTCAGTGCATTCAGACTTGCCTTAGCAGCTTAGCCACAATTCTATTCAGGAGGTGGCTGAGGAATGACAAGGAGGGGGCTGAGCTGGTTTAGTAGGGACTTGGACCAGAATCTGAAAGACTGCATCAAAGACATACCGGTGAAAGATTGGAGGTCATTGTTAACTTTGGAAGATTGGATATAACAGGGTCTCAAGAAAGGTTTATAATTTGGAACATTTTGACAGCATACGAAACGGCTGTCGTATGTTAGATAACCCCTTTCAATATTACAACAAGTAGATGCCTCGCTCTCTTGACCATCCAGTGATTAAATATCTTTCTGCGTGTGTTTTCATATGTTCCTCGTGTATCTAAATAATCTTTCAGGCTTAATCTAATGTCCTTTACTGATAGAAGTGGCATAGCATGTTTAATACTCTGGGGTTGGCTGTGAGGGACTCGATACAATTTCGCGACAATGGATATGAATTAGATAGGTAGATCTCATAAGAGCCATTATTTCTCGTCCTATTCATTAGCTATATTCACAGGAAAATAACCCCTAATCTGAGTAGGTACATACAGTCATCCTTACCTGTCGCAAAGCCGGTCGCCATCAGTTTGACGGCCTTCATTCACATTGAGATCATTCTTCGGGCGTCGTTATAGCTGCCGATACATCTATCACCACCATGGAGCGCATCAAGACACTGTGCTAATAATTACGGAACCCAAAGCCGAGGCCACGAAACTCGGGCGCACTACTACCGGTGATATCGAGAACTACTTCGACAGCGTGAAGCATGGGCCGTACACTTTCCAACCTCGCATCAGTGTTAATACTATCTGATTCTTGCAGAATGATTTCTGAATTGAGGGATTATCTCACCAACCACTATCACAGCCCGCCCAAAACAATACACAATTGTTTATTCTCCTACGGCCGCATGCTCGATAGGCCACAACCTATTTTGTGTCATCCTTACTTAGCTGTACCTCTGAAGCTACTTAAGCTTCAGTCCCAATATCATGGTTTCCTCTGAAATGGATTTGGATACCTGCCATCAGGACTGAGCCCTAGTTCCATTCCTTATTTTCTGATGGCCCCCTTTGTCCCTTCTTTCCTCATCTTAAATCAACGCAGCCAATCATCCCCATCATATCCTACCTGAGTCATTGACAACATGTTTGCTTAAAGGCATACTGGCTTGTGGAAACTTTGTTTACAAAACCTGGCTTTTCATCCCATTCCCATTACACGTAACATATCATCTATAATAACCCCTCAATGCCACCATTATGCCTCGTAATTCGTATTACGACCGTGATAAAGATCTCTTTCACGTTGGTCCAAAATGAAACCTCAACATCCTTTTGATCCATAATCGAGTTGAAGCCACCTTTGTCTTTTGGTAATCGGATTTCAATGGTCGTCTCTCATTGTCCTTGCGGCCAGACTCAAGCTATTGTATTAACATAAGTAGGTATTCGGACACTTATCTCTTAGCTTACCGTTAACAATCACATTCAGGTCATTCATTGTGCATTCTACTGCAAGATCTAGACTGTACCCCTCCATAGACAACCGAAGCCAAACCTCTACATCACCGAACAGCTAGATCTACACCTGAGTTTTATACACAATTGGGACCTACCACAGCCACTGATAGACACGTCCGAGTGTCCTTTCTATCATGGATATTAAACGCTTGAACGATGCGGCGCTACACCTACATCGGGCCTGTACCAAACTAGCCAAAACGCGTATCGAATATGGTTTATTTGGCGACTACGCGATCGCGGTTCAAGGCCAATCCAGGATCACAGGCTACTCAACAGAATACAAGGGCTATCTTGAATGCGTATCACGGGCGACGAAGCTAAGGGTGATTAATGCTTTGGATTATCGAGAAGGATTCCGCCTCCGGTACCATGTCACTAACCTACAGCAAAACTTTGCCGAATTTACTTGGTCGGACACTGAGGATAGGCAGGACGAGATCACACTTAAAGTTTACTGCAACAACATATGTAAGTATTAGGACTCTCTGCCCCCAATTTTCACCACTAGAATAAGTGTGCTAACGCTTTGAAGCTGGATGTCCCGAAGACGCGGACTTGATGACAGCACGTTGCCATATCAAAGGCCATCGCAAATCAGGAGAAGTGAACTTCGTCCAGCCTATCCATCTCTTGAAAGGCAGAATTCGCGAGGCGGCAATGGAATTCAAGCATGAACATGGGGCAGATATCCACTTCTTAATGACGGAGTATGACCCGTACGTCAGACCCTATATTTGGACGCTGAACTTAACTTACGTGGGACTTGTCCTCAAACACCATGCCTATCTAGAGCCGCTCTTCACCAATCTCGATATTGACGTTTCTGAGGCCAAGTGGATGGCTGGGGCTAAACGGGCGAACCAGATTGACAACGAACCGAAAGATATCTGGAGAAATCTCCTATTTTTGACAGAAGGCGATGACGGGGTAACTAGTTAGTTCATGGTTGACGTCTCGACTCTACCATTACCTAGGTTGCGATAAGCTACTACGAGGGAGAATACTGGTTCGCATCAATGAGTGAACGACAGTAAAGAGGCACGGCTGCGAGATGACGGAGACGTTGTGGGATTTCTAGTTCAGAGTCCTGTCAGATATGTATTCTAGAGAAATATTCTTAGAGTAATTGTGACGAGTGTGATCCCCCTATGAACCTACCCCAGGTGTCGTCCGCGAAACAATGTTATTTCCCCTTTTCAATGAAAATGCGATATGACAATATGGTCTATTAAATAAATATTGCAGAAGCAAATATGCATCTAAGTATCAAATAGTATTTTAAAGGTGACTCCTTCATAATGGGATTGGGTACTTTGTCTTAGGTACCTGACTTATCTTACATTGAAAGTCTCTATGCAGTCTCTTAGCTGATGATCAGACCATATGAGGCGACTGGGGTGTGTAATTGAGATATGACAGCGTGAAGGATATGGCTATAAAATGTGTACTCATTCTGATATGGGAGTTGTTACCTAGGTAACACGCCTAACCCATTACATATGTTACCCACCTTTTTGCGTACTATCAAACCACTTTCCAAACAAGCAAATAGCGTACGTTGTGCTGGGCACTGTTACTTAGAAACGTATAGCCAGTTTTCACCGTTACCAGGACATAAAGACTTGCCCAGATTTAACCAACTTTGGAAGTAGCTACTCCACTGTGAACTTCAAACAATTTGACGACATCTTCAATAGCTCAGTACGGTACCTTCAATGTCATTCAATACAATACAATACATCACCTCGGGCTACACCATTACTACCCTGTAATATGGCCGCGCTCACCACTTTCGAATTATTCAATAAACTCCCCAAAGAACTCCGCATCTTGATCTGGGAATATCACTTCGAAAGCGCGAGGCTCCATGTAGTCCACCCTGCACCTGAATCCCGGAATAAGGACCCGAAAAGGGAAGTCTTACTATTCAAATGCACGGTCCTAGATTCGGCCACCAATCTCATCCTAGACGCACGCCCTCCCGCCCTCTTGATCAATCGTGAGGCGTACGCCGTAGCTCGCTCGCGCAAACGGGTATGGTATCCAGTCGAGCTCGGCAAGGATATCTTTGAATCCGTGGTGTCAAACCGTGCCCGCGGGCCCCTTCAATTCGCTTTAGGCGCCGTCCCGGGGCTGGTGACCGAAGAAGAAGCCACCCAGGTACAGCAAAACCCCATTTATGTCGACTGGGACCGTGATATGCTCTACCTCTGCGTCTCATATGCCGAGCAAGCCTTCTGGTCGCTGCGCTTCGTGCCCTGGCGATCCCGAGTCCAGAGACTAGCTGTGGTCGTACCTCAAAGCGAGTTCGATAGAGCTATCCCATTTGGGCCTACAGAGCCAATCCGCGAAGTTATTGATGTCCTGGGCAGGCTTAAACAGCTACTTGTTGTGCTGGTTCCGCAGACCGACGTCATAGCCCCTGGTGCGGCGACTGCAACCGTGGCTGGCCTTCCGAGGGACACATTCGGGTTCGTCCCCTACGTCGACTACCTCCAGCAAGCTAGCCTCGGAATCAATCATATACTGTACACTCGTACTGCCATGTCATTCCGCGAGGCAATAGCCGGCGTGCCAAGGAAGATCAAGCTTGAAAGGGTTGTGGATGTGGATTACGTCAATGGTCCTTTCGGCTACTACCAACGAAGCTCCCACTCCGGCCCGTCGAGCTGAACGGCAATCGCTGCGGCTGACATCTCAAGTCGATATCAACGATGAATTCATTCGCCTGAATTATTACATGTTTAGTCCGTCTAAGATACGGAAATTCTCCCTATCAGACTCAACCCACGAGACCTGATTCTATATCGTCGCCTGCATTAATCGAAGTGTTTTAGTCTTATTACAAGGTACAAGCCACGCTCCAAAGATACCTTATGTATCCGAAATAGCTTGTAGTGGTACTGACAGCCATTCTTTCCAGCCATCTCCTAATTCTCCACAGATTCCTCGGATTAGGTAGTCCCCGGCGTCTCCGAAAGCCCAGAAGCCACGGCACCGATGCAAGTACACACCCCAATGCGCCAGGACTACCAGCGCCTCCGGCCTCCTGTCCCCGAGGAGACGTATGTAATCACCAGACACAAGTGTCGCCCAATTCATGGGAGCATGGATACCCCACGTATTCGGCGCGTCTAATCGGCGATGCAAAAACCCCAGCGCTTGTACCGCGGCAGCACAAGCCTCAATTGACCCCTCGTCCATTTCCGACGAAAGCAACCTTGCGTGGAGATCGTGGAGACCGCCTGGAAGAACATCATCATCCAACTTTTCATACTCCTCGATGCTAGCAATCCACTCGCTTAACGAGGATTCACGAATTATGGTCCAGGAGCTCTCTCCTATTATCCGGACGCCTCGTTGGAGCTTCATGCAGTCAACTACCCCGTCCATATACTTGTCGAAGTTGTCTCGGTTGGCAGATAGCGTCTGTGCGAGAGCCTGCACGCCTACGAGCGAGGAGAACATGAACTTTGCTACGACACCTTCTTCCGACGTGTCTTCCTTGGCCTTGCTGAAACTTCTGAGGGCTCGGGTTTGCAGCTGGGTCGCTAGGTTATGATATGCGCTGGTTTGGTCTTGGAAGACGATGCTGAGGTGCTGGGCGGAAAGTGCTAGTAGTTGATTCATGAGATAGGGGTTCGATAATGCTAAAGTCATGCATACTTGCAACAGGAGTTCCATGGGTTGTGTGACCATTAACCAATCTGCCATGCCAGTTTCTATGTGATGCAATAGACTTAAGTGCTGAAGAGTGAATAACTCATCGCAGTCTGAACCAGCTGGCCAGGTGTCTGTGGTAGTAGAAGACTCATGAGTATTGAGTGATATCAAGTCTGGGTCTATGGGAGACCGTGCATTCGGCGACCGTGTCTCTGGCGAAACAAGCTGACCCGGGTAACAGCAATTTCGAGCCGCAACGTCGCAGTTACCACAAGTTGGACGTTTCTCGTCGCACTTGATATGTCTCCTCTTGCATTCAAGACAACCCCTTCGGGACTTCTTATGGAAGCGGCGGTTTTTGACTTGTCGATCCATCGTAGCTTAGGGTCGCACATAGGTAAACGCGTATAGATGTGTCAAATAGATTCTCACCTGCTTACTGAAGAACTGAAGGTAAATTAGGAGAAAATCGACTAAATGATAAATTTAATTCCCAACGACAGGCCAGAATGAATATCCTGCGTACTCCGGGCCCCTTGAGCACCTAGGCACCCCTGTAAACGCCTGTCAACTCGTTCGTATCCGCAGCGAACATGCTGCCCAAAATAGCCTAGCGCTGGTCAATTTGTACGGTAGACGAGATGCGGGATGTCTTGCATTAGCTTGCCAAGATCGCTATACGCGTATAGTCGTCGGATGGTCCCGCTGTCTTCTGCACCTATATCTAATAGGGGACCTCATGTTGACGATCTGAATAGCCTATCCATGTTTATATATGGTCTGCCTAGGTACTTATTGGGGATGGACGCAGGATTCTTTTAAACGCCCATCTTTCCTCACATCTAGTCTGTTAGGAATATTACGATGTCCTTCGGTGAGATTCAGGGCGGTCAATATCAGGGTTCGAAACACATTTTCCCCTAATATAACAGCTCAAAGACCCTAGCTTTCATTACTGATAAAATAGGAATGTCTCAAGTCTGCTGCTACCTCCGTACATGAAAGGGAGGCAGACAAACCCGAAGGCAAACTAGTTCTACTAAGCTACAGTTCACTGTACGAGGAGGACAATGCGAAGGGTACCTAATATTCTTTTCATGAGATTGACAAGCGCATAGATTCTTAATGAAGTTATATTCGGCAAGTAGCTTGTTTATAATAATTTCTAATAGTTCTCCAACGCCAGCTATCGAAGTATTTTTCTTCATGCGACATCGGGAAGCGATTCTATGAGTTCGACGGTCTTGTGGTCGACCAAAGCCGCACAGTGTCGCTCACACATAGCGCGCACACGCGCCTCAGATTGCAACTCGTAAGGGGCCAGGATCCAGTTGTAACCAGCCAGCATCGACTTGCGGTACTCAACTAGTACATCCTCATCCTTACTAGAGAACGAGGGGCCACCGAATCTAGCCAATGCGTCGAGATAGTGCTCCAGGATGCGCATCTCATGCGCTCTCCTATCTTCGACGGTCAAGCTGCCTGATATGAAGTACGCCACATCGTGGAATGGAGAGGCGACCTGGATGCTCTGCCAGTCGAGGAACCGCGGCTCTCCTTTCATGAGATACGTATTGCCGATATGGGTGTCACCGTGGACGAGGCACCGGAACTTGGGGTTCCGCGAGGCGAAGTGCTTCTTCAGCGCTTCTCTTATCCGCTTCTCATCCTTCAAGATGTCGGGGATCGGGGGCCGGTGTGAGCCATGAACCAGGTCGTCCCACCGAGTGCAGAGAGCGAATATAATTTTGTCGTAGAAATCGGGGTCGGCCCAGGGGTAGTCGGAGGCCTTGATACCCCAGGTTCCGGCGTGTAAACCTGCGAGTTGTTCGACGCCGGTCATGACGCGTTCTACGGGCCAAGCGTTGACGGGTTCTCCGAATTCTGCTCCGAGAGCTTCGAGGTCGTCCATAATTACGAGACCTTGAGTGGCATTGTTGCCGGCCCAGTACGATCTTGGGAGGTCAATGTGGACAAGATTTGGGGCGACTCTTTTGAAGAAATCGGCCTCGTGCTTATACAGCTCAATGAGGATATCTGGGTATCGCTCGATGAAGACTGGGTTGAAGCCTCCCTTTATACAGACTTTGGCCGGCCTCTATATACGATGTGATGTTAATAAGATACTCACATTCGGGAATAATCCGTTGGGAGAATTCAGGCACCAACCTTGGCGGGATCAACAGAACCCTCGTTGTGATCGTCGTATGTTATATTAATGAACAGCTTGCTAGCACTCGCATTGAGGATGGACTTGGTGAGTTCAATGGACTTGACCTTCCGGCCTAGGACACCGGAAAGCCACGAAGCCGTGACATGTTCTGGCAATGAAGGGAGCTCAAGCTCAGACGATGAGGACTGGTTAGCCGCCGACATGATCAGTTCTATAGTTGGTATTGAATTGCTGACCAAGCCATCGTGAATTCAGACGGGATTATCATGACCCTATATAAGTACGCAGCCTGGGACTTTTGTCAGCCGGGGATGTAGTCCTTGGTCCACTCTGGCCTACGCACGAAGGATTCATCTGCCAGTCCGCGGACGCCGGCCGAAGGTTTGGGTGGAGTTGAGATCCTCTATTGATGCCCACTTACCTCGGCGGCTGAAGCTACGATGAATAAAAGCAGAACACATGTTCTGGGGAGTTTACCAGAGTTGACATAGGCTCGCCCAATTTTCGTTTCCAAGCGCTGTCAGCTGGGTTGTAAGTCGATAAGACGATACGACGTACATACAGGGAATGGTATTACCTAAGCCACCCCGGATTGTATCCCCTAATTTGGCCTCAATCAACACATTTGATTGGCCAGCAAGTTCCCTCTGCGGAAGCTATTCGTGGGTAACTTACCTAGGTACCGTCACTGTAAGACTAAGCCGGCACCGACAGAAACTCCCGAATTGGGTATTATATCTTGAAATAAGAAGCTTTCGCGGCCTCTTACGTCTATTCGGAGAAGAAACGCAAGGGCTGTTCGGTGATATCGAGGGATGGGCTATACTGTTTCAGTTGATTAAAACACCCAAAGGGGAAGGGGTTTTACTAATTGGGGAACGAATCCGATAGCTCACTTGCATACTACTGTATGATTACCTCCCAAGGGTTATCGCCGTAAGCAGTCTTAAACGAACCCACCAACCCGGTGGGAAAGAATATCTACGCTACTAGAGCATAAGACAGCGTATCAATATTTCAGATAACTGCTTTTATTTGGGGAAGGATAGGGTACCTTCGTTTTACTTATCACAAGCGCAGATTATAGAACGAAGAAGCGATGTGATTTGACATTGCTCGTAAACTCTATATCTCATATAGCTTATCTCTATCTTCCACGGGCCGGATTCCTACAGCATAGCAACAGCCGCTCTAGGTATCCCAGATCATCAGCTTGATGCTCGCGAAGTAACAAACCGCCCTATTTCGCACCACCCTATATCACTCCCCGCAAAGACTAGCTGGAGAGAAAGAAAGTAACCTATTCACAGCTATGAAACTTACTGAGGCGGATTGACGCCTGAGATCTTCGCGAGCGTTTCAATCAACTGATTCTGTCGTGCCTCATCATCCGCCGAACTCTCATAAATCGCCTCGCGGCCATAGCCCTTGGAGGTTCCCTGGCGCTTCTGATACCAGTACCCGCCGGTCTTTCCCTCGGCCGCACCTGATCCCTCGGCCAGCATCACGTACGTGTCGATGGCGGCATCGATGTCGTCAGGGGCTCCCGAGCCTCCCATCTTCGTGGGAACCCAACCTACAGACGACATTAGGAATTGGTACGACTCATAGGGGATTACTATTCTCAAGAAGGTATAACACTAACCAGGATTGATGACATTGCTCAAGACGTCTTTGTTCGCTAGGTGCCGCGCGAACCAGAAGGCCAGCAGCACGTTGTGGTACTTGCTATCGCTATATGAGCACTGCTGGATGTTTCGCAGCGAGGGGTCGCCGCTGTGGTGCATGCCGCTAGAGAGGAAAACGTGCCGCTTCGGCGGCGGATCGACGAGCGATGCTACAATATACGGTGCTAGCGTGTTGACGGCGAAGAGCGCGGGGATGCCCTCTTTGCCTTTGAGTCGCGATACACCATGCATCAGCCCGGCGTTGTGGATGATGGCATCCCATGGTCCCGTCTGGTTGAGCTTCTCTGCTAGGGCCTTGGTCTCTTCTATCGATGTCAGATCCGCGACGAAGACATCCTTGGCCTCGGGGAGAGCGGCACGCGCATCTTGTGCTCGTTGGCTGTTGCGAGCATGGAGGTATACGTCGTGGCCGTGCTTGGAGAGGGCCTTTGCCGAGCGTAGGCCGAGGCCGTCCGATGAGCCGGTGATGAATATACGAGCCATGATGATTGCAGTATGAACTAGTCTAACGAGAAGACAGATAGGAATGAAGATGAGGCAATTTACTTCACTCTCACTCCTCAAGTCGAAGGATTTATTTACACTTTAGTCCCAACACAAGGTCGGACTTTGCGGCTTATAAGTCGGAGTTTGCCTATTCAGAACTGCTCATGTGAGACAACTACGGAGTATTCTGATTCTGTCTAACCATTTTGGCCATTTTGAGGTCTAGATCGGTATTGTATTACCTTTGCGGTTGGTGATGTATTACCAATCTTCCATCATCATTGAAAGCGGAGTGACGTCACTTGTCTCGGGTACCAGACAAAGCAGAAACATTATGAGTTAGAGAGACCTTCATATAATGAGTAATACTTGCTGTCGGTTGAACGGGATGTAAGTTGAACCTGCTTGGGTTAGTATATCTGTGATATTTTGGCAGGTGTTGGCGAAACTTGCAGTGTTAGTCTTGAAACTCCAAATAGAGAGCTGGTGTTAATGACAAAGGAAGATACAAACAATGACGAAAGCACTAGATTTCCAAGTACTTGTCATAACTTATGGGTATTTACATGGTGTTTGGTCAATTTATTAGAAACATTCATCAATTGAATTAACCTGGAAATACATGTAGTTGCTTCAATTGAACTACCAGTGTTGTTCAAAGAAGTGCTGAGTCTCCAGGTCTTGTGCACTGAAACTTAGCGCAAAACCCCCACTACGGATTACTCCAGGTACCTTCCAATGCTAGCTCAAATTCTTAGTGGGCAGGTGGGGTGGAATTCAGCCTTACACTTCACATTCCATTTTAACAGGGACCACCCACTTTTATCGCCGATTCCATGTGAACTTCAGAACGGCGACATCGAAAGCACAATCTTCGAAGACAATTATGACAGGCGAGGAATCGAATGAAACTTCATTACGACAGATTCTCTTGGTTTAGCCATTGCGAAGCATCTCGTACAGAATGACAAGTTCGCGAAAGCCCAATGGCGTCCAGCCAGCCTCGTCAGCCGCAGCGACGAATGACGCGCCAAAAGCGACCAAGGCCAAAGATCCTCCCAAAGGCAAGAAAGTCATTATTCGCAGACTTCCACCTGGCATGACCGAGTCTGAATTCTGGACCATCTTGGGGGAAGAGTGGAAGAGTGGAAAAGGAAAGGTGGATTGGATAAGATTCCAAGAAGGCATAGTGTCGCAAGAGTGAGTTCTATATACAACATCTATTGCTAGCATCAGAGAAGATCTTCTAATCTCCCTCAATCATGTAGTCCTGCAAATCCATCTAGCCCGGGACGATGTTATCTCCAGGTGTTACAAATTGAAGATGTTCCTGTCTTGGCCGACATTGTTCAAAGATCGACTTGGGAAGATGAAAAGCGAACCTTTAACGACCCGGCCCTCGTAGGGCCTCCTTACCTCGAGGTTTCTATCTATCAAAAGGTTCCTACAACGAAGCGACGTACAGATACCAAACAAGGGACCATTGACCAAGATCCCGACTTTATGGCCTTCCTGGACAGCCTTACACAGGATCCAGCCGTAAAGGAAGCCGACGCCGACCAGGTTGCGGAGGATACCAGCAAGACGGAAACTAAGGTCACTACAACGCCTCTAGTTGAATACCTCAAAGAGAAAAAGGCGAACAAGGGCAAGGAAGCTACTAATGCCAAGAGCGGCAAGCATGGTCGACATGAATCTCAGGGTGCGAAGTCGAAAGGGGGCCAAGAAGATTCCAAAAAGAAAGCGAAGGAAACTAAAGGCGATAAAACCGAGAAAGTTGCTACTGAGAAAGAGGATAAGAAGACTAAGGAGCCAGTGAAACTCCTCACTAAGAAGACAGCCGCTCAAGAGGCGGCGATCGAAGGAGGAAAATCCGCCGGCGCCCAGACTACTACTAATAAGACTACGGCCGAGGAGCCGGCGCCCAAGAGTCGACGAGCTAACATCGCTGCTGCCGCTAAAATCTTACAACGCGATCTTGGTCTCAGCCCTGGAAGTGCGCATAGAAGAGCTCGCCAGGATGCTGCCAAAGCAGAAGCAGCCGCTAAGGCCGATGCTAGCAAAGAGAAGGACAGCAAAGATTCTGCATCTACGACCACGACTACGTCAAGTCAGCCGGCCCCGTCGGCACCTCCATCTGCCCCAACCGCTCCTAAGGCTCAAGCAACGGAGAGCTCACGCAGGTCTCGAGGCGGCAAGGCTGCGAAGCAAAACGCGTCCGGCGATACGGCTAAGGGCAAGGAGAACGCAAGTAACACAGCAAAGCCCGGGCCGATAACTACGCCAGTCATTCTGAAGAGAAAGGATGATGCTCCTCCGACAGGCCCAGCTTCAACTACAACCGCTGCCACAGCTTCTTCCACCCCGACACCCCCAACTGGTCCTAAGGCTGCCGCTGGTAAGGCCTCGTCGAACAAGCCAAGTCCTTCGCAGAAGAAAGGATCGGGTCAGCCATCAATAACACCAGGAGTAACACGTGCTTTCGTCAAGCACGCCAATCCTTCCCAGGGCATTACCGAGCCAGTGCTCAAGCAGGCTATGGAAACCTATGGTCCCGTCACATTTGTTGAGATCGACAAGAGGAAAGGCTTTGCATACGTCGACTTTGGAGATCACGATTCACTGGTCAAAGCTATTACCGCAAGTCCGGTGTCTGTGGCTCAGGGTACAGTACAGGTTCTGGAGAGAAAGGAGATGAAGAAGCCAGCTCAGGCCCCGACACAGCCTGCAGCTGATAAGGCTAATAGTGAAGCTCCGCCAGATCGTCCTAAGCGGGGTGGTCGCGGCCGAGGACGCCGGGGAGGAGCTGGAGGTGGTGGCGGTAATGGGACCAACGCGAACGCATCTAGTGAAGCGTCCAGCTCGGCGCCCCCACCCTCTGCGCCTCAAACCCCTGCGACTGCCGATTCGGCTGCCGGTGGTTGAGGATTTATCAGGCGTCGACTATCATTAATTCTATATGAATTGAGTTTCCACCCAGGGAAGCATATTTCAGATGAGCGGGAAAGCCCAGACTAAGTCATCCCTTTGATGGTATCCTTCTAGTAAGCTTTTACTTATTAGGAGAGTTTTGGAGGCGGCATTGATGAAATTATCATTATGATGATGACCAATATTAGTTGGCACTCATAGGTTGGGCCATGTCAGCTATGGACTGGTCCGGAATGGATTCCTGGGCTACATGCAATAGCAGCTAGGGGAATTCGCCCAGAGTTGAATGGTTACTCCAAGAGGGAAGTACTGCAACGTTCAGCTCATAGTTCACTTAGGGTAGCAAAAGTAGGTAATTAAAAAACCACATTAATAACCCCTATCCCGATGTTTACGACTTGTCATGAAGTAATTCTACTCGAGTCTATCTCTTATGTAGCATAGAGGGCTCTTCGATATTCTAGGTCGACTGGTACGACAATGATATATAACAACTAAGGTGCTAAAGAAGGAAGGCATTAGAATAAACGAATAAACTGATCCATGTCTCCACGTAGAATGTAAGGGATAGAAGTAATACCTTATGCATTTGACACTTCTCGATAAGGGGATGTCTTTGACAATACATTTAATAAGCTAATTATGAGCCTTTTCAATCTATAGCATAGACAAAAATATCATGAATCGAAAGAACAGACTGTCTTGCACATCGCCTTCACAATGGATACATCTAATATGTATAACTAAAGAGCATGGAGTGGACATGTAACTACTGGGGCTTATGTAATGGTTCTGGATATATGGACTTAAAAAGGATAAGCACTTAAAAGATTAATAGGGGCCCACAAGGAGTTTATCCGAGATTTTCAAAAATCCCATTCATTTATCCGAACCATCACTTACGTAAGTCGGAATAACTTCTGCGCCGAAGCTAGCCAAGAATGGATGGTGCAGGTCGGCTTGGAGATTCCACCGTCAATAGTGGCGCCCGACCCTTGGAAGGGACCATATCTCAGTCGAACTCACCAACATCACGCCGCGGGCTTACGCAACGTGATCAATCTCGAAACACAGAGCCGGAATTCGAGGAGATTTCTGGATACGACGGTCGTTTTTCGCTCTCTAGTCTTCGCCACGACGCCTCGGAACGCGCACCAGAGCTAGGCGGTCTATTATCGAACCCTCATTTGGAAGATTCGGCTTCAGCGAACTCCCAGACCCAAGGCCAAGTCCTAGATCGCCAGGTCGAGACGCCTCGTCGCAGATTTCGCGCTTCTATATACTCCCGCGCTCTCTTTGGACTTTTGTTCGTCCTCACCGCACTCGGCGCCGTTACTAGTACAACCACAAGTAGCGAAACTGCTAGTTACGCGTCGACCGCATCGCCAACATTCGGTATTCCCGTATACCCCGTCTTCATTGTTGAAGGCCGCAACGGTACATCATACATTCTAATCTGAGGCAATGGGTCCCCCTCGCGTCGCTGTCCCCAAACCGGGACCAGCAAAGTTGACCCCAGGCGCTGGCTTGGACGAATGGCTCGAGCAAGCTAAGCAATGTCGTTATCTACCGGAGCCGGTGATGAAGGAGCTGTGTGAGATGGTTAAGGAAGTCTTGATGGAGGGTATGTTCAAATCTATGACACCAGCGCACGTGGCGGGGCTCGTGCTAACATGTCGCGATCACAGAATCCAATATTCAACCTGTTGTAACTCCGGTCACTATCTGTGGCGACATTCACGGTCAATTCTACGATCTACTCGAGCTTTTCCGCGTTAGTGGCGGCATGCCCGGTGAACCTGCCACAGAAGCCCCCGCAACGTCTACTTCAGTAATTACATCCGCCGATATCGAACCTCCTACTGAGATTACGAATCCCAAGTTGAAGAAAAAGATAAAGAAGCATAAAAACACAACTGGAGATGTTCCGGGTCTCCCCAATGATGAGTCTACGAATGCGGAAGAGGAGGAAGAAGAGGGAAACGAGTCTACAAATTCCCAAAGGAACTCCTCAGATTCTTCGCCAGTTAACAATGCAGATACCCGTTTTGTGTTCTTGGGAGACTTTGTGGACCGAGGATACTTTAGTCTGGAAACATTCACACTACTTATGTGTCTGAAGGCGAAGTAAGAAGAAACCTGATAATCCATTTCCTTATATTCTTTATCTGACACGTGCTATAGGTATCCGGATCGAATTGTCCTTGTCCGTGGAAACCACGAGTCTCGACAAATAACGCAGGTGTACGGTTTTTATGAGGAGTGCCAGCAGAAGTATGGAAACGCATCAGTTTGGAAGTCCTGCTGTCAAGTCTTTGATTTCCTCGTCCTAGCAGCTATTGTGGACGGTGAGATTCTTTGCGTCCACGGAGGATTGAGTCCCGAGATCCGCACTATCGACCAGATCCGCGTAGTGGCACGGGCACAGGAGATTCCTCATGAGGGAGCCTTCTGCGATCTTGTCTGGAGTGATCCTGAAGAAGTCGAGACGTGGGCTATCAGCCCCCGGGGCGCTGGATGGCTCTTCGGTGACAAGGTGGCCACGGAATTCAACCACGTCAACGGACTGAAATTGATTGCTCGCGCTCACCAACTTGTTAATGAAGGCTACAAGGTGAGATATTCCTTTCTACCACACCAATGATTTCACTTACTTACCCATGATTAGTACCATTTCCCTCAAAACTCAGTTGTCACGGTCTGGTCTGCACCCAACTACTGCTACCGCTGTGGAAACGTCGCATCTATCATGTCCGTTGATAAAAACCTTGATCCGAAGTTCAGCATATTCTCTGCCGTTCCAGATGAGATGAGGCACGTGCCTGCAGGACGACGTGGACCTTCTGATTACTTCTTATAACGCATTGTAATGAAGTCGCAACATCCATCACGATGTTTCAAAACTTTTGATACCACTACGAAGGCGTTCAGGGAGGGAATTTTTCCATATCGATTTGCAAAGCATGACGGAACGATGGAAAGACGAATGAAAGGTATAGACAACAAGGTCATTGGCACATGTACGTTGCGAAGGAGGATTGGACCACGGAAATGTAGATTCGTATTGCACGATTGCATGGCAAGGCGGTCGTCACTGTATAGTAGGAACTTGGAAGCAACCCCCTTTTGCTTAGGGGAGTAAATGAGATTAGGGATATCCTGGCCTCCTGAAATTCTCGAGACGTTGTATGAATTCTGCTTGATGAGAAACGTTTACTTGATTGCGTGTTATGCTGTGCTTTACCATTGCTTGCCTATTCTATCATTTTCATGAAATGCTAGTGTCGAGTGTGAAGACTCGATGATCCTCTAATACCCTTAGAGCATTGATGCTGAAAAACGGTGACGTTGGTGTGCTAAGGCACTGAGGGGTAGGTACCCCGATTCCCCAAACGACCCCACCAATTTCGATTCAATCTACGCGCTCCGGCGCGTTCTACAGCGGTCTTCCGCTAAAAGACTTATTTTATTTGTTGACAAAAGTCCGTCATATTGAAACGACACACTACGCTACCGTTCTACGATACACATGCTTCGGGGTTTTACGTAAAGACCAACAACATGTCTACAAACCAGCAATACCAGCGCTCGACCTCGTCGATGGGGACGCGGGAGAAGACGTACTTCGAGCAGCAGCGGGAGGCGCTGATTGGCGAGATAGCTATGGTTCGCAATCTTTCTTCTTCCTTCTCTCTCCCCTCTTATTCTCCCCGCCACTACAACACTCTTTTAGAAGGGAATACAAGAATATAAACTAATACTAAGCTATTCCAATCGAGCAGAGCTTCGAGCACGTCCTCGCAAACATCAACAAGCTGAACCGATCGCTCGAGGCCGTGGTCGCGGTGGGCAACGAGTTCTCCTCCGTCGAGGCGCTGTGGTCGCAATTTGAGAATGTCATGGCTAAGGATCCCGAGGACGGTAAGACCGGTTCCGAGGGCGAGGAAGGCCAGAGGGGGAGGAGTGAGGGTGAAGACGAGCAGGCGGCGGCGGCGGGGAAGAGTTGAATTGTTCAGTAATGTTACGGGAGGATGAAACGAGGCAATATGGAGGATACGATAAGAGCATAACATGGATGGACAGTAGAGACGATTGATCACGATACCCGCTATGGCTATACAAAGTCACGGCACATTACACACTACACATCACACGAGTCACTCAAGTCAGGCAATAGACACGCGATACGGAGTATTATGAATTTCTTTATTTCCCTATCCCAAGGCCATGATGGATGAGCGTGTAGAGCATTGAAGTAAAGAGAACCTCGTAATACAAGAAAAAAAAGAACAAGAAAACCGAATCCTTCAGTTCCTTATAACATGGTTGATACACTTGTTTCCGGGTCCGTTCCAATTCCTTTCTTCCTCTCTCTCAATCCAGCTCTTCTTCTCGGCGGAGACATCCATTCCAAGCGTCATGGCAAAATAATGAGGGTTTCCGATCTTTTTTGCTCCTCCTCCATGTCACGTCAAAAACGTAAATTGGCCCCGTATTAGCTCAATAGCCAGCATCCAGCACCTGCAACCAAACGAGGCCAAGGTAGACGGATGGCAACGATAACGACGACGACGATGATGACGAGCAGCACGAAACACCTTTGCCCTTCCCTTAACCCTCCTTGTCATTAGACCCCTATACTGAAGATACGAAGGTGAGAAACTAATTTTAAAAAAAGCGGGCGAAAACAAGAGGTAAAAAAGAAGGGGGAACTCGCAGGAACGCCAACGTCAAGAATCTTGAACGCAAAATGCAAGCAGCTCTCTCATATCTTCTTGATCGAGAAGCTACTATAAAAACGGCGGATCCTTACCATTTCCTATCCGAAGTCGTGAGTGTAGTAGAAAAAAGCGCAAAAAATGTCGTCGAGAAAAAAAGGAAAAAAATGATGATGATGATGTCGTGCATGAGTTGTTGGTCATTACCGGGTTACGTTTTTCTCTCGTTCCTCCTCTTCGTAGTCGATCTTGATATTCAGCTTATAGGCGTGGAGCTAGCATACGCTCGTGAGTGATAAGGTTTTGTGTGTGTGGGATGTTGTAGCAAGGTGTGTGTTATGTGTGTGTGCAGGAATTGCTTCTGCTTCTGCTTCTGCTGCTTTGCCTCTCCTCGTCTCGTCTCTCTCCTTTTTCATTTTTCTTCTTCTCTCACAAGAAGTTGCAATTCCGCTTCTTCTTCTTAAAAGCGCGGATCCCGGGAATGCTGGCACTATCGCGCTTCCCGTTACCCTTGCTCCCGCTGCCGTCGGCCATCGCGGTTGGCGCTGCTGCCATGGCGGCTTCGAGGTTACGTCGGTCGTTGGCTACGACGGTCTGGATCGCCCGGTCGAAGATCTCGTCCACGCCTGTCATCTCCTTGCTGCTGCACTCCATGTACTGCGCCCCCATCTTCTTGGCCACCGTCATGCCCTGCTCGCTGCTGACGGGTGTGAGACCTTGCGTCTTGAGCATTTCGATGCATGTTTTCTTGTGTCTCAGGTCCGATTTCAGGCCGACGAGGATAAGAGGCGTGTATGGGCAAAAGTGAAGTACTTCGGGATACCACTATATACCGTGTTAGCTTTCGTTATAGTATGAGGATGAGGGGAGGGAAGGGTGGTTGGAGACGAACTTTGTCTAGGACATTGTCTAGAGAGTTTGGACAGTCAATGGCGAAGCAGACGAATATCAAATCGGTTTCAGGGTACGACAAAGGTCGTAGTCGGTCGTACTCTTCTTGGCCGGCGGTATCCCATAGCGCGAGCTCGACGGTCTTACCGCTAGGTTGGTGTGTCGGGTATGTGATGTAGTTTTCGAAGACTGTTGGCACGTATTTCTGTACTTGGTGTTAGCTCTGCCACCGCCTGGTATTTCTTAGGTGAGGAAGGCTGTATCGTGTATCGTATATCGTACCTCAGGGAAATACCCTTGGCTGTAGCTAATCAACAGACACGTCTTCCCACATCCACCGTCACCAACGACCACAATCTTCTTCGAATACGCAGGTGCTTCCGTGACATGCGTTGCTGATGATTCTCTGCCAGTAGACGCGCTCATAACTGTGCTTACTGTGCCTTCGCTAGACCGTGTGTTACGCTCTCTGCCCGTCGCCCTTCTCTGAATACCATTGTCGTTCTTCTCTGTCATGGGTTGTTGACCATTACCTCCGCCGTAGTAGGAATTGCGGGATTGGTAGTTTGCCATGCTGGGGTGCGCTAGCAATGGGGTGGATTAAATGCTTCTCGAAGCTATGCTGGGTAATTGTGTCTTATTCGCGTGGCCCCTCTGATAAGGCGGATAAAGTGCAGAGAGGTATTGTTTCGGCAACTCGGAGTAGCGATGGAATTAATGGGATGAAATAAGATGGGATGAGATGGAATGGAGGTGAGACTTTTTTTTCGTCGAGGGTCGGATTCGACGAGATCTTGAAAAGGGTAGGAGCAGGTTTGTTAAAACAAGCAACAACTGGTTCGGGAGTGGATTGTGGGTTATCTGAGGCTGAGTTGGTTGCGCTGGTTGGTTGATCGGGCTGGGTGCATTTCGTCAGAGCTTTTGGAAGTCAATAATAAAAGTCAATTGGACGGTCGACACGGCAACGGTGGGTCATGCCGATGTTTCAGCTGCACCGATAAGGCTCCACCTTCCGGTCAAGTCAACAAACCAATTAGAGGGGTTAAAGAGAACGCGATCGGAAACGTACACTACAAAGCGCCGTTCAAAGAACCCGTTCTTCTATGTAGCGCGCTAAAAGTCAGCCACTAATTAAAGCCACTCCGATTTAAAGCCTCGGAACTCCACACACTCCAAAATTTCTTCTATCGATTAAACGCCATTTGCTCGTCCCAACCTTTTCCCTTTCTACATCTTCAGCCAACGAACCAGCATTCACTATTCACAGACCGCTTTTAAGATGGCGGACAGCAAATACGTAACTCTAGTCTCCAGCGATGGCTTTGAGTTCGTAGTGCTCCGAGAAGCAGCATTCATCAGCCCTGCTATCAAGAGCATGCTGGATCCCAAGAGTGAGGATTTACTTTCATCAAGATTTTTACATTCATGGACAGCACTGACCTAGGTTAGGTCAATTCTCCGAAGCGAGAACTGGCAGATGTGTCTTCCAAGAGATAACGTAAGTTAATAACCCTGCGAAGAGCCTATCGGGTATTCTTTTGTTTTCCATCCACGTCGGTGATGAATCACAAAATTTCGCTGTGTTCTTCCTGACAGACCATGGAAACGTGGTCTGAATGACAGCCAACTACACTTGATCTGAGACTCTTCATCTATCGAATAGACACCATTTATTATACATCTAAGCTCCCAAGTTATGATACTGATTAATTTCATAGCGGCATGGTTCTTGAGAAAGTAGTCGAATACTTCAACTACTGGTACAAGAACAAAGAGAGAGAAGATGTTGCGGAGATGGACATCCCCGTTGAACTCTGTCTCGAACTCTTGATGGCGGCAGATTTTCTTGGACTTGATAATAGTAAGACCCTCTACCGCTCACATCATACTACATAAGAACTCACTAATCTTTCTCCTACCTAAAGAGCAAATGTAGACTCTACGACCGGATCAAGTCGGATGCATTGGCTCGGAGTTATTTGCAGGTAACTGGGTATTACGGCGTATCGTATGGTCGGTGTTTGGCGTCAAGATACCACGACATGATGATTTTAGTCGTATTGATTTCCACGGCGAGGTGAGACAAAATGAAACAACACATTCACAACTACCCTAGGCATTCGTAAGTTTCTCTGGATGGTAGGTCCAACGTATATGGGGATCCGTATCTTCCGACCATTGTAACCCATCTAAGCATATGCGTTCAACCCTAACTCTCCCGTGGGCTGAATGTCTAAAACGGATGGAAAATTGATACTTCTAATCCCCCGTCACTCTGCGTGGCTTGCGTTTCTCCACGGAGACCATGCTTTTTAGGAGGGGAAACATCTACATTAGACCCTCTACCAATACAGTTTAATTTCAAAAACGTCTTGTCTCTGCATATAAAAAATGATATAACAATTTGAAACCCAATAGGATATTCCCTCTTCCACTACCCATTTTCGAGAATCATGCCATTTTTCATGGAAATGCGTGAATTGTAAGGCAAATACCCGCCGAATTCCTCAGTATAGAAAACTTCCTCGTCAAATTTAGCAGTAAGATCAGGGTGTTCACCTATCCTAACTACCACGGCCCCTGCCTCGCCCTCCACCTCGACTCCCACCCCGTCCTCCTCTACCACCTCGCCCTCCACCTCCACGGCCACCTCCTCTACCTCCTCTAGATCCACCACCACCTCCTCTACCCCCTCTAGATCCACCACCATGATTATCCCTCGGCTCCGGAGCCGGAGGACCCTGCGCCTTGCGCTGCGCTCTTTCTTCGGGGCTCGCATCCCAGAGATTCGGCACGCCGAGCAGCTCGCAGAACGCCGCCGTCTGCGGGTTAGTGTACTCGTCCGGCTGGTCTTTGACGGTCTTCGGATCTCCGGGGCGGTGCGGTGGCGCGGTGACGGTGAAGTTCTTAGGCACGTCCAGCTTACCGGGACGGACTATATTTTCATCCACCCACGCGCGCTCGCTGTCAATCATTGGCCGATATACTTCCTCGCCTAGGTCAGGGGGCGTCTGAGCTGTGCGGTCGCCGATGGTTAGGTATTGGTGAAATACACGTGTTATAGCGAGCCATTCGGGGTCATACTGCAGGCGATAACGTGCCTTTTTGTTAGAGGATGGTGGAAACGCGGTCATCTGCGCGGGATCAACGGGCGTGCAGTAGCATAATTGAAGGAATTTTCGCCCCGGGAGGCACTTATCCAGAGCGAGGAAGCGAGTCGTTGTGTTTGTGATCGTTGGCGGAACCGGTTGGCCGGGATTAAGCTTGGGCTCATTTGGCGTTGGTTTGGCGAAAGAGGCTGGTAGCTGCGCACGGAGCTCATCGGAGACTCCTCCACTTGTAGTAGCATTGCTCGCGGGTGGTGCGGCGTCGGTCTCGTTATTTGGATTAGCTGATGGTTGGTCGTTTTCGTCATCTTCCATATCTAGATCAATCTCATCAGGATTTGCGGCAGCCTCTGCCGGAACCGCCGAAAGAGCCGATGCAGCCAGTGTAGCTAGATCAGGTTCTTCCTGTCTAGCCGCCTCCGCACTACTTGGAGGCTCATAGGTTTTGATGGCAGAATATTTGCAATGTAAATGTGCCGAGAACCAATACGCCGGTCTCAGCCTGTCTATGACATACTCGGCTGCTGGGTTCCCTAATGTCCCGTCGAGACTCTCCCGTTTAAAGTCAGGCTTCATCTTCCATAGTGCGTTGGAATTGCCGTGCTTTTCTATGGCCCTTGGCCAGTCATGGCTCAATCCGACGTCAACCTGCTCGCGCAGTAATAATAACTTACGCACGTCGATCTCACGCACGTGGTAAAAGCTCTTGATGTCGTCCTGACTGAAAGGCAAGCGCTCGTGGTGAGGCTTACGGTAGTCATAACCTTTCCAGATACCACTCATCCCAGCTATACGCAGGGGTCCAAAACGAAGCACGTTAGCAGCACCGAGGTAGTAAATATTGGGCGCGACCCAACCACCATAGTATAACTCCCATAAATGCGAGCTCGCCTCATGATTGCCAGCGATGAAAATGGTTAGGTACGGTGCCGTCTTGTCTCCGCGGTAGTAATCTGGGAAGTCGCCCAGCTGGCGGTACTTTGGCGGCACTGCCATAACTGAAAGATCTGCGGCATTGCGAGCAGCCTACCGCTCTTATTAATTTTCATTAATCAAAACGTATGAGGGTCCGTGTATCAATAGTAGCTACCTGAAAATCGCCTCCGATAATAAGGAGGTCTACACGATTCCATCCCCGTGCCTTGCAAGAGGCAGTCACAGAAGAATAGATGGCGTCGAGCGTGCCATGGCCCTGCATGATAACAAGATTAGCATAGTAGATACATTAGCATCTAATACTTAGTAGACTTACACAACCCTCGACGGCAATTCGTACACCGTCAGTTTCGAATGTGTTGCCCTCCATGCGATGGCGCTTTGATTTCCTCTCGTAATTAGATGTTGTTGAAAAAGTCCTGCAGTGAAGCGGTTTTGTCGCAAAGATGATGGGGTTAAGATAATTCGGAGCTTTGGCGCCAATTGTCGCTAAAACGGAGGTTGTTCTTGAGTGCTGTAAATTGCGCCCACCCGCTAAAATTAACAGACCCTTAGGCGTTCTCATTGCTCTTTCAGTTCACCTACTTTTACTCGATTTCATTTGCTTTTTCGTACGGCTTAGTCATATTATGCTTCCTTAAGCCATTCCAATTTGATCAATTTTTTTCTCATTCATGAATCTCATATGGCAATGAAATACATACGATCGCGTTTCGGCGTCGCCCTGAAATGTCTACATAGAAGATGACCAGGGTAGATTGATGTTAAGATGTAAGTAGATGGAGTGATACATGTAAGTGCTAACCACTCCTTCTATGTGGGTGTGAACTTTGAGTTCGTAGGAACATGAACGTTTTTCGAAATAACTGGATACCCCGGACGCAAAAAGTGAAAAGGAAGTAGGCAGCATGCATGCAAGGGTGGCTAAACCGCTTATGTAACAAACAACGCCAATCCGCCAAACGGGTGTCGATATTAGGCCGTCTCGGGCTTGACCTACCTGACCTATCATAGATCCTCCTATAGAGTAGGTACGCCAACTGCGCACGGAAGGCGCCTCTGACCTTATGACGTTACGCAGCTGAAGAACCAACTTGGGAAACACATATTGAACTTTGTCGATTTGTCTATTCTCATTCTCATAGCCTCATACGACACATTCGCTCCAGTCTATGATTCATCGGAATTCGATACCACGTCTATATTCTGTCCAACAGGTCTCCTTACTATTAAGTCTTAGTTCATAGTATCTGTATATTTAAGGAAAAAGATAAGAGTGGGCAGCCATGGCTCCGTCAATTAAACAAGTAACCATCAAAGGGCGGTACTTCTGGAAAGGCGACAAGCGGGCAAGTCGATATGCATAATAGCCAAAGTCCCAAGAGCTCTACTGATTCCCGACGATCTACTAGTTCCTGATAAATGGAGTCGTATATCAACCGCATGGCCCGGGAGCCGATGAATTCGGGTCCTCTCAGGATCCGCTATCCGACGATAAACTCCATTACCTCGAAAAGAGCATCCCGCTGTTCAAAGAGCTCCAAATCAATACACTAGTAGTATGTATGTAGATCGAGAACTTTCCCGTCTTCGCCTCTTGCCATAGCTTTGAGTATAAAACTAACGACTTAATCAGTTAACATAAATGAGAGAAATAATCATGACGCCTCCATGAACCTGCTAGCCGAGGCCGGCATATACGTACTACCAGTAAGTTTATGCCCCTTTATCATATTCAAGCCCGGGGGACTATTAGATATGCAAATCTCCCCTACAGGCCACTATTCGTTTCTCACCTAAGGTGGTGGAATTAGTGTATCGACCGGCTGCGAGATCGCATGGGATCCAAAAGCGGCATGACTTTCGAGGAACAAAAGGTCGATATGATGCAATGCTACTTCCGAGCCGTTGACGCGATGGCACGATATCCAAACACGCTGGGCCTCAGCGTATCTTTCGAATTTATCAGAGACATTAATATGACTAGCCATGCGTACATGGTCCGCGCCATCGTGCGCGATGTCAAGCGGTATATGCGTCTCGTGGCAGCCAAGAGATCCCAGAGGACTCTGCCCATCGGTATAGTCACCACGGATGCTATGTCTGTGCTACAGCCCCAGTATGAATACTTTGCTTCCGGGCCAGATAAAGAGGCCGTGGACTTTTTCGCCGTATGTGTCTCCTTACATAGGTCGATTCAGCCACGCCCACGTGGGGTATTATTTATGCAGGTTTGAGTTTGCTAATCGCACCACGTAGTTTAACAACTTCTCCTGGGCCGGCAAATCATCCATAGAGGAGTCCGGATACAAGAACTTCATCAATATCTTCTCCTCGTCACCCATTCCAGTATTCTTCTCCATGTACGGCAACAGTACCTCGAGCCCGCGTGTCTTCGATGAGACGACCGCAATGTATACAGACCCCCCCATGCTACAAGTGTTTTCCGGCGGCGCCGTCTTCGAATTCTTCCAAGGGTCGACCGGTAGATCTGGCCTTGTCAAAGCCACAGGAGGACCCGAGCTGAATGATTTACAAATCAACAGACTCAAGGACTTCAAGTACTTACGGGAGCGCATCCGGCGCTCCTCCGCGCATGTATCCGCAGCCATCGCCACGTATTCAAAGGCTTTCACTCCATCGGGAACGCGGCCGGATCCACCAAAGGAAAACTGGAATTGGCATGACGTACGGCCGGTCCCAAAGTCCTGTGTCAACTGGGCGGAGGTTGAAAATCAGATCGTTGACAGCGAGTGGATTGACGTAGCTAAGGAGATGATGGACCTCGCTATTGACGATCTCGCATCCTCGATATGGGAGAGGTTGAACGTTGACGACATAGAGCCTTGAATGACTAACTGACTGATCGATCCCTAAAGGATAGAGTTGTGAGGCACGTTGGATGGAGTATGGCGTTTAATTAGCGATGTTTTTGTGTACAAGGCCCTTTTGTAGACAGCGTTTGATGGTAGAGACTTTAAGATCAGATTATAAATGGCGATATTGCAAGCCTGTTACTACCTGCTTTTATACATAAGATCAATAAATTGAAGTATTAATATCACGAATCAAGATGAAGCATGATAAAACTTGGAGAAAAGTGCAGGAACAATAAATCACTTTTATAATTCACGCAGAACGAATACGGCTCCAAATCCATTTCTGCGGAGCTCTAACCAGGTATCTCCATGCTATTAAAAACCAGACCACCAATCTCCCTCTTACCAAACCATCACGCATTAGTCTCCGCCTCTTCTTTCGCATCCTTAGTTTCGTTGGCGTTGTCCGCCTCATAACCTTCGGTCTTCATATCGTGAAGACCTAGATCCTCTTCTTCCTGCTCTGTCCGCTCGTAGTCCTCCGTCGTGATTTGGGGATCTTCCTGGTCCGGATCGACGAGCTTCTGGACGTAGCTACTTGCCAGCGGATCCGTGAGGATGATGGTGAATTTCTTTTCGCCCTTGATGGCGGCATCGATACCCTCGAAGAATTTCGTCCATTGCGAGCGTTCCTCGGAGGTGAGAGAGTCGCCTCCTTCCCCGGAGCCGGTTTCGAATATCTGGCTGTGCAGATCATTCCGTACTTGGGTCAGGAGACCTTCGACGGTTGTGAATCGGCCTCCTAGGGTTCCTGGGTTGACTTGGAGGTTGAGTTCAGGGCACTCCATCGAACAGCTCTCGCTCTTGAGAATGTCTCGGGCAAGATCCTCCGGGGTCTCGACTCTCAGTGTGATCTTCTTGCCTAGCTCTGGTATCTCTCCTCCGGTCTTAACATCGTTGGATCGGTATCCACAGTCGGTGCAGACAGTCGACATCAAGACGACGGCCTTAAAGTGCGGGATGTCGACCATCTTCATGTTGGTCGTGCAAGGGTGCATGCATCCAGGACATGTAGCCGGGAATTCGTAAACCTGATCTGGGATGATTTCTTCGTCGTCCTGACTAGGAGCGCCAGTGGCTGGGTTCGTGGCAGCAAGGCCAAGAGCTTCGTTCTGCTCGGGAGTGCGCACATATTCGTGCTTCTCCCACTTGCCAACACCGTCGCGCATGTTAGGAGTAATCCATGAGTTGCCAGCTGGGTCGTCAACAGTCAACCGGAAGGGGAAAGCCTCTCCTGCGAGCATCGCGCGGCCCTTCTTGATAATCTCGTCGACCTTAGCATAGACTTCCGGCGCCTTTTCCTTCCGTTCCTCTTGTCCAAGCTCCAAGTCATCCACTATCGTAGTCAAGAGTCCTTCGACGGTCGTCAACTGCCCACGACCCGGGGGTACCTCAAGATCCAATTCTATGAATTTCACGATGGCGGTGTCGGACTTGACTACCTGTCTTTCGAAATCGGCCATTTCGGTTAACCGTAGAATGTACTTGGAGCCTTTAGGCTGGATGGTGCCTGCGGATTGTATCTCGGAGTTATGGAAGCCGCATTTTTCGCAGTCGAAGGACATGAGGATGACTTCGCGGAAGTAGGGAATCTTGGTAAGAAGCAAGCGTGTTATGCCCTTGGAAATATTAGCAGGGAATTCGTAAAAAGGGAAACATGATTGAAAATATTACATACATTTTCGTGGCAGTTCATGCACAGCGACTCGATCTCTTCGACGACCCTTTCATCATCGTCATCTTTTTGCGCAGCGCTATTCGTGCTGGTGGTAGTGGGCGCAAGCTGCTCGGCTTTGTGGCCGATGGACTCGAAGAAGTCGGTTGAGGATTGTTTCACCGTATTTCCTGTTTCTTCGGCTGCAGACATGTCGAGTATCTTTGTCTTTTTAATTCTTTCGATATGAATATTTATAGCTGTATCGAAGAACTGTGTCTCTTTTTGTTGTCGTTCAAGTTGCGATGGTTGAAAGCTTCGTTCTCTGTTTGACTCAAAAAATTTGGAGGGGCAGTGGTCGCGGTAGCGCGGGGTTATGACATGAATATTAAGCTTATCAGTGGCACAGAGCACCACAACCGCCCAAGAGCTAGTGGCCGCTAGTCCCTGTTGGAAAGGTCGAGAATACTCCAATCCCCAGCGCAACGTGAGTAAGCAAGGTAGTAACCCCTTCTAGAAATCGTGATACCTGGCGAATTGGAATCCAAGTCACTTCATCATGAAGTCATTTAAGCTTAGACCAAGGCCATTCTGAGGCTTGGATGATTGAGCTTGCTGAAGCAAAGCCTGGAGGCCTTGCTTCCTAGTCTTCGCTCTCTTCTTACTGCTAGCATTAGCCGAGACTTTGGCCGGCCCGGGCACAGGAGCCGAAACGGTTGCATGAACAACGCCTAAAGTTAGGGGTTTTGTTGGGTTTGTTGGTTTTAGCAGACGACGCCTGGATATAGGTGGCGCTGGGGGAACCGAGACATCGGTGTACCGGCCGCACATCCCACAGTTGATACGTTTGCTGCATCCGACCGTTGATACCTTCTTATCACCTAGGCTCGTGGAAATACCATTCCTCTTACTAAGTCTCTTTCTGCGGATAGCCTTGTTAGATTCAATCTTGAGCTCGCTCCCTTGGCCGGGGATCATGATATGACCACAGGCGCCGCACACATGCTGTCTCTGCACATCTGATTGTTCCAAATCGTTGTGAAACATCAGTGAGTTCCGTTGCGCCATGAGGTATGCAGAAGTCTCTGGAGCTGTTTTCATGAGAAGATGCGCGGCATCTGTAAGGAAGCCGAGGCTTTCAGGGAACGCGTCGCTCGCCATCATGGGATAAGAGCAGCAGGCCAAATGGGAGGCAGTTGTTCGACTGCTGTCTGGATGTTGCTTTCTTCGAAGGCCAAAGGGGTTGGAAATTTAGATGACTGATGACCCACTGAAAATTACGGTGAAGCCCCGTATAATTATGTGTTCCATTTAGTAGATATATTCACTATCTACATTGGCCATAGCGCTTATGATAACATGCAGTAACAGGGTCTCCTACATCCAGGGGCACATCAAATAATACTGTGATTGAACGTCCCTATAACTTTGGATGATTGCTACTATTATGTGCATATGTATATATTGTTATGATATTTCACAGAGGTAACAATTTTCTACTCTCATCTGTAGATCTCATCAATGCGTCAAAATAGCAGGCATAACGACGACTGAGTCTCTTCCATAGATTAGATACCGTAGATATGTAAAATATATGAACGGATGACTCAGATATAATCTATACACTTTCTTAAGTGCAATTCGGGTAATGGTGGAGAAGGATCTCGCTATACCAGACTTACAGAGTGATACGCAACTATACGGATGGCTCAATGAAGAGAACAATCTGGGTAAATCGGATTATTTAACCAATAGGCAGGAATAATGTTAGGATTTGTATAAAATGGGAAGATAAAAATACGTCTCGGAAAGGCCGAATATTAAACTCGATGACAGCTAACTTGATAATTTGACCGTACGCCCCTTTGGCAATGAAAGATAGATTTAAATATCGAACGATCTCGAAAGTTACACCTGAAGAAGCTAAACAAGCTCACCTCGACAGCGTATATAAGTTACCTCCATCAAGTATATTCCCAAATTAAACAACTAGGGCCGTTGTTAGGTGGGAGTATACTAGCAAACTGACATCCTTGTTTTGAGATATTAGCTTTATATACTCCTAAGCCTCTAGGACGTGGATAAGTGCTATGTAAAATTCACTTAACCTATGGCTACAATACTGAAACTTACGAAGAGAATCACTTTACACTGTAACGTAGGTACCTAAAGTTCGTAAATACTAATCGCACTACAATGAGAGTTCGATCGTAACGGACATCATAATTAATAACCAACTCCACAAGTATCCCCCTTTTCTGAAAGAATTTTTCCCCGGGCCGAAATGAAAGGGATCAGGAAATACCAAAGGTGCCATTTTGTTCCAACGAACATTAAGTAGGTAGGTATCGTGAATCATGACCTAGGAACCGAAAACTTTCGGTGCCTTGAAATGTACGCCCCTTAAAAGCAAAACAATCGCCCAGATTCCCTACGTGCTATTATCCGCCGGTTTATACTCACTCGTAGGTCGCAATGGCAACTTCGCGGCTGTGTAAGCCATATCGATCATCTTCATAGTGTTAATGGAGTCAGCGCCATCAACCCACTGCCGCACCTCACGGCCGCGGACTTTGTTCACAAACTGCTCGAGCTGGTATCGGTACGTGGGCCAGTGAGCCTCTCCCGGCTGGTCGATTCCCGCTTCGCGGAAGGAGTAAGCCTTGATGGTCTTAGCATGCGCCCATTCCTTCATGGTCTTCCCAGACAAATCCCCAGCCTTTCGAGTCCTGAACTCGTCGATGACTTGGATGGAATGCAGAATCGTCGGCTGCACGTACGTCGAGAACTTGACTATGCGCGTGCGCAGTATCTCTTCCCCCGCGGAATCTTTCACGCCTGCTTCCGCACCGGATACCACGATGGGCTTGTGCGCCACGTGGATGTCGGGCGACAGGCGATTGAGCGGTGCTTTCAGATCGCCTTCCATCTCGCCGCGGCCACCGCCTGGGAACCGGTACCGCGCCTTGAAAAGCCGGTCGCATCTCGAGTCGTATGCTGCCGGCTGCGTGACGCATTCCTCGCACTCCTCTGCCACGGTGCCGAACACATGGGCTAGAGCGCTCGCCGTGTATGCGCCGAGGTCCATGAGAGCCCCGCCTCCTAGGTCGTATCTGTACCGGATGTCATCAGCGTTAAACTTCCACCTCGGGACCCATAGCACGGCCTTGGCGCTGGCAACCTCGGCTGGTGTAACCTGGGACATGAACGCGGTCCAGGCCGGGTGGAAGAGGTAGTGCGCTGCTTCCAAGAGGACCAGGGGATTGGGTCCGCTGAGAAGTGGACTGTTGAAAAGGATCTCGGCTTCCGTTGCATTGTTGACTGATGGCTTCTCTAGGAGCACGTGTTTCCCTGCCTTGAGCGCGCGGAGAGCCCACTCATAGTGCAGTCCATTGGGCAGAGGGATGTACACGCAGTCAATGTTAGGGTCATCAAGAATATCTACAATCCCGACACACATCAAGTATCAGCACTGAGCTTTTAGCAGATAGACAGGTCTCGAGATTCGCATACCCTGATAAGCGTTCGCCACCTCTGGGATGCCGTGTTTCTGCGCGTATGCCTTCGCCTTTTTGGGATCTCTCGCCGCCACGATCTGAACTACCACATCTGGATGAGATCTTGCTGGAAGGATGAGAGCCTGCGGACTGATCGTGATTGAAGCAATCGCGGTGTCAGCACGTTCCTTGTTCTTGTGAAGGATTAGCTCTAATCAAACTTACGCGATGTCAGCGGCGCCAAGAACGCCGAATCGAAGCGGCGCAGCCGACTTGGATGCTTCGGGTGGATTGAAAACGAGCCAATTCCGCCGCGCAAGACCGAATAGAGATGTCATTGTTGCTTATGTTCTGTCGAAGGATATGTATGTAGGTGGCTAGGTAGGTAAAGTAGTTGGATTTGTACGCATGGATGTAGACCCTTGCGGCTCGCATTCGATTATGGAATTGCTACACTTCAATGCAAGCTTAAATCAAAGCAGGATCACGATGTAATTGGCCCGATGTACATGCATGTACCTATATAATATTATTGTCTATTAAGGTTTAAGGCTTACTTCCCATTGCCGCATACAATCTTACCCGTTGAAGTAGGACGATGAGTGAAGGCACCTAGAATACGACATCGAAGCTTCCCATTACAGCAGGCGACATTCACCAGGTCTTTTTGATGTACACACCGCGCTAGACTCGATCAGGAAATACGTTGACAACAAATCAACAAACACGATTCTTCAACGCCAAAGTCCACAAACATCGCAGCAAGACACTCAATTCACAATTGTCAATGATAGAGTATTGAACGCATCACGATAATACATTCAGCAATGCAGCTGACTGCAATGATCTTCGATATCGAAACTGTATGTCAGAGATCTACATTTAATAAGCCCTGAAAACACGGACGCGAATAGAAAAAACAATGGTAACCCGGGATGAACGGACATCCGAAGTAGATTAAATAGATCGGCTTGCGCGCAGTATATTTACAAATGCTAAAAGGTATCCAAGCATCCAATCATGAGCATGCAGTGTCCCGTCCATTAAAAAAACGCTTCCCAATTAACTCCTCCACAATGCGAGAGCCTTCAACTACACCGGCAACATTTACAAGACCTTGCTGAGGAGACCACCGACGGGGGCGAGGAGGCCACCAACGACGTTCTGGAGGTCACTGACGAGGCTGTTGACCTCATCGACGACGGGACCGACAGTCTGGCCGACGGCGCTGAGGGCGAAGCTGATGACGGGCTTGGCAATGGGCTGAACGGTGGAGAGGACGAGCTGGAGCTCAGGCTTGATGGCCTTGAGGGCATCTATTCATCTGTTAGTATTGTGATTAATGGATTATAGGGGTTGATACGTACCATCAGCGACGTTGTCAAGGACCTTCTGGACAGTAGACTCAACACCGTTGGCAATGGAGAGGACACCGTTCAGCAGAGTGGGGACGTTCTTGAGCTCATCCTCAACGAGCTGGGGAACAGCCTCAGTGACCAGAGGGGTGACAGAGCCGACGATCTTGGTGACCTCGCCAGCGATGTTGAGGAGAGACGCCTCAATCTGGGGGACGAGGGAGCTGGTGTTGAGGTTGACGCTGACGGCCAACTTCTCAAGGTTGGCGAGCTCGCCCTGAACGGTCTTCTGGACGGTGGTGACGGTGGTGGTGGCAGTGGTGAGGATCTCAAGAGCACGAGCCTGGGGCTGGTGGTGAGTGGCCGGGGCGGCGAGGGCAGAGCCCATGGAGAAAGCAGCAAGAGCGACCTTGGTGAAAAGCATTTTGGCTGTTGGTATTGGTGATTTGGTTGAAGATTTGGATGAAGCGGTTGTATAGAAAGCTGAGGGGCTTAAAGATATCAAGGAGTGACTAAGTTGGAAGTTATAGAGAGCGACTGAGTGAGAGACACTGTAAGCTGATGCTTGTTTGGGATGAGGAAGTAAGAAAAATGATCCTACGATGCTGACAGACGGAGGAGGATATATACTCTCGGTCTCACCAGCCTTGGCCCCTGACCGGTGCATTCATCTCGACCCTAATGATTCTACTGTCATCCACTTGGTGAGTCTATCCTCCCTTCGGATGTCGTCACTGGGTCAGGGACTGGAATAGGGATGGACACCTCCTATTCTCGCATCTAATTGGCGAGTGGAAGTCAGGCACATGGTCTTGGCGGAAATGAGTGACAAGCAACAGAATGGATACCAGCTGGATGGATTTGGGCAGGATTTGCGGTATTTCCTTTCAGAGTTTGAAGCCAAAAGGCCTGCCATATTCAGCAGTAGTGGTACTATCACCGTGCGTTCTAATCCAAAGCCGCGGGTGTTAGCCAGGCTAGACAAGGGTGGTGGTAGTGAAGGGTTGTGGCCCCCGCATAGCACTTCATGGTATAAGAGTCGATCACAATGTTACCTACCTGACCCCATGCAAAAAAGCCATCCTTAGGCCTTCATTGTGTCAACACAAATTACACACTTTAGATAGGAGGCTTACGTATGTAAGGCACAGTCTCTTGTCTAACCTCGAAATACCGTAGACTTCTGCCAAGAGCTAATATTTTCGGCACTTACACTGGCGTGGGGTGCCTCGGATTCCGCGATGTAGTCGACAATTATGTACGGATCACGGCATTCAGCAATCAAGCATCATGCCCACTTCATGTGCTTTAATTGCTCTAGCTGCTTTAGCTTCTGTAGATCAAAGAGAAAAAGAACCATGTCGATGATTATCAAACGTGCTACTTAGATGATCATAGTTAGTCGTTGGCATTAAAAATGGAGAAGTAAAATCAATAGCTGCTAGCCCTGTAAGGATGGGAGGCTTGCATTGGTTGCACGTGGTTTTACCGTATATTCGTGGACCAGGCGAGAAGGCTGGTAAGTTTTGTCGACGGCGATTCTATAATGAAGTTATCTTATGCGGGCAACATCACGGCTCACCGACTTCAACTATCCAATATTTTCCTACTGTTTAGTCTCAACTTAGGCCTCAATTTTTGGATGGTTTATTCCACTCCTTTGCACTCTCCTAGAGCGTAGTAAATGGATTATGCAAGAGTTAAACAGTTCATCCTTCTTGACTACCGTAGGGTCACAGTATTGCATTCTCTGCTAATGCAACTCGAAATGAGAGCGTATTATTACCTGCAACAGAATCCCTATTTCTCCGCGCTACAGGGGTTACGGGAATGACGTAGTCCTCGAAGCTCATAGGGTTTGACGCTACAACAAGCCCCTAAATGCCCGATGTAACGGTATTAAAGTCCAATTTGGTAAGGCTTTCTTAGTAAGATTACCGCCCTACAGAGACAAGGGTAGGTAACTGCAATGATAGGGTCGAATACTGCACACTAGGTGCCTAACCTACTGCCCCTTATCTGTACCTGCGTTGCCGGACCACCCTGGGCCTCGGCAAAATCCCTATCACCTTTTCATAGCCTGATTGCTCATCAAATTGGTATCATAAACGTCCTTGCTTCCTATGTTGGAAGTTTCATAAGTTCGAATTATTTTCCGGAAATTTCACATTGGAGCTGTCATTATGGGTACCCTGAAGCTTCGAACTCTTGGCGGTAGTTGTTGGATTGGCCTCTCCGTCTACGAACGGCTCCGCAGCCTTCGTCGTTGACACATTCCGTTTTCAGTTGGAGCTGAAAATCCTCCGATGCATCCTAGAAATAGCTACCTCACAAGAACCATCAAGCCGGAAGATAACATCCTAAGAATTATCCGACTTCATTTTTACTCGTACAAATTTGTTGACATGAAGTCTACCCGCCAGAACGCACGGGCGAATTATGAGGAGACTTAACGAGGCTCTAATGTATTGTTTTATGACTAATGTCCGTCATGAAATACCGAGGAAATGGGTTTGAGAAACCACAGAAAACCCGGCTGAATGGAACCAGCGTAGTCTTCCCGGACGCCTCATTTAACGGTTTAATTTAGTTTGGAGTCGATATAACCTCACCAACGTACTGTAATCGCGAAATACACATGGTATACCGTGGACACCGCCAATTTCATTTCTTCGAGCGAAAGCTTACGAATGAGTGTCCACTTGGCTCATCTTGCGGAAGCCTGATAGTTCATGCTGCGTTGAAATATGAGTTGGTTATACAATATCTTCGAGATATATCATAAATCATTGGCCCTCTTGAGCTCAACTACTGGATTTTGCCCTTGCTTAAAGGAAATTGAACAACTTTGGCCTACGTTGTCTAGATGCGACCCCTGGCACTCACGATCACATTCTATCACGAAACACAGCATGAAGCACAATGCATACACCGCTTCTCAACTGGTCTAGACTGGCTCGGGTCAAATTACCAGATGTATACGCGGCCTAGATGAAGGATGTTTCGAGCCGAGTTGGCAATTTCATCAATGATATCCGATTGTCTAACATGACCTACACAACCTTGGCTAGAACATCCTCGGTGTACGACCACAGCTTGCTCCCAAGCTCCTTGCTCTTCGCCACTTTATCAAGCTTGTCGTTGCTCAATACTCCAACCGGCATATAGTAGGCGCCGTTGACCAGTTCATCTCTCTCCGCACCTGCAGCCACCCAGAGTTGGCTCAGACGACCTTTCTTTTCATCAACCACGCTGACCCCCATCATCCAGTTTATCATATATACGAACGCCTTCCTCACCGGCGGCAGGGTGTTGACTAGGTCCGTAGCTACAACGCCGGGATGGACTGACACGGCTTTTATGCTGGGATACCGCCGGGCGAATTCGGCTGCGTAGAGCACATTTGCTAGTTTGCTCTGTCTGTAGGTTCTCCCATCAGTCCTTTCATCCAATGACTTATTACCCATACCCTCCCTGAGGGCGAGGCCGTGACGAGGGATGCTCACCCGTAGCGCATCTGGAACCCAAACATGGTCAAGTTTTCTTGCTTAGTGCGGAGCGTATCAAATGCGATTCCATCCTTCGGGTGTAATTGCCAGCCAACAGATGTAAGAATAATAAGCCGGACGTCGGAATCCGGCAACTCTGCAGTCCTCAGCATGGTGGGCAAGAGTTGCTGAATAACCATGGCGTGTGCTAAGTGATTGACGGCGAAATGTATCTCGTACCCATCTTCGCTCAATGCCGGTGGCTTATCCATGATGCCTGCATTGCACCTATTCGTCGGAATTAATGTCAACGTTCTTCAGCCAGACAGCCCGGACGGTAGTGAGGGGGGCAGGTTGGCTGACATGAGCAGATCGAGGCGTTCGTGTGAGAACTGAGCACAAGCCTTCTTGACCGATGATAACGACACCATATCCATCTTTAAAAAGGTTATCCCCACTGATGGATTCGTCTTCTTTAACTCCTCAATCAGTGACTCGCCGGCTTGTGCATTGCGACCAGTGAAGTAAATATGGGCAGGCTCATGCTTCGCAAGTGCTTCGACTGAGGCTCGTCCGAGGCCAGCGGTGCCTTCAAAGTGTCAGTCTGTGTATCTAGGTAGAATTATCGACCGCAAATTCAATGGTTAGAATGACGGACCCCCAGTGATAAAAATAACCTTGTCTCTGAGGGAGGGTATGTCCTTCTCCGGGTTGAAGTCCACGAACCCAGACATTGTAGGCATGGTTATGAACGGCCTTAGAAACTCTTTGAATTGTGATGGAACACTGGTTATAGATGAGGATGAGCTTTTCGGCTTTGCGGATGAGATATGACTCGACTCGTGCATGTGAGCAAGATGTATATTCGCCGGACGGGACTGAATGAGCCCTCGCCTGGCAGGACGAAGCCTTTTTATCGTATTCAATCCATTTTGAAACCTCATCCCAGCGTGTTCATTTCTGAGAATGACAATTCGTAGATGTCTATATCGTCTATGCGGTTCGGCTGATAGATCGATGGCTCAGAGCTGGTGATGTTTAGAGTTGCATTGAACATCCAGATTGAGGTTAGGGGCATGCAGGATAAGCAGGTGGCAGATAGGCGATTCCTGTTGTAGTTCAATGCTCCCAATCCGCGATCCTAAATGTGGGTTCCCGAAGTCAAGAAGCCTTAGCTAAGACGACCTATTTTGGGATCGGACAGTTTGTAGCTGCCGATGTCTTGCAATAATGTGTCCGGGAGACATATTAAATATACCTGTTTGGTTCATTAAGCAACCAGATCTCAGTAGAAATCGATCGTGCCATTCACAATTCCGCCCGATCCCCGGTGGCAGTTTGAGTTAAGTGACGCTCGATAAGCAGGTTGCATGAAATAGTCTTGAAATAAGCCACAGCGGTTCAATTCCTAGAACGGGACGCCGACAACACGAGGTTTCAAAAATGGCGTTCCAAATGTCGCCAATGGACCAGCTACGCGATGTAAGACTCTTTTCAGTTGTGTACCAAATCCTTGAATATTTTGAGTGAAGACGCGAGGCTCATGGTCTTTAGGCGCGAGTGAAGGATGATAACTGGACTGGCTTGTCAGACGCAGCCGAAAGGAGACGACGACAGAACCGATTACATCAAAGGGCTTGGCGTAGGTTGAATATGCTGGTTAAATGCCTATCAAATCATGCTCACTCATTTCCGTATAGGCCGAAAGAAGGCTCAGCAAGCCCCTGGAGGTGATGGCCAGTCAATGGAGACGACCGAATATGGGCCACAGAGACCGTCAGAGCAATCTAGGTTAGATGTAGATAATTCTCTGATGCAAGTCATGGATTTCCTCACAGCCAATACGTACAGGCCACTCCACCTTTATCAGCAGCTCAAACCTTTCACTTACTGGGATATGATCGAATCACAGCTGGAGGCTATAAATAAGGCCAATGGGGTATCAGGACGCTCATATTCAGACCGCGACCAATACTCGCACCTCATGCGTGACCCTATGAGTTTCCCGCGGGGTCACAGACAAGTCATCCCGCCCATGATCCCATATATCGACAATATCGAACAGCTTCACACAACCGTCCCTAATTTCGCTTTTCCTCTATCTGCCGATCATCGTCTCATTGTTCTGATCCAGTACAATGTCCTTCGAGCCTTCATGACTAATCTGTCTATTTTGTCATTTCTCCACCGTCTACCACTCGAATGTGGTGCTGCTCTAAACATCAAATACTTATCTTCTGCTCCCGAGAGCATCCCTCCTTCGTTGGAAGCAACACAACTACAGAAGCAAATAGCGCACGATGTGTGGATGGACACGTTCCCATGGGCGAGCATGCGGGATAACTTGGTGCTAAACCGCGACAAGTATGATGGAGATGATCTTTGCACAGATCTGATGGGAGGACTGTACGAAGGGTTCGATGAAGTGGAAAAGACGGGGTTGATAGTATGGGGTGAGCCCTGGTCGGAAACGGGCTGGGAAGTCAGTGAGAGATTTGCGACAAAGTGGTCCTTTTTGCTGAAAGGATGTCACACTTTGGTTGAGTCGACCAATAGGTGGAGGGAGTCTAGAGGGGAAGAAAGACTGGTCATAGAGGTATAAAAGCGCTGGCTCGAACCTATATGTATATTTTGAGCTCAGATACTATGCGGTACATACTCTGAGTCTTCTCCCCATGGTCCAACTCCCGGCCCCTTCAGTATTTTCCCACCCTTCCATACCCAGCCGATGGTTGTCTTCTCTTGTAGTACTTTTACATCTTCCACTGGATTTTGAGTCAACCCAAGAATATCGGCCTCGTATCCTACCTTCAGCTGTCCCGTCTTCGGGGCCTGTCCTCCGACGCTCAGGGGGCCATTGGCTGTAGCGGCCTTAATGGCCTCAAGGTTACTCATGCCAGCCAGTACCGCGTGCTCCAGTTCCATGGCCATGTTAAACCCAGGACCAGTATCGGTGCCAAGCGCAATTGGGATACCCGCCTCAATCGCCAATTTATACGCAGTGAGGTGATTCTTGCCGCACAATTGCGCTTTCTCCCACTGCTGCCGGGACAGACCCTTGCCTCCGGACTCTAATAGCATAGCCACGATAGTGCGCGTGGCAATCCACACCGTGCCCTTCTCCTTGATCAAATCGACACATTCTTGATCTGCAAAGGATACGTGCTCTACCGTCGTCACACCCGCCTCAACCGCAGCCAGGATCCCCGGTTTCCCATGGACATGCGCAGCGACAGCCCGGTTCTGCCTCGTCGCCTCCTCGACAATAACCCGCAGCTCCTCCGGGCTAAACTGCGCGTACAGCGGGTTATCATCGCGCGACAAGACGCCCCCCGAAGCGAGAATCTTGATGCATCTCGCGCCGCGCCGGATCTGCAGTCGCACCGCGCGTCGGCACTCGTCCACGCCGTCCACAATCGCCGTCATGCCCGCGCCGAACTGGCCCGCGGATAACTGAGCCACGCCTAGGTTCAACAGCACATCGCCAGCTGGAAGCGAGAAGACATCGCCGTGTCCGGCGGTCTGGCTGAGACACGCGCCCGAGCTGTACACGTTGGGCCCGATAATCGTGCCGTCGTCGATCGCGCGCGCGACCTCACACCCGTACCCCGCGACGTCGCGCAGAGACGTGTAGCCGCGCTGGATAGCCTCCCAGCACCCGCGCGCGAGGCGGGCGCCGGCGGCGGCCGGGTGCTCGGCGACGAAGGCGAGCATGCTGTCGGTGCTCTCGGCGTGCGCGCTGTCGCCGCCGAAGTGCACGTGGCAGTCCCACAGGCCGGGCATCAGGTACGGCACCGAGTACGAGCGGTGCGGGACCTCGGTGTATTCCGAGGGGATGGCGGCCTCGGCGCCGACCCAGGCGATGAGCTTGTCTTCTATAACGAGCGCGGCATCCTTGAGGGGCGGGCCGTCGCCGGGGATTAGTAGGCTGGTGGTTATGATGGTGAAGACACGTTTGTTGGCCCGGGCGTCGTCGGATAAGGACAAGGATAAGGATAAGGGTGTGGAGTTGGAGTCACGCTTGGGCCTTATCGCGATGCCGAAGCCTGTGGAGAATACACGTTCCGGGAGGAGCTCGGGACGCTGTTGGACTGTGCGCCTGGTCATTCTAATTTCGCCGCTGAAGGAACTTGTTTCTTTCGACCGGTGGCAAAACTGAGCTAATTGGGAAGGGAATTCAGAATAACTAAACCTTTGGGTGGGAATGTTTTTATATGATTTGTAATTCTTAGATACCAGATTAGCGAAGCGGAGAAGTGCGACGCTCCAGTGCGGCATCACCTAATACGGAAGGTCAGGGGCAGCTGAATGACATACAGATTATTCCGTATATCGGGCTAGTATTGGACATCATTATACGGGATTAGCACAACCTATTTCCATTGAGTTTCTAGAAACACGTTACCTGGTATGGACGCAACTACAGTTCAGGTTGAACGCCTGCAAGAAGTCGTAAAAGTTTACACCTGATTGGCGGAGTGTCAATGCAGCCCTTTGAAGATCTACATATATAAATGTACTGTACCTAAGTTGTAGGGGATGTATTAGGTATACCAGGATGGAAGAGATAGGAGAGCCAGGAAACCAACCTGATTCGAAACTGTATTTGGAGCCCATTGGATCATCGACCTCTCCTATTTCCCTATTGTTTACACCATTTTATTTTTCCTCGATAGACTTTCACTTTCTAATCTACGATTTGGAGCGTACTGGACGATTCCAAACTTGTGCCCCCAGATTGTGATAATACATCGACACATCTCTATCCTCCCGCTAATACCCAAAGGGTCTTCAAAGCCCATTAAAATAACAAAGGAGACAATGCTTTACAAGTAATTCCTAGCCCCTTATTATACCAACGTAGGGAATGCTATTTTTAAACATCTAATAAAGAAGCGCTGCCGCTTTAACAATGCCCTTGACTTACGTACAAAAGCATTGTTCCCGACACAAGTTTATTTACCCGCAGATCTCCTGTCAGATATTAACTACCTACATACCTGTGTTGTAGGTAGGAAGCGGGACTTCATTTGCTGGCGCAGATCACCAGCATGGTAGTTGAAATCATGGATTCGTCCGACCAACTAAAAGGGAGAGCACTGCTCTATTACCAATTGAGAAACGAAAGGTCTGGTACAATAGGGGGAGAACCGTGTGACACTTGTGAGTCCCTGTACCGACTCGATTGCACTCACCTCACAGCCGACCAGTATAAAAGATTGAAGCCCACAAGGGATACAGTCAGTGCTGGAGTGAAGGACACGGACAAATTCATTCATGTCTACGAATGTGGCCATGCCTACCATAATAATTGGCCTGTCAGATACAGGGCCAGAGGAGACGAGAAACATCAGAAGGGTTTATGTACCGAGTGCTGGTGCATGTTAGTTTGGGATGGAAGGGAGATTCGGATAGGTAAGGTCAAGGGTGCTAGGCGGCCGCCGCCCCAGAAACGCAGGAAAAGTCGTGAACGACGCAAGCGCTCAAATGCAGTCGTTAAGAAATGGGTTCGGAGAGGCCGTGTGAAAGGTACAATTGAACTGAGTGGAAAGCATACAACATTGTTCTAGGTGACAGAGTAAACGATCGAATAGTCAGTATTAATATCCTTAGATATGTGTATGTATGGTATATTTATCTGGCTGAAGTACTCAAAATAGATATAAATACGACCGTGGTGGAATTCTTGTTATAATGTGATGCCTTATTGATCACCCACGATGTTTGAGACACCTTTAGCTACATAATGACCCTTCTTAGGCTTTCCAGATTGGCCAAAGCATGCTGCCTTTGGCATCCATGAATTATGGCTATTATTGTCAACCCTTTATTCGTGTCGTCGTGGGAATTACACGATATGACAAAAGACGTAGTTTTAGGAAACCCCTATTGTTCTAGGGGTGTCATTAATTCCATTCTGTGTACCTCTGCAGAATTCCTCATGCATGAGCCTTGCATTTCTCACTAAATATTCTAATAATCCACCATAGATCGGTCCTGGCAATGCTGGCTTTTGTTGATAATAATTCCATTCATGTCACTGTTGACACTACTTATCTAGGGGCTGACCAGCCGGCCAGCCCCTGAGTATCTTGCTATAGAGCTGAATTTTGGAAAGTTGAGGCGAGTATAAGTGATTGTAATACATTTATTGCTTGTTCGTGCCTTTGTACACGCCCTAGTGCTATTCGGGAGATTGATATCTTAAAGAAAAACAGCCGATACGCGTTATTTATCGTTTTCCGTCTACAAGCGTCAGTAGTTAGGTACATACATGTATGTACTTATAGTATTTAATCGTATGCGTGTACATACGGTGTCTTTACTTGCAGACTCTGCTAACAGGGCAACTACACAGTACCCGCTCGTGATTTCGCGGACTTTGGGGGGGACATTGAACAGTACACTTCGCGGCGCGTTTACGTGAATGTACTTGACTCACACCAATAGAAAAATTTTGACCAAGGCACCTGGCAAGTGCACATGAATCTACCACGGTGTACCAGAAGGAAGGCACGTAAATCGCACTGACGCGTCTGCGCGCTTTGTAAAAATCCACATAGATTTGTGGTGTTGATTTCCATCGCCGACTTTCCCACATCCCACCTACAAACTTCACATATTCCACTCCCTCACCATTTCCTTCGGCGATCTTGTCAACATTCCGTCTTGTAAATCATACACACCGCCGAGCCCCAAGCCCATCGACATCGTCACCGCTGTCACGTCATTTCCCATCGTTCTATTCACGTCGGCGATAACTTCTTTCATCTTTTCGGCGCGTCAAAACGTCATCTGCCAGCACCATCCAGAGCTATGGCTTCCGGCGATATGGCCCCTCTCCATGAACCTACCGTCATCCGTGATGGCCAGGGATATCCTACTTCGGGTATTGTCAAAGATCTTCAAGATCATCCAAATCATCCTTTGTACCAGGTCTTCAAGAAGAATCAAGTCAACCCCTTTTTTTCCCTTCCCTTAGAGGTATGTATTTCCTTCTTCAGTCTTAATTCTCGTAATGAATGATAAACTCATCCGTACCCATACTAGATTCGGCACATGATATATGAATACGCCGTCGCCATCAACAAGGAAATCACAGTTCAGCACGTGACATCCCGGTCCAACAAATTCCATTGGGGTAAAACAGGCCTAGATGATGTGGGGTATGAGCAACTAAGCTGGCTCAGCATGGAGAGACAGCCACTAACGGTTGTTTCTCTGAACCGTACTTGTCGCCAGATCTACAGGGAGCTTGAACGCTTTCCTGCTTTCTACCGTGTGAACACGTTCCAGTTCAAATGGCCTCGGGCCGACGCCATCTGGCGAGATCGCACATGGCGTGACGATTGCCTGTCAGGGCTTACCGAGTTCCTGGCGGCTATCCACCCGATACGTCGGGCGAAGATTCGCCATGTCAAAATCGTATTTAGTACTGATTACATTGGCTGGACACAACTCTCTGTCCGACGTCCAGTTTTACACGATAACGCCCGGGACTCACATGGGTTGGCAATGTTAAGTCAATGCAAAGATCTTAGGGAATTATCCTATCATCTTCCCTACCGACCTAACGAAAGGTACACTGATGTAATATTGGGTGACTGCCTACGCGGTGTAGAGCAACCGCATGACATACCGATGCTATGGAATCTGCCCTTCTTGCGGGTGAAGATCGTTTCGGAGCAAGGAGGCGTTCTCGCTCTCGGAGACTCAGCCACAATTTCGCCTTCATCCTGGATCGAATTTGACCAGATCAACCGGAATTCGGTTACACGAATCAACACTGCTAGTAAGTTAGCTCTCTTACATCCTCAATTGGTGCTAGGCTTGCAAGGTCATGTTTTCTGTGACTTTACTCATTTCGCAATATCCCTGGCTCATTGCCCTTCCTCTTCCTCCTCCTCCTCCATTGCATTGAGAGACCAGCATCTTAGTTTCTTGCTTCTAATTATTGCCGAATGTTTCTGACTCTTGAAATATGTAGTGTTCGCACGTTACCACGGAGATGAGCGGCCCGAGCGGCCCCAGCGGCCCCAGTGGCCCCAGTGGCTTGAGGACATGGACAATCCTGTTCTTGTCGACGAGGCTATCCTAGCACAGAACGTTGACATGTACGGCGAGGAACGCATAACTCAGGATATATCTCGAAGACACGCCAACCCCGTTTCGTCTCGAACTCGACGCAAGGCATGGTTTTACAGCTCACCTCTTGGCATCTTTCAACGTTCCGGGCCCCAGTACAGCCCGAGTGGAATGTTGGCGTGGGACTACAACGAAATTACGGATATCCGGTTGGATGATTCGTCGGAACTAGAGTGCGAAGTGAAGTGGTCCTGGCCTCCGAGAGTCCCCGAAAAGTCTTGGGTGCCAGCTCGAGCCCTGTGGTCTGACGAAAGCCAACGTCATCTCCAATGCTATTACCTCAACATTATAAGAGATAATCAGGAGAACCCTCCCGACATCCAGGCCCAAAGCATGAAGAACACCCCGTCTCCCGGCTATTTCTTCAAGTCCATGACTCAATTATATGGGAGCGATATCCTCCGAGTTTTCGGCTTCGAAGACGGCACGGGTGCTAGAAGGCACTGTAATGCCATCAAGAGAGCGTGGGAATCTATGGAAAGAAGGTGGAACGCTCGCATCGAGAAGGAGGAGATGAAGAGTAGAGCCCTGATGTGGAAGCAGGCCCGAGAGGAGGCTGAACGAGAGAGAGCGGCGGCCCGAGAGGCCCAGGAGGAGGCTAAGCGAGAGAGAGCGGCGGCTCGAGAGGCGGCACGAGAGGCCCGAGAAGAGGCTAAGCGAGAGAGAGCGGCGGCTCGAGAGGCGGCGCGAGAGGCCCGAGAGGCCCGAGAGGAGGCTAAACGAGAGAGAGCGGCGGCTCGAGAGGCTCGAGAGAAGGCTAAAGGCGAAGCCTCCGGTACGGCCAAGGGCAAGGCAAAGGCTAAGGCTAAGTAGAGGCTCGCGAGGAAAAGTATCAAGGGGAGGATGATAGGAAAATTACGAAAAAAAAAAAGTAAAGGGAAAAGTGCCAAGGGAAAGGCACTGAGGGAAGGTTCCATAGTTGATGACTCAAGGGCTGATGCAACGGTTGTATCTCTAGGGCAACCTCTCAGTTCAGGTAGTTGGCACATTCAGGTGCTAAGGTTGTAACTCCAACCTATGCAGCCTGGTATAGGTAGTGTGTTGGCACTACTCTGGTGCTATGTTTAATAAAGGCGTTCACAGATCCTTTGCTCTTCTTATCTGCTAGAATAAACCCGTAGGAGGCGCAAGGATGTCAAAGACGAGGTATTTCTTATTCAGATATGCTCTCGATCGATCTGGACGTTTTATGCCGCCTGTTCGACCAAGTTATCCACGTTAACACTATTAAGGTTCTCCCTTTCTTTCCACTTGTTCGAGCGACCGCTGGCGAGATTCACCTTCAACCGCCCTCCTCGAAAGAAACTACCATTGATCGCTTCTATAGCGGCTTGAGCCTGCTCGGGCGTGGCAAAATCAACAAAGCAGAAATCGTGGTGGCCAGGCTTGGAGCGCGCCGATTCATGCGCAGTAATTCTTTTACTAATCGCATCGCTAATAATGTGTTAGATAGGTTGAACCAAGAAGATGAAAATCGAAGGCTTAGACTTACATTTGGAAGTCCTTGAATATCTCGCTGATTTCGGAGAAGTTGGTGGCCTGGTCGTGCATTCTGGGTAGGCCGCCAACGTACAGGCGCTGGCCCGTGAAGTCCTTGGCGTATCTGTTGAGCGGAGCTGGATTCTCTACTCTGGTGGCTTTGGGAGATCGATCCGTGCCCGACTCATCCTCTCCATCACGACCGTTCTCTCCTGACCATCGGCCCCAGCGGTCCAGACCCGCGTTCTGTCTACCGCCAGATGCGCCTCCTTTCGGTATGCAGGGGCGGCACTTGACCTCCCTACCAAGCAGGAGCTTTCCCTCCAGAGTGGACATAGCACGGTCAGCGGTCTCCCGATCCGCGAATTCAACGAAGCAGTAGCTCGGGTTCCGGCCCGTGAAGTGATCGATTGAGATGTGGATGGACTCAAAGGTACCTAGCTCATTGTCGTTGAGCAGCATCTCGATGTCGTCCGGTTTGGCCTGGTACCGTAGGTTGCCGATGTAGATCCGCCGGCCCTCGGCGATGGCTTTTGCGGCGCTGTTTTCGTCTGCTTGAGGCTTGTTTGTCCGCTCACGGTCATAGGGACGTGTTCCGCGGGCCCAGTCACCACGCTGAGGGCGCTCACGCTGTTCCCTTTGGTCCCGCTGCCCCCGCTGCTCACCCTGAGGCGCGGCATCAATAGGATCTCCTGCGCTTTCCTTGGTCCTCCAAGATTGGGCAGCCAATCGGCCCTGGTATGCGGGCTTGGGGTTCCTGGCAGTTGACGGAGCCGACTCACGGGAGGTCCTCCAGTTTGACGAATCTCGCCAATTATCCGAGCTAGCCATTGTGGAATATCTACACTGCCCGAATTGATTTCTCGAATGTAAAATCAATGTTTAATCTTTTACTTACTCAAGGGATGTAGTTGGAGATTCGAGGTGATTGGGCAGAGATTTCTGGGCTAGCGAATGGTGCGAATGGTTTGTGGAGCGAGCAAAATGGGCATCCCTTATTTAGAAAGAGACTGTCCGAAAAGTCGAAGCGGGTCGCAACGATTATTTAGTTCGGACACTGCCTTTCCAGTACTGGGTTTAGCCCAATATTTAGCCACCACTAGATTTAAACTATTAGACATGTGCCTGCTTGCGTCTTTTGTCGGATGTTTCACCTTTAGCTGTTACCTAAGGTAGGCTGTATACGTTGAGCTTAGCCAGGAGGTTTCTGGTTCCTTGCAGAACAACGCATTTCTCTCCATCGTCCTAAGTGCGTCACGTGACACACTCCTATCAACGAACCCGGGCCCGCGCCTTTCTGCTAGCGAACTTATTACTATGTCCATACCTACCATGAGAAGGCTGCTGACTAATCCGCACCATTAGGTAGTCGCACATACCCCAGAAGCAACCGACATATTTTCCAAAGTACCTATCTCTTATCGAGAATACAAAACATCTATATTCCTTCGTTATTGCGTAATTCTGTATCCCCAGCCGCCAACCTCTCCCAGGGGTTTTCGACAGCGGTGCACTGTCACTTGTGACGATACCTAACGATGAGCTTCTTGGTTAGGTTCCTAAGTGCCTATAGATGATATGTGCCCCCTTGATCATAGGTATTTAATAAGATAATTCGTACAAACATCTGATTTACGACCGGAATCTTACATCATAGTTTGAGATCCGTTTTCGGCTTGAAGGCCCAAAGCCCTGAGGGGGTCCAAGCCGTCCACCTGTGATCGTCAACATCACGGGGTACCTGTCCCAGATTAGATAGTGGATGCCAGCCTTTGAGATCATCTGTGACAAATAAATCCGTTCCATCATGGCGCGGACAAAAAAAATCGAGGTAGGATCCAATAGAATTCAACCAAGTTTCTTACACCGAAGCCTCGATATTCAACACTGAAGCAAGTCCTAGCATGGGGTATCACACAGAATCCACAAGATCCGGAAGACTTGGGCATTTGAGACACTTTCTGTCAAGCTTTCATGAGTTCAATGTAAACACCATGATTAACCACCTTCATAATTTCGGTGTGCAGACCCCCTGCCTCTATTTCTCAACATATCGTCTCTATCTGCCCTATCAGCCAAAAGGAGCAAACGCGATTTGAAACCTATGCCGCGACTATGACTCAGAGCCCTTAAGGCTGGAGCCTGGAGGCTGGGAGCCGGGCAGCATATGCGAGTAGCCGAGGACCGGTGAAATATGTAAAGTACCTAGGTACCCAGTTTGGCCAGAGGTTGAGTAAGTCGAGCCAGAGGCTCGACTTAAAAGCGACTTGATGCCCTCGACAGATGGGACATTTTACAGTTGTGTTCCAACATCCTACTACATTAGTAAACAGTGAACGAGAAGATGAATCCATACGAGGCAGACCCCACCAAGATCCCAGCTACAGACCAGTATGCTGACACTCCTTTCTATGGTCGCTATAAGCCTCGTCCAGACGACTTTGTCCCCAATCCACCATCAGGCCCTTCAACTAACGACGATGTCAGCCGCTACTGGGAGCGTATTATCCTCGAGAAATGCACCCCGGCTAACCGAATGTACAACGTCGACGGTTGGAGAGACGTTTTCGGCTTGGGTAGCATCATCGTCATGTCTAGCCACCTAAGCGTCAAGCCTCCGAAGGAAGACCATGGGTTACGCGATGCCAATGACGCGGCGGCCATCGCTGTGGTGCGCGACTGCTTGGGCGAAATTGGCGTTCAAGTTCCTACCATCTATTTTCAGGGCAAGGTACCTAGACACATCAGCATGCTTCCCATCTCTGAAGATCCACCAGCTGATATATCCATTTAGATCAACGATCGCGACGTGCTTGTCCAGTCCCGTCTTCCTGGAGTAATTCTCGACGTGGCCTGGCCCTATCTCACGCCGGCGGAAAAGGCGTCTTTCAAGGAACAAGGACGCCAAATCGTCAAAAAGCTAGATCAATTGCTCCCGCCTCCAACCAGCGATGTCGCGGGACCGTCTTACGCCTTTCCCGCTGCGAATCCTGTGGAGTTGGATCCCGCCACTGTGGATCAAAGCATCCTTTTCGGAAAGAGAGAGAACGTGGAAGGCGAAGAAAAGCTTGGGTTTGCGCACAACGACTTCCAGGACTCGAATATCATTGTAATGGACGGCAAGATCACCGGCGTGATTGGCTGGGAGTTTGCTGGGTATTTTGGGCTCCATCGCGCAGGCAGGATCCATAAGGAGGTTCGCTGCAACAACAATTATGAGAAAGCTAACTTGACCGAGGAGAAGCTTGCCGATCTGAATTATTGGAAAGATTTGTACGAGGCGCTATAAGGGGCATACCTAGGTACCTACCTAGGTAGGTACCTATGCACTCAAATACGTATAGCATAGTAACAAAGTTCTGTGTTTTATTCGGACCATTCCTGGTGAAATCTCAAATGCTGGCTGAAAATGAGAAGAGATTATCGTGGACCAAGGACCTCCCCCTGAAGAGGTCATAGTCACGTGAATAAACACTTTTTCTGATTGATATTTGCCATGGCAAATGCTACTTTCAGACCCCAAAACGTCCAGTCATGATGACTACGTCTTCAAGGTATCAATAGGACCTCCATCTAGCCTCTCTACACCATGGACAGTACAACGTTGATCTCTCAATATTGGTCTAGAACTCCTCGGATAGATTGAGCACGCGAAATCAATAAACTGCTGCATCTCAAGCGCCCAACACTTATCCAGAGGCTAAGGTCGATGCTTACTCCGAATGCCTTGTACCCCATCAAGTCCTTCATCTTGACGGGCAGATGTGAGCCAATCAATAGCGCGATTCGACGCAGACGGGCGGCACGCGTATAGGTGCCTAGAGAGGTAACACAGTGCTTACGCCACACCCACACCCACCATGATCCATTGCGGATGCTGCCGACGCTACTACAACGGTGCATAGCCACATCTGGGGAAGTAAATCTGATTGACGTAGGTAGGAGTTATGCACGTTGATAAGTAGGTAGGGTGATATCTTACTGAGCCAGTTATTCGATTGGCTCGATGCCGTCCCAGTGGCTATTCCTATTATCCCAACACAGTCTCTTTTTGCGAGATGGCGTCATCGGAGAAAGTAGGGTGGTTTGAAGTCTCTTCCACCACGTGCAGTCTTAATATGTCACATAAGTCTAGCCGGTAGTGTTGCGCGGCATCGAGAATGTACAACAGCCTAATCAACTAATGGTATGTTCGAAGTGTGTATTGTGCAGCTGAAGACTTCCTGAACCTGGATAGAAGGATTCGAAGCGAATCATCAACTGGTGTAACACAAGGTCATGATAGGTAGAGCGGCGTTCATCTAATTGAGTTTTGGCTCTACTTGGCGTGTACACAATATGACTTCGCCAAGGAGTAGCGGAATGCGTCACGTATCTGCCTACCAGGTACCTCAGGTAAGTCAACCATAGTGACCCATACTTATCCGCACCACTCCCGAAAATCAACTATTAATTACATGCATATCAACGCGCCCTGCTTGATGCAGTCAGACCTACGGCTGAGCTTGCTCTTTGGAACAGTCTAGACTTTTCAGCGTTTTCCGTGCCTCTCTCTTACTTTAGCTTGGCTACTGAGCCAAGCAAGTAGGAAGACTTGAGTTGTTTTCATCAAACCTGCCTTTACAGCGCAACCAATACTCATCCAAGGTTTAGGACATATCTATACTGACTCCGATGAGGTGAGCACCTAATTCCGGGGACAAGAATGACATTATAGTTATAAAGAGGGAGGCGAGGCTTTGGGAACAGAGTAACAAATTTCGTGTGGAGGTTTCCACGATTCAGGGGAATACTGAGGATAGCCACCCTTTCAAATCCCTCGGCAAAATTAATGCTGGATGCCCGGTTACGTATCTTGCTTACCTATGTAAGAGGTGGAACATTTTACGGTAGTCCGAACCATTTTTGAAAGAGGAGAGAGCCTTGTGATGTTTGGATTATGTTTAAACTTCCCAAATTAAGTCATGTACCAATTAATATTGAGTTAAGTGCCATTCCTGAATTATTCTAGATATTCTGCTCTAAACGTATTATAATGTGTTTATCAATTTATGAATAGATTCCGTATTTATTTCTACTTTTTTCGGCATCATTTTGAGAAGTCTATAGAAACAAACTCAGCGCTCCATCACTCCGTACACCTTACATTCGTCCGTCAACACCCTAAGAAAAACAGAATTTTGTGATACTCGTACTCAAGTCTTCAAAAATCTCTAGACCGCTGCATAACTAAGCGCTCGGTAGAAGTTTGGATAGGGTGATGCTCAGACGTATATGTGCCAGGGTCATTGTAAGAGCCGCCTGGCTGCTGGTTCGATGAAGGAACATAATAGAACCAGATGGGTTGGGCGGGTGGTTGAACCGCATTAGGTCCATAATGGAAGGATCCGGTTGGATAATTCTGAACATGAGGCTCTTGGACTTCGGGCGTGCGCGTCGGGCGAGCTTCCTGTGCTATGTCCACCGTTCGAATGATTCCCGGGGAGTTCGAGGTTGGTGAAAGTGGGATGCTATATCCAGCTTCACCCCTTTCGGTCGAAGAAGTGCTCTTGAGGATGAAACTATCACTGAGCACATCAAAGTGATGGTTTTCCTGCTTCCCGAACTCTCCTTTTGTTCTTGGCCTGTTTGGATCCTCTTTCTGGTTCATTGAGGACTTTCCACTGCTGCTTCCGCCAAGATTCGAGCGAAGTGACCTGATAATCCGCAGCTCTGAGACGTAGACCCTGGTGAAATTTGCGACGCCAGGGGTGCAGCTGACAATGATGGCTACATCATTCTCGACAACGCTGCAAATAAGGAGAGATGTGTACTTCCATGTGCCGTCGTCAGTATCCAAGGCCTCTATTCTATAGACCAAGGACAGTACACTGGCCATGACCCCCCTGTTTAGATATTTACTATTAGCACGAGCCTCACACTGAATATGGGTAACAGAACCTACACCAGGGCCGTGGTAAACACGGCCAGAAGCTGGACTTTTTTCTTAGTTGACAGTTGAAGCCGCAAAATTATCGGAATAGGCAAGATGAAGATGAACAGATCCAGCACTACGCCAATTGCAGACTGGAGGACTCCCCATATTAATTCCTTTTCGGGACGTCCGCTAAGTAGGACACTTGCCCACGTCTCGCCCACATGAGGGGCAGACAGGACTGCGGATAGGGGTATATTGGCGAAGTAGAGCAAAGCGGAGAAGACGATCCCAACACGGATAGCAATGCGCATCGGTTTTTGAACTTCGAATATCTGGTGGAATAGCAAGAAGATGGAGGCCTTGGAGAAGAAGAGTACGAAAGCGAGCACAATTTCCTGGGAAAAGAGAATCTGCGACGGCTATTAGTTGTTGGATAAGACTCTTGGCGCGTGGGACTCACTTTAGTGTAAGTGCCATCGTACCAGCACGCTCTTACGTCCCATTGATGGCGTGCGAACCTAGTCTGGGCAAGCATGAGTCCAGTTTGACCGAGTGACAAGATTAGAGCAGTGGCAACGAAATCTAGGTAGTTTAATAGGTAATCAGCTTTGAAATTCCCAGTATTATTCGGGGTGCTAAGACACGGATTTCAAGGTTCCTTACAGTCGCTCCACCACAATTTCTTCCTGTTGGCAAACACTCTACATGCTGTGAAAATGACCGATACAACGGTCATAATGACGCATATCGAAATAAGAACCGGGACTAGAGTCTCGGGGTTCTCGAAGTTGCTAACGGTGCCCCTTGGTGGCGCTCCCGCAGGGTACATACACAGGTCTATGCCAGGGATGAGCGACGGATCCATTCTGAATGTAGAGGATGGACAGTATCAATAATGGTAGTCCTTAAGCGTTGGTAGGTAGTATGGCTGAAAACAAGAAATCAGGGAATTGTACGGGAAAACGGGAAAAATCTAGGAAAGTAAACCAAACGGCAAGACTATTCGAGTGAGCCTGCTGAGTCTAAGGGGAAGGGCGATGACTATGAAGCATCTATGACTTTAAAACTAGCCCATATGAGCCGCATCGCTATAATGGACTATGGAATACTTCTGGTCGGCTGAGAGAAAGCTGAATAACGCGAGGCAGATGGGGGCATATCGTACTGAGCAGCTCTAAACATTCTAAAAAAAGCCATGGGGTCTAGCGTCAACTCGTGGAAGGATTCAACGCTCACATCTATTGAATCCGGTGTCTATCGCTGCGCACCCAAGGTGAGATGTCTTGCTGCAAATAAGAAGCTCACGGTCACATCAGGGTACACAACATGACTTGGTACAGCATTTTCTAGCAACTAAAACCGATGACGAGACTTCCAAGACTCCGGGACCGCCTCTACGCTCATTCTGTAAATAATTTCCAATGTGACATATGAGCTCGGCATGGAACTGCCTACCTAGGTAGTCGTCACGGAGGGGGGTAAGTTATCAACGGCCCCTTTTTTTAATGGTCATCCATATCACTACCCAGAGTGGTGGACTTTGCTTCGCCGCATTTTGTATCACCCACCACGGCCAATGTTGAATGTAATGTAACACCGAATATGATTCATTATCAGCCCATTCCGATGCAAACATTCAGCTAGACAACTTTCTCTGATTAGAGCCTATTCACGGCATTATCAAGGAGGTTTAAGTAAGGTAGGCTGGGGCCGGCTTGGCAGCAAGGAGCGATGAGGAATTCAGGATGGGTTGTTGGTAACACATTCTACCGAGCTGATGGCGACTTATATGAGAATGTCATGGTATGATGATGGCCTGATAAAGAGTGCAGATGATACGTCAATCTCAAAGGAGATGTCATTTAGAATTTGTACGGGTTAATTGCCTCATCGGGGGTCTCTTATGCAACAGCTTGGCATGATTGTTAAAATCCACGTTATTGGATTATGTAGGGGCTTGTAGACGGTACATGCGGACCTAGAGGCCGTCTCCGATATGTCAGTTGTATTCGAGCTCTCGCTGAGTAAGTGTTGACGAGTAATCATCATGATGTGAGTCTGCACGGAGAGGCTGAAGTGAAAAAATTGGTATTAATTACAATTGCGTTACTTTAGGTATAGCATGTGAGATTTTCTTTGGAGTTACCTAGATCAGGAACCGAAGAATGAAATAACGTAGGTAGGTAGTAATATCACAAGAGTTTATATTTAAACCAACATTACACAGTCATGAACAGGTAACAATTATCCTCGTCTATATGATAGCAGACTTAGCTGCTAGCTTTGTATATATCAACGAAACTCGTGTGAGAAGAGGATAAAGAGTAGAACACTATGGCTGTATCTATCAGTAGCCTCATGTGTTTCTCCTCCTAATTCGGAAGGGAAGAGCATGTTTCAGTCCACCTACACCGAGTCCAAATCTCCATGAGCTCATCTCGACTTTATCGGAAAGCAGTTCGATGTCGTAGTCCCTAGCCAGCAGAGCACAGGTAAACAGTATTACACTCTTAGCTAAGAAACGGCCGGGGCAGATAGAGTGGCCTCCTGGAAAAGGGGTTAGCCACAATCTCTGCGATAGACTCAAATATTTTGGCAAATTTCTCACCTCCATAAGGAAACCAGGATCCCTCTGTCCCATCCATCGAGAAGAATGGCTTATTCGTCGCTTGCGTCTTATCATAGTGCTCACTGGTCGGCTCCACAGAATATGGAAACTCACGTACATGTGGTGCCACAGGCCCGCTCTGGGAATCTGTCGGGTCGATTATGAATCGATCTGCCCAAAACGTGGTAACAGGGTGCTCGCCGCCGCGTGAGTTCCAGAACGACTCATCCATGTGTGAAACGCCCGCGTTCATGAGGCCGATGCTGCCTTTGGGAAGAGTCCACCTCCCCAAATGAACGTCCGTGTGGGGTGAGCTGACCATGAAGTATGTCTTAACGTAAAGGCGGAGAGTTTCGGCATAAATTGAGGAGAGAAGGTGTTCTTTGATGAGTTTATTGGGATCTATGTCTAATAAGTGCTGGTTGCCGAAGGAGCTCTCGACATCGTCACGGACGCGCTGTAGGAGAACGGGATCCTTGAAAATATGGAAGGCGGAGAGCATAGTGCAAGGGATAGTGTTGCCGACAGCACTACGAAATGAATGGTCAACTAAACTAAACGTGATTTGCTTGAGGGAAAGTTCAATTGGACGAGAAATCTTACCCCCATGCTAGCCCGAGGTCCATCCTCGCAAGGACATCATCGTCGTGATTTTTCACCGCTAGTAACTTTTCCTGTCGGTACCTCATAAGATTCGAACCCCAATATGGATCGCCGTCTCCATCAGGGCTTATGCTCGATAGATCAAAGTGCTCCCTAGCGTACGAATACCAGCGTTTTAAATGGCCGATAAGATTTTGACGGGGCTTATGTGCCGAAGGTTTAACGAAAGAGGGCACTCCCCTCGCAAGCCATGGAACGCTTTCATCAAAATCCCAAAGGTCTTGCATGAAATCCGGGTTGAGGCGAAGCATCGCTGGACCATACAAGCACTTGATGAGAGAGAAACCGACGATATCTTGAAAGAAGCTAGAGAAGTCTGCCATCTCTGTCCACTCCCCGGAGAAATCTTTCTCTTCCATCCTCGCCGTTAATGCGCTCATATATCGCCTTGTCGTTGGCATTAGACCTGGGCCTCCTAGGGCACGGAGGAAGCCGTGGTGCGTGATATGATCAATGCGTTCTTCAGCCGGAACATTGCTGCCCCCGTAGGGCTTAGGGAAGGGGCCGGAATCATCAGCGCGGTAGACGGATACTACACGCTCTGGGAGTCCAAAGAAGTACTTGAAGACGTAAACGAACATCGAGATCGGACTTGAAAGTGTGGATTGTTTCCATATTGTGGCGATAGTCTGGCGGTCTTGGAATGCATAGATCTCAAAGCCAAGGAATGAGATTCTCGAAGAGGTCAGCCTGCTATCGTAGCACCTATGAGGAGGTTAGATAATCCTGCCAGTTCAATTTCATTGAAGATGTGCACCACTCCATGAAGGTTCACTTACGTAGCTCGGCGGAGGAAGTTCGCGTTATCCCATACGAATGAGAGGGCGTTACCCAAGTAAGGGATGATGGATGGGTACCGTGGCGGCAACTGGCCTCCATCTCTATCAATCTTCTCGAACCTATTGACTAAGTGCCACTTGTAAGCAGTGAGGATGTAGTTGATGAGTGCTTGGGCTAGGATTAAAACACCAAGGACCGGCAATGTCATAGTGCCCCTACCCCGCGACAGATATGCGAAGGCGGGTATCCATGCAAACTCGAGCGCAGTGCTCTTTCGTGCTGATGCCCAGAAGCCCATTATCAAGAATCTAGGAGACTTAGGACCGTTGACGTCGGATTAGAATCATTGGCCACGGCTAACTAGTATGCCACTTATCTTTAATACCTACCTCTTGTACGGGCTGACTCAAGCTACGGAGCCACCCCGAGACAAGAGTAATCCTTCGAGTGCCCAGACTGGGTCATGAGGTGCCCGATGTTGCAGCCTGCTCAAGGTAAACATAGTAAGGGCATTTACATCGAAACCCATATATTCGTTCGCGCAGTAATGGCCAACGGGCTGACGTGGTCGACGGACACCATCTCTTAGAGGCTTATCATCTGCTGAGCCACTCGTGCAGCCAGTGCCCTCCATCCGACACCCCTTCGAGAAAGACATGTGTATTGCGGGTTAAAACATGAGAGACTCGCCCCGTAAGGCTGTTAGCTGAGACTGGGTGTCGTACACACTGCACAAGGTAGTAGGTACCTAACCTACCTCCCTTAGGCAGACAGCTACGTGAGCATATGGTCCTCATGAAAAGTTATTTTTGGATAGGCCGAGTCAATATACCACTTATCTCTTCATAATACCTCGATCAGCTCACTTTCTACTGCATCAATGGCGCAAGATCCTGCCTCAGTATCTATCTTACGCCCCCTTTGACCGCTTCTATCGCCGGAGCCCCTAATATCATCTTCACGTTTACAAACACTGTCGTACGAAGAGGAGTCCTGCAGATTGCGAGTTCAGGGTTGTATTATTGGCACAGTTGTAACGGAAGCACGTATATCTATTTGACCAATAGAAGCTCGTTACTTTATTCTTGTGTTACCCCAGACTCGCTTCTGCAGGGTCCTTTCCTGGAGCCGGGGCGTGTGGATATCAACGCAGGATGGGCGGAAAAGAACGGGCTAGACCAGTATTGGGTGGCGGTTGGCGTTGGTGAGTTGACAGGTCGCATGCCCTTTTTAAGGTTCAATTTGTTAATAGCATAGCCCCCAAACTGAAACCAGCCACCACCGGTCAAAGGGTCCGGGTCGGCAACCCTTCTTCACAGATACGACTTCAACTCTTAGCTGACTTAGACATTGGGATTATTCGCCCCTTTGAACCAACAAGATTGAGATTCGAGGCAACACTATAGTCTTGTTGTATACCTTAGGTGCCTAGGGAGTCGTGGTACATCGCACGGCAGACAGCCGTGATATCCGAGACGTCTATTCGAACGTCGCGGCGTGACTAACACATTTGGCAACTTTCAGCGCGTCTTCTGTTGATTCATGCCCATAGCGAGCTGAGGTCCAAACAACGCGATGACTTCCACTCTTGCCTTGGTCCTAGGCTTTGCCGCCGCGGCCTATGCGTTTCTTCATGCGCTCCTTCATTTCACTCAGGACTGGAGGGAGCCGCCCGTAATCGAGACTTCGATACCGTTCATCAGTCCGTTGGTTGGCATGATTTTGGGCATGCAGAATTTCTATGTGAAGCTAAGGTCAGCCACCTCAGATTCACTTTCAAATGGCAACAATACTATACCAGCCGTCATGAAACTTACATACGTTTCTCAATCAGAGACAAGTATGGCCTGCCAATCTACACTCTACGCTTGCCAGGACAGCGCATCTATGTCGTTAATTCCGTATCCCTTATTCCACCACTTCAACGGCAGATCAAGACTATCGCCTTCGCACCCATCGAGGCCCAGGCAGCGGCAACGGTGATGGGTGTCGGCCCAGCTGGCAACGCTATTATAGGCTCAGATAATATGCGTGAGGAAGGTTCATATCTAGCAACCTTTGTGCCATCTACTCATCCAGCCCTATCACCTGGTTCCGGGCTCGACGCCCTGAACAATGCGGCTGTTCGGTACACCGCGGAATCTCTGGCAAAGCTCAGTAGCAATGGCACAACCATAGTCGAATTGTTTTCTTGGGTCCGTGGACAGCTGTTCATGGCCACAACGGAATCTATTTATGGACCGAAGAACCCGTTTCGCGATCCCGCTCTCCAGAAAGCATGGTTGTACGTTCAAGCCCCTAGATGAACCGTTTGGATGAGACATTTGCTAAACTAGTCTCGTATAGTGACTTTGAGCCTGGCATCATGGTCCACATGCTCAAAGCATGGCCAAGCATTCTCGCACGCGAAAGCCTACATGCACGAGAACAGCTTCTCATCCCCGGCTTTGAAAAATACTTCGCTGAAAATGGTCATCTTCAGGGTTCCCTTCTCGTCCAATGCCGCTACAAGCACAACACAGGCCATGGATTGAGAGGTAGAGACGTAGCAGCCACCGAGATAGGCCAGATGGTGGCATCCCTGACCAACACTGTGGCCAGCGCGTTCTGGATAGTCTACCACATCTTCTCCGACCCTGTAGTCCTTAACGAGTGCCGGGAAGAGGTAGAGCAGCTTGTGCAAGTGGACGAAAACGGTATTCACACCGTAGACCTTGCTAAGGTCAAGACTTCCTGCCCTATTCTACTCTCGACATGGCAGGAGACGCTACGTTACGTGCACATCGGCGTGTCTGCCAGGATTGTGATGGAGGATATCATGTTCGACAACAAGTACCTTTTAAAGAAGGGCGCCGCTGTCATGACCGTGACTCCAGTCCAGCACAGTGACGCGTCAATATGGGGTCCGACGGTGGGCGAATTTGACCACCGCCGGTTTCTGCGGGGATCTGGTGGGAAGCGCACAAACCCCGTCGCGTTTCGATCCTTCGGCGGCGGGGCGGTACTCTGTCCGGGACGTCACTTCGTCAGCACAGAAGTCATGTCCTTTGCGGCTCTGCTGTTGCTCCGCTTTGATCTCAAGCCCGTAACCAAAGACGGCGAGTGGCTGGAACCGCGGAAGAATCTCCCCATGACATCGTCCATGCCGACGCCCAAAGATGAACTACAAGTGGAGATCATCCCTAGGAGCGACCGAGAGTTGCACGTGGATTTCTCGGCGTCTAGCAAGGGTGTTGAGATCACGGCCGAAGACGCGTCGACTAAGTAATATGTACATAGATACCTCACGTATTTTTAAATGAAGAAGGGTAAATTAATTGAGTGTATTTCAATTCAAACAAAATCGTACGATAAATATCTGCATGTCTTGATTAAGCGAATTTGGTATATCAATTGAATTAATACGATAAAATGGTTGGTTCTAACCAAAAAAGGGGGTACAGGAAAAGTGATCACTTTCAGGGGGTAGACCTAGTCATTAGCGTGAGCACCCTTCAGACATGCATACCTAGGGATTCTGTTGTACGACCTCAGCCGGCGCAGCAATGATGAATGAGAGAATACTAAGCGCTGTTGGTTCTTGCTTGCTCGGCCTGTTATCCGAAATTAAGGGCTGGCCTGCAAGTAGAGAAGGCCTAGAATCTCACTCGGGTTTTTCCAACTGCCCGCTACAGTACCATCCACACACTGGGTGGTTTTTCGAGTGACAATGGGAGCTCCAAACCTACCGGGCCCCTAAGCTAGTTATTGAACGGAAGTCGAGATTCAAGCTTCTAGCAAGCGATGGTCTCGATGGATGCTAACAATCGCGATGCAGTCTTTCAGCATTGGCTGCAAAGGCAGCAGGAGAGAAAGCGGTTACAGCTGGGTGTTTCTTTTAGGGACTTAGAATGCCATGGCTTCACATCTTCGGCGACATTCCAACATACTGCAATCTCATACGCATTAGCCCTTCCTCGTCTTATCGCAAGGCTCCTCTCGAGACAGCCACCTAGGAGAGTCCAGATTTTGCGAAATTTCGATGGCTTGGTAAAGCCAGGGGAAATGCTGCTCGTGCTAGGGCGCCCAGGCAGCGGTTGCTCGTCGTTTCTAAAGGTTTTATCAGGAGACGTGCACGGCATCCATATCGGCGAGCAGACCAAAGTTAACTACGCTGGTATCCCGTACGACCAAATGCATTGGGACTTCAAGGGCGAGTCTATCTACCTCGCTGAACTGGATGCGCATTTTCCTGAGCTCAGTCTCGGCCAGACTCTCACATTTGCGGCATCAACCCGAGAAATTGGGGCAAATAGCAATGCTGCATCGCAAGCGACGGCTCAAGATGTTGCGGTTCTATTCGGTCTGTCGGGTGCTTTTGACACCAAGATGGGCAATGCCCTAATCCGAGGTGTCAGCGGAGGTGAGACAAGAAGAACTAGCATCGCGGAAGCGCTGATCAGTGGCGCTCAGCTGCAATGCTGGGACAATAGCACTCGTGGCCTAGACAGTGCGACTGCTCAACGATTCATTGAGCTCCTCCGAAGATCCACGAATGCCTTGCGGTCGACCGCGATCATGAGTATTTACCAAGCGTCGGAGGCGATGTATCATGTAAGTAACCCCAGAGAAGGCGTCGCAAAGCTAAAGATAGGTTCACGGGGACTAATACGTGCATCAGAACTTTGACAAAGTCACACTGCTATACGAGGGCCGACAGATCTATTTCGGCCCTGTCGCGTTAGCTGTGGACTATTTTCATAGGCTTGGCTTTGAAAAGCCAAGTAGAGCGACAACTGCGGATTTTCTCACGTCGCTCACGAATCCGGCAGAGCGCATTATTCGAGAGGGGTATGAAGATCGAGCTCCAAGGACGCCATGCGAGTTCGCCGATGCATGGAAACAGAGTCCAGAGGCCAACAGGCTCATGGAAGAGATTGATGCTTTTGACTCCGCTAATCCGCTACAGACCTCCAGGGAGGGCCGGACCTGTCAAACCAAGAAGGCCACCACGCTCAAGGATATGCTAGAGTAAGTCAAGATAACCCGAAACCAGAAATTCCAAGAGGCGCTGACATTGATTGACACCTAGCCTTCGCTCGGCCACGTATCTGATTCCCATCCGCCAACAGATCCTCATATGTATCCAGAGAGGCTTTCTCCGTCTCCGCAACAACTATGTCCCTACAGTCTCAACAGTCTTCGCAAACGGCATCCTTGCCATCGTGGTCGGCAGCGTATTCTATAATCTCCCAAACACAACCGATAGCATGGATCAAAGGGCTGTTCTCATCTTTTTCTCTTTGATGATCTGTGCCTTTTCACCTGCTTTCGAGGTAAGCTAATCACATTGGGTCCTCAACATTCCCTTATCCTGGACGCTATTTACTTACAGTCAAAACTTCTGAAGGTCCTCACCATGTGGACACAACGACCGATAGTGGAAAAGCACGACCGATACGCCCTCTATCACCCTTTCACCGACTATGTAGCCTCGATTCTTTGCGATTTACCAGCTAAATTCGGCACCTCTGTCGTGTTTCATGTCACGCTTTACTTCATGACCAACCTCCGCCGCACTGCTTCAGCATTCTTCACCCACATCCTCTTCATGTTCTTCATCGTGCTGACCATGTCAATGGTTTTCCGAACCTTGGGCTCCCTATCGCGAACGCTAGAGCAGACTATGGCTCCTGCATCTGTTGTGGTATTGCTCTGTATTGTGTATACTGGCTTCGTGATACCAGTGCCGTACATGAAACCTTGGCTTTCGTGGTTTAGACGATTAAATCCTATGGCATATGCTTATGAGAGCTTAATGGTCAATGAGGTACATGCACCCCTTGGATATCTTATGTAACCGTTAACTTACTAGGGGAGATAGTTTAATGGCAGAGAATTCCCCTGTTCATCCACTGTCCCAGCCGGACCCGCATACTTCAACCAGACAGGTATGAGCGGCAAAGTCTGTCCAGTCGTGGGAGCTGAGCCAGGAGAGCCCTATGTGCAAGGGTCCTCATACCTCCTTCTGAAATATGGATATGAGCGAAGCCATCTTTGGAGAAACTTTGGAATCATGATTGCCATGATGATCATATTTTGCGCGGTCCACTTGCTAGCAGCAGAGTACATCCCAGCTCAAAGGTCAAAGGGCGAAGTGCTGCTTTTCCAGCGAGGTCGCACTAACAACCAGCGGCAACGAGAACCTGACTCAGAAGAAGCCGCGGCATCGCCAATATTTGCTCAAGATATGAATAAGCAGGAGGGCCGTGGAATGTACGATACAAATACTGAAACTGCGGAGACTATATTGCAACAGTCGTCGGTGTTCCATTGGGACAATCTGAGCTATGAGGTCAAGACTAAGAACGGGACAAAGAAAATCTTGAACAACATCAATGGATGGGTCAAACCTGGTACACTGACTGCTCTGATGGTACTATCTCTCACCGTTTCAGCAGCTTGTGTTTAGGGCTCGAACTAACGAGTCCTCTGCAGGGCGTTACGGGCGCTGGCAAGACAACACTACTCGATGTTCTGGCAAATCGAGCGACGTTCGGAACATCCAGCGGCGGTGTCTACATCGACGGCATACCGCGAGATGTAACCTTTCAGCGTAGAATAGGCTACGTTCAACAAGAGGATATCCACCTCCCCACTGCGACTGTTCGCGAGGCTTTGGAATTCAGTGCCCTACTGCGGCAACCAGGGGATAAGCCAATAAAGGAAAAGCTGAACTATGTCAATAATGTCATCAAAGTGTTAGACATGGAGTCCTATGCCGAAGCTGTGGTTGGATTGCCTGGTAATGGTGAGTGACAGGATTGTCATCTAGTGGGGTTGCCTGTGCTAATACTCATGTAGGCCTGAATATCGAACAACGAAAGAGACTAAGTATCGGCGTCGAATTGGTGGCGAAACCAGAACTACTGCTGTTCTTAGGCACGTACACACTCTAGTATAAACGTGTACATTTGATAGACTAACCTTGCTGTAAAGACGAGCCAACATCCGGACTCGACAGTCAGACAGCCTGGTCCATCTGTATGCTTCTCCGAAAATTAGCAGACCACGGGCAGGCGGTCTTGTGTACGATTCATCAACCGTCGTCCCAATTGTTTCAGATGTTCGATCGCCTATTACTTCTCAGCAATTCCGGAGAGACCGTCTACTTCGGCGATATCGGACAAGATGCTTCTACATTAATCAAGTACTTTGAAAGTAGAGGAGCCCCTGAATGCCATCCAAAAGACAACCCTGCCGAATGGGTCTTAAATGTCACTAGTAATGGTGCTGGCACTCCGGCCATCGCCTCTGTGGACTCTGACAAATCGCACATAGCAGAGCATTCTCGAGAAACGGAAAGTTTCAACTGGTCTAAGAAGTGGTGTGAGAGCGAACAACACCGCGAGGCGCAGCAATATCTTGAAAAATCCACTGCAGCAAAACACCCCCCGTCATTGGAGACACTGCCGGCAGGACCAAGCAGAAGCGAGTATGCTACTTCGTTCATTCAGCAACTAATCATAGTCACAAAGCGAACCTTCCAAGAATATTGGAGAGACCCAATGTATCTATATTCAAAACTAGCCCTCTGTGCTGGCGTGGTCAGTGTCTCCCTTACCCCTACCCCTTTTAACCCCTTTTCCCAGAATGACACTAACTTTTTTTAGTGCTTCTTCAATGGCATATCCTTCTATAATACTCCACTCGACATGCAAGGCTTTATCAACTTCCTCTTCTCCATCTTCCTCATCTCACAGCTCTTCAGCACCCTCGACCAACAGATCATCCCACGCCTCGCCAACAACCGCAGCCTATTCGAGGCCCGCGAAAGACGATCCAAGTCTTACTCGTGGACCGTGTTTCTCGCAGCCAACATCATTGTCGAACTGTGCTGGCAGACGGTCGCCTCTGTGGTGATCCTCGCGTCCTGGTACTACCCCACACTCCTTTGGCGGAATGGCGATCCGAGCTTTGGAATGGTGGAGAGAGGAGGTTTGGTGTTTTTACTCATCTGGTTGTTCTGTCTATGGATCACGACCTTCTCGCAGGCTGTGGGTGTGGGCATCGAGCACGCGGAGACGGCGGTGCAGATTGCTACGCTGTGCTTCTGGCTGTCGCTTGTGTTTTGTGGGTAAGTGCTAAAACTCAAGGACTCTACTCTTTAAAACCCCTCCTAAATTAACTTCATTTCTCAGCGTCCTCGTTTCTCCTAACGACCTGCCTCATTTCTGGATCTTCGTCTACCGGGCTTCTCCACTGACGTACTTCGTTGACGGAATGGTGTTGGCGGGGCTAGCAAACACCCACATCGAGTGCTCAGACGTACAACTCCTCCATATCGATCCTCCCATGGATGCATCTTCCAACTCTACCTGTGGTGAATACCTAGGCCCGTACCTACAGTACGCGGGTGGAACCCTCAAGAATCCAGCGGCTACAACAGACTGTCTCTACTGCCAGGTCGACCAGACTAATAATCTACTTCAGCAACTAGGGGTGGAGACGGAACATGCTTGGCGCAATGTTGGATACATGGTGGTTTATATCGTTTTCAACTCGCTTGCTATCTATGCTATATACTGGCTTGCGAGAGTACCGAAGGGGAGTAGAAGAAAAGAGGCTTGAGCTAATAGGCATATACCTTAGGTACCTACCTAGGTACCTACCAACAGAAATTTCTATGTACCTTTAATATGCTGAGATTTTACTAGGGTTATATCTCCGCGCGCTTGGTTAGGTGAAGAAGATTTGCTAACCCGCCAATTGATGATATTTAACCCGCTTTTAATAGGGGTGCGCTATAATTATAGGGAGTATAGCTCTATAGACCACTATAAATATAGCGAGTCATAGGGCATCAGCCCCTATAGTAAGCGGGCCAATTGAATTGAGATGCTAACCTTCTGCCTACAGCCATACTGACTGATCAACTGACATTAGGTACTGACCGTTGAATAAAGCGTTTGTGTGAGGTATGTATTTTGGAGGAAGCACATTAGGTAAGTAAGCACAAAATGGGATTATGAAATAGATGCGACTTCTAGAGCTTGAATTCTAAGTCATACTAGGAGTTGGGTTATGCACTTTTAAGAGGGTGTTGTTCGGACCAGTCAAACTAGGTAAATTTCAAGGCTCATTATGAAAAATGTCCGTTTGAACATATCAGTCCGGTTATGATTGGGTATCAATGACTAGGTACCTAGGTAGATGCTGTAGCTACAATGGAATAATAGTAAGAATTGTGGCTATTCTCGACAGGATCTGTCGCAATAAGCTTTATCTCGTCCGCGGGAGATGGTTGATGCTGGCATCTTGCATTCCTCGCGGTAGCTAAGCCCTAGAGGCTGTGTAGGAAACCCTTGGTATCGACTCTCGAGTGTTGTTTGGGTTCCGATTTCAACCGCCTCAGATCCGAGCTCAACACTGCCTTAGCTATCCAGTTAGGCATCTCGGGTGCCCAGGCAAGTAGCAACGAAGTCTTGACAGCAGTTTGTATGCTATAACTAGACTATGGACGTCGCGCATAGAGTAATTGACAGAAACTACGAGCTTCTTCGTCCATACGGTTCGAAGGGGAAGATAACGCTGATAATTGCCATGGCGAGATATAGTGCTGCACAGATGTAGATCGGTGCCACGGTACCGGTATTAGCAGTGCTGGCAACCACGGCTGAGATGATACCCATAATACGGTTGCAGCCAACAGCAATACCATTTCCTGTCGCACGGTGAGCACTCGGTAGCACTTCAGGGGTATACTATAGAACTAAAGGTTAGTATGTGTTATTCACTAAAGTCTAGAATCTGAATGGGTTTTAGGAATGCGACACATCTCGGGACTTTATGTTGCCCCTAGAAGGATGGCTCTTGTTCAGCGGGTAAATAAATAGCTTGTAAATACTTACCGCGTATAAAGTTCCATAGTAGATGTTGATACAAAACGCAATAGCGCAACTAAATCCGACATCCTGGGTCGGAGTCGAGACGACGGTATAAGCAAAGAAGAATGCCATAGTAACTAGCGCGCCTATGGCCATGGTGTATTTTCGGCCGAGGAATCGACTGTTACACATCCATGCTGCTAGAACTGGACCAAAGATGCCGGAAATATTCGTGAGTGTATAATTACGCCACGTTTCGAAAGTACCAACGCCATTGTATGCTCCACGGCTCGCTAAGTAAGAACTGGTACAAAGTTAGATGAGAAATCGACGTAACAGAATGAGTTCATGACATACTTAAGGAAGACATAGAAAAGAGGATATCTAGAACCATATTAGCTTGTTGCTTGAAAGCGTGCGTTCTTGGTCGTAGACATACGCAAGTCCAATCAATGTCCATGAGAACCAAATGAGCACAGTTGAAATGCCGATTCGCTGCGTAGCGAAAAGCCCGCGTAGATGAACAATACTCTCCTGAAATGAGTAGCGGCTTGCACTATGCGCAGTCTTCACCGTTCCACAAGCATCTAACTTCTCAAAAGTCAGTGAGCAAGGTCGATTATACCTCTTTGCGATTGACTGCAGCGTTTCGACCAGTTCGGCATCCTCTCCTGTTCCTAGGCGATACTTTGGCGTTTCTTGCAAACGGACAACGGTGACACGCGCGATGGACATGATGAAGACAAGAGCACCAGAAGTATACATAACAAATCGCCATCCTTGATTGGAGTCCCTTGGACAATTGTCGGCGGATTCGCAGTTCCATTGCGGCGGAACTATATCCATATTAGAAACCCCAAATCAATTGAGAACCTCGGGAAAGGCTCACCCAAGAAACCCCAACAGATGAAGCCTGTGACAGCTTGACCGATACCCCACCAGCAGGCTAGAAATGTCAACGCCCACTGTTTGTTGCTAGGAAGGTATTCGAGAAAAACGGTGGTATCCAAGATCAGGTTGCCGCCAGCGCCGAACCCGACTAGAGCTGTGAAGACTCCCAGAGACACCCAGTTCGGCGCCGCACCGGAGACGATGGTCGCAACCGCAGAGATGAAAAGGGATACGTTGAATGCCCAGCGCCGCCCTATGATGTCAGCGCCCATACCCCAGAAGAGCGCTCCCACGAGCATCCCAACGTATGTCGCAATCGTCTGGGCATTGTCATAGCCAACCTCGCCGAATTCCTTGAAGGCAGGACCTGATATGTTGCTTTGCAGTAAAAGTACCAAGGAATCGACGGCATAACTACGGGGTCGCGTGAGTGCTCGATAGCTTATTGGATCGACCAATGCTCTTACCCGAACCCGTTTAACACGAACAGCTTCCAATGGTAATTGGTCCAACCAATTTCGTCAATTGCCTAGAGAGGGTGTCAATAGTCCATCTTTGGGACATTATAGAGACTCATGAAGCTTGTCTCACGTTATTGACGAGGTGCATCTTCGCGTTGAGTGCCGGATCCAAGTCTTGAAGTGCTAGAACCTCCTCAGCGTCGCCATAGGTAGACTCGCTTGTTCGAGCATCATCCTTTGTTCCAACATTTCTTTCGAAGAGACCTGGCTCTTGTCTACTTCCCATCGTCTTTCCTCCGTCGCCCTTTTCAGGTAAGGCGAGGTAATAACTTAGTATAGGGTAATTCGAAACAATCCTCCCAATGTAGGCGTCTTGGGAGCTTGAAAACTACCTACCTAGGAGGTAGATAAGGGAAATACGGTGTTGAGCAGAAAATCAACCAAAATTTAGAGTAAAAAGAGAAACACTCAAATGGACAAATTTCGCAGGGGACTTGTGAGGTTGAAAATTCAGGGTCCCGTCTTGCAGATGGTAACTACGTAATGGCCATCTTGATTCGATCTAGCCGAGGGAGATCCCAAGCGATAAGATCAGGGATTCCTAACTAGGTAGGTAAGTAAGAGATTTGCCCTCAGACCAGCCTTTAGGGTTAGAGCTTGCAAAAGTAGTACACCGCACTGCAGGCGAAGAGACTTTGTCGCTATCCAGGCTAGCAATGTAAGATAAAAGATCCTCGTGCGAATGCCCGTGCGACCTAAGGTAAATGTTGATAGGCTGGCCGATGGGCTGGGCTGCCTTGTACCCCACGCCACGGGTCTGACGCTGCAGATATCCTGATCCATGGGCGATAGGAGTTGTAAATCATATTAGTTTCATAATCTTCAGCCATTATGAAGCAGCCATTGGCTTGTTGGCTTTTGATTTATGTAAGGTAAGCTATTCCGGGTTGAGTCGAAGGCATGTTTAAACACTGCGCTTGGAAAAGATAAGAAATAAGCGCTTCATCTGATTTCAATCCTATAGTGATCAGATTCGCACAGAACACTACCGAGAGCTTTTCTGGCACAATTAAGATAAGGGGACAAGGCATGGAAGGCCGCAAGCCCGACGATAGTAACGCCGAGTTGAGGGGATTGGAGCGGTCTAAAGTATGATGGCGATGGGATCCTTGAAAAGCTGCGGAGATGAGAAGCAATTCAGGATTCGGTCTCCCACTTATTAAGTGGTCCCACTTTAATACCCCGGCACCCCGGTTCTTAGTATCACACTATACTAGGGAGAATTAAAGTGCAAAAGTCAAAATCTATTCATTTTATACGCACATCAAGTTTCCGATTTTGCAACTTCTCATGTTTGACAGATGCCGTATACTTCGTGTCGATTTACTCAGGTGGTCGAGATGTTAAGTATCAAAATTAACCTATCTTTACTGCTAGGTTGATATGAGGTAGATACCAGGTCCATGGAACTTCAAACACAATTCACCAAAGTGGAAATCTTCCGCACGTGCAGCCGATTGAATGGATCTGGTAGCTCACCACCACCACCCAATAAGCATATCGGAAGATACCACGTTTTGAGGCTCTACGAAACCTGGCTACGATCGCATCCTTCGGAACGATTATCGGAAGGTATTTCGGTTACCATTAAATAGACTGCCAAGCGACAAGATGCATTGAAACTCTAAATTGCGGCGTTGAAGTAGGAATCGAGCTCTTGTCATTAGACCTGTAACCAATCATGAGTTTGATGATTACCCTCAGCTTCCCCCTCCGATACTACCTTTCCCGTTGCATCCAGTGATGTCAGCTCATCAGCCACGATGAGCAGATCCCAGTATGTCGATATTTAAGCAGGATGGGAAGTTCTTAAAGGGACTATTTCTATCTCATTCGAGTGAGTGACAAGAGACGTTTATCCTGTCGTCAATCCATCATGATTCGTCCTTTACAGCTCCTGTCCTTCGCCGGTATTGCTGCGGCAGCTTTCACTGGCAACCTCAACTACTTTTCCCCTTCGAAGCGTCATGCATCTCTAGGCGTTTCAATCAGTAAGGTAGTTAAACGGACTTACGCGAACCCCCCTTGGGATCCGCGTCAACTGAATTTCACCCACGGAGTCGCTTCGGGTGACCCGTACGACGATAGCGTCATACTTTGGACGAGGGCAGCGCCGTCTAGTGACAATGACAAGAGCAATGCCACTGTCTCTGGCTACGTTCCCCTCTACGATCATTCGACCGAGCAGTATGTTGCGAAGAGCGACGCACCAGTCTGTGTCGATTGGAAAATCAGTTCCTCGAATTCTTTCGAAGACATTGTAGATTCAGGGACTGCATATACTAGCTCCGATATCGATTACACGATCAAGGTAAGGCCTGCGCTTTCTGATACGAGTCTTACAAGATATTGATAGGAGCTTCAGGTTGAAGCCAAGAAATTGAAGCCTTCTACAACATACTGTGAGTATTTACATGATCTAAGCTAGTAGTATTATACATTCAGCGAATTGTCACTAAACTCCTAATAGACTATCAATTCAGTGTGTGCAACTCCGATAATACTTCACCTATTGGCCGTACCAAAACAATTCCCACCGCAAACGACGAAGTGTCTGAGCCAGTCAGGGTTGCAGTGTACTCCTGTAGCAATTATCGTAAGCTCTTATCATTCTAGTCGGCGGTAATTATGGTAGCTAACATGGGCCGACAGCATTTGGCTTCTTCAATGCGTATGGTAATCCGGTCAGGAAAGATTCCGTCGATTATGTAATTCACTTGGGTGATTACATATACGAATATGCCAATGGCGAGTATGGCTGGGGTAACGCTTATGATCGAATCCCACTTCCAGACCGGGAGATATTCACGCATGTCATACCGCAACCCGTCGAATTCATAGTGTCTCTATCTAACGCGTTTGCAGCCTCTATGATTACCGAAAGCGCCTCGCTACGTATAGAACTGACCTAGACCTCCTCGCGAATCACCAGAATTTTCCGTGGATACCCGTGTGGGATGACCATGGTATGAATCCCATTCAAAAATGAGCTATATGTAGCCCTAATTATGCCCTTATAGAAGTTGCTGATAACACCTGGCGTGATGGTTCCTCCCACGTGAACAATACCGAAGAGTCGTTCGTAATGGACGGCGGCGTATCGGTTGACCAACGGAAGATGAATGCTGTTCGCGCGTATTTTGAATGGAGTAAGTTGTGGATGTCGTATGACGGGTATCTCATAGCGACTAAACATAGACAGTGCCTATCCGACAAGTTGACATGGATGATAATCTACGAATCTGGCGCAATTTTCAGTTTGGCAACCTATTTGATCTCGTCATGCTTGACACTCGGCAGTATGATCGATCCATTACTGATTTGTATTGGAACACTAAATATCTTGGAGAGATTTATAACGATGCTAGCCGAAGTCTCATGGGGCCGCGACAAGAAGCTTGGTTCTATCGTACCCTACGTGAAAGTTCCACTCGAGGGGCCACATGGCGCATCATAGGAAACCAGATCATTTTCAGCCGAATTAACTCAAGCCTGGCTACCGGCGTGGACTTGCCTTACAATTACGACCAATGGGATGGATATCAAGCAAATCGCAATCGCACGTTTCATACGATATATGAGAACAACATCGGAAACAACATCTTCCTAGCCGGAGATTCCCATGCATCTTGGGTATCTGACCTCGTGTGGCTTGATGAACATCCTTACGATCCAGTTTCCGGCTCTGGGTCTATGGGTGTTGAGTTTGCTGGATCGGCTGTCAGCTCTCCATCACCCGCCGGCCAGAACATCACAATAGATGCTACTAGAGCTTATTCGGACTGGCTGGTGGCTGTAAACTCTGAGCTACAATGGCAAGATTTGTACTACCGAGGCTATTATGAACTATCCATCAGCCACGAGAAAGTGGACGCCGCTTATTTTGGTATCCCAACCACCACTCTCCGCAATGGATATGAGATTCCCTTAGCGAACTTCACCGTTCTTGCTGGTGAGAACAGGCTGCATCGAACTGACGGATCCCCTGCCGTTGGTAACGTTGAGGCTGGTAGCTTGAAGGGCGACGCGCCTATACATTCAAATTTGACACATGATACAGAGATTGGTGAATGGTTCACATACACTGGACCCTAGCTGTGTAAGAGAGAAGGGGACTCTGAGCACACTTGGCTGCCAAGTCCGTCGTTCTTTCCAGCATTATCGCTTACTCTACTTACATTAGAAACATAGGTACCTAGCGATGAACATTCATCTAATATTAGGTATGACATGTATACCTACAATGCGTTCAATGTTCCACTGAACATGATAAGGCAAGATCAACCTACCTGTCCTTTACCAATCCCTGAATAGAGTATAACTTGTGACTAAGCGTCGTTAGCGCGAGCAACCAATAGAACAAGGATTTGTGAATATTCTATCAATCAATTCTTAAATGAGTGTACATCCGAGTATCAGCCCCTGTCGCTACATTACCCCTGAACCCTTTCGTATTTTGACTTTGTCATAAAGTTTCAGCCACATATTAATCGGACGACTTCCACAGAACCTTTTTTGGGACTTAACCGTATATGCTCTGGCTATAGCAGGATGGGAATGTTTGACATCTCGGTCCGCTGTCATGTGTCATCACTCGCATTAACCTTAAGTCTTTGACAAGATGCGCCGTTCAGGACATACTATCCTGTCAATGGCTCGTTAAACTACATAGTGTCGTAGATATTTCCCAACATATGTGATTCCTAAGAGACCAAAGTACAACTACGCCGGCATCTCACAGTACGACTAGTGCCTCCCACCTTGAGTGAATCAGTGCTGTATCCAGTTCCTGACCCTGCGGCGAGCAAGTTAAATTAAGTTTGCCACATTTAGCGGTTCAGATCAAAATAGTTCAACACTAATTAAGAATGAATGTGCCAGAGAAAGGGCAACATCTCGTTTTATCTACCTACCTGGGCAGCCCATCTTCCCAATTTCTTTCCACTGTCACATACATCTTTCTCTAAACCCTCAACCATCTCTCGATTCATCAGATATTTAAGAGACAGGAAATTCGAATATCTTTCCCAATAAATCTCTCAATCCGCGGAATTGGAACGCCTTCCTGGATTCTTCAACACTAGATATCAATCCCTAACAAATCTTACCTGCCACGAAGCCGTACTAAACCAGTCTTCGACATCAACTACTCAATCAACCTATCAGACTTATCTTGGTACGAAATATTATCGAACAAGATAAACCAAATCATTATCGTAACACAGAACTGAAAGTTGGAAACACATCCAACAGGCATCATGTTACTCAAAGGCATGCGCCTCGTCCGAGTCCTGGACCTAATCGATCGTCACCACAAACTCCTGCGCCGCCTCTTCAACATCGAATACGATCCGCTAACGAAGCTATCGGAACCCGCCAAGGAGCTATGCAACAAATTACGCGATCTTGTATCACCGTATGTCGAGGTGCTTTTCGTGACCATCCCAGGTTTCGAGGACAAGATTAAGCAGAGGGTCTGGAGCGGAATCTACGACAGAATCGGATCAGCCGTTCCCAGCCCTTTTCGTTTCAAAAACATCAGCTCTCATCGTCATATCCGTCTAGATGATCACGTTCGACGTCATCTGAGCAAGCGTGTTAGATATGCTCTCCCGACCAACTTTGAGGACTCTGATTATGGCCTCCCTCGACATCTTTGGGGCGGCGCTTCTAATCGGTTCCCGCATGCAGTACAGCCCACCACTCGTGTGATTCTTCGCGGTGAACACTCTAAGGACGGCATGTTCTACTCCCCGACAGCTGAGATTCTGGCCGGACCGGCAAAATCAGTATCAGAGACATACCACTGCCCTCTTCGTGGAGTTCTCCGGCGACCTTTACCGATTAAGAATCGCGCCTATCGACCACAAGGGGACGGTCCCAATAGCACATACTATAGTGATTCCGACTCTAATGCAAGCGACTACAATTCCAATAATTCGGACGGCACCGACAGCGACAGCGACTCCGATGTTGGCGAAGACGACCTCTCCAGCCTTCAGAAGAGCCACTGTTCGCTCTGCAGCTTAACCCGCAAAATCAACAGAGAAGTCGCCGAAGTACGCATCGACGTGGCACGTGACGTATGCCCTTCGTCCTACCTGCCCGAGGTGCTGGAGTACGCGGGCGAGAAGTTCGAGAAGGAATGGTCCAGAATCCAAGCCACCGAAAGCAGCCGGCTTCCGCGCAGCCACCGGATCGACCCAGACAACGAGCGCACATGGAGCACCCTTATCAAGTTCCTGCTGGATTACTTAACGTATTGCGAGCGAGAGGCTCAGAGAGCGAGGGTGGTGGTGCTCGGAATGGAACCACGTCGCGGAGAAGAGGTGGTGATTCACGAGGATGAAGACAGCCATGATGGAAATGGTAGTGACAGTGGTGGAGATAAGGAGAACTCAGGTGAGGATACTGAGGATGGTTATGTCTTGAGGGAACTTACCTGGTTCCTGAATAGGCTAGATGTCGAGGACGAGCCCGCGGACGAAAATCTATTCGTGGCCCCCATAACACCTACAACAATGACGACGCTAGAACCCGAACAGAGACTGCCACCTCTCACTATCAATGGTCGGCCTTTGGTCTTTTTGAGATAATAGTCTGGTTCCGATCTTGGCATTTGGCACAAGTCTGGAATATGGTTGCTTTTAGGAGTTAAGGCGTGATACCCATCTTAGCGAGACGACATTTTTGCTTTAGCTGGCATGATTCTACAAACAGAGCTTGGAAGGATAATTTGCTGACGGAATGGTACATGACGAAATGAATATATGAGGCATGGAATGTTAGGATGGTCTTGAGGCGTATAATGGAGGAACTGATTACGAAAAGTTGTAACGCTTGCATCGAGCATGTCTCAGGGTATACAATTGAGATGGATAGGAGACTGGATTGCTTCTTATAATGCTAATACATGAGGATGAGAAGACTCTAATGATGATGACCTGTCAGTGAGCTATGTGGCGTAGTGACTTTGCGAATAACGGCACCGAGTGTTGAGAACTGAGGAGTTGAGAACCCCAAATGTGTAACCTGGATATAATAGGCCCCCCTACCCCCACTATGGAGACTTGCCTGAAAAGGCTAATGCCGACTGAACGTTAGGCTTCTTTAGTGACCTAATGTGGAGAAGTCCCTGAATTGGTCCCCCCTGACGATCTACATTTACCCCTCCATCGCACCAGTATAAATAAAAAACATCGGACAAGCTCCTAACGGTCTCTTTCCCTCTCACATGCTAGGAATTCGTACTACATTGAAGCAATGGCCGACACAAAAATCTACAAGGCGAGCACCACTGCTCCGGTGAACATTGCGGTGGTCAAGTACTGGGGGAAACGGGATCCTAAACTAAATCTACCTACCAATTCGTCCCTATCTGTGACCCTGTCACAAGCCGATCTACGTACCCTCACCACCGCTACGTGCTCTGCGAGCTACCAAGGCGACGATACTCTTATTCTCAATGGCGAGGCTTCCGATATTACGGGAGCCCGTACACAGGCTTGTCTGCGGGAGCTGCGTGCCCGACGAGCTGCCCTCGAAGCAGAGAACCCATCGCTGCCCAAGCTCTCGACCATGCCCCTCCGTATAGTCTCCGAGAACAACTTCCCGACCGCCGCCGGTCTAGCTTCCTCAGCCGCGGGCTTTGCAGCTTTGGTTCGTGCCATTGCGGACCTCTACGAACTACCTAGCTCGCCGACTGAGCTCTCCTTGATCGCCCGCCAAGGAAGTGGTTCAGCATGCCGTAGTTTGTTCGGTGGATACGTAGCATGGAGGGGCGGTGAGCAACCCGACGGGCTAGACTCGAAGGCAGTCGAGGTTGCGCCTGCATCGCATTGGCCCAACATGCGAGCCCTGATCCTCGTCGTCTCCGCGGCCAAGAAGGGCGTCAGCTCGACGTCGGGCATGCAGCAGACCGTCGCTACATCCGATCTATTCAAGGGGCGTGTCGCGAACGTGGTCCCGGCTCATATGGAGAAGATGGAGGCTGCTATACGGGATAGGGACTTTGCTAGCTTCGCGGAGGTCACGATGAAGGATTCCAACTCGTTCCATGCGTGCTGCGCGGACACCTACCCGCCGATCTACTACATGAACGACGTTTCCAGAGCCGCGGTGAGGGCTGCTGAGGCCATCAATGAGGCAGCTGGCAAGACTGTGGCGGCGTATACCTTCGACGCGGGCCCGAACGCCGTGGTGTACTATTTGGAGGAGAATAGCGGTCCCGTGGTGGGAACTTTCTATAACTTGTTGCAAGGCACGGATGGCTGGAAAGAGGGCGCCAAGGCGTTTGCCTCCAATGCGGTGCAACTAGATGAAGCTGTCTCGAGCTTGATTAAGGGCGGTGTGAGCAGGATCATACAGACCGGTGTGGGCGAGGGTCCTATAAAGACCGACCAGCACTTGGCGTAAGCAGCCAGCGGGAAAACAATATTCTCCAAGACGATGTTCTTTCTGGCTGGGTGTTGAGGATCTACGATCTACCCCGCAACAGGATGAATAAGCTATCGATATCAACTTCGATGGCTACATGAGACAACGCATCATGAGTAGCATTTGTCGGTTACACGGTTACACATGTAGAGCGATTTCGTTGGGAGAGAAGCAACCTGACATCACAGAGTGACGTTCTAATACCATTTAATACACTACATAAAGTGTTGCACCAGCAACGCTCCAGTTCCCCTCAGATAGGTCATATATCAATTTGGACATGCCTGCCGGTAGAACTCGCAGAACTCGTAGATTTTCCCCTCTACCCGGTTTCCAATCGGCAGGTTCCGATTTGGCGGGTGTGGAAGTCCCCATAAAAAAGTTTCGATGTGACGTGCGATCTGAGAAATTTTAGTTCAACTCTATGCTCTTTTAGCTGCGCTCGGGGATCCGCTGGAGAAAATGATCTCAACGCCATGATTTCTAATTTTATCGTCTTCGTTCTTTTTTTCGTAATTGTTCCAGTATACCCTATATTATAACGACACGCGAACCCATCGTCAGCATGTCGGACGTCAAGACCGATTCTCAGACCGCGTGTCCGGTCGACCATAAGAGCAGAGAGGCATGGCTATCACAAGCGAGAGCAGCCGGCGCCGACGGAGGTCAATCGCAGTCGCTACCCCCGTCACATCCACCAATTCCGAATACCGCATCGAAAGACGCCGCCGAAAGCTGCCCCGTAGATCATAGAGCGCGCGAAGTATGGATGCAGCAAGCCGCCCGCGCCGCCCCAGCACCCACTTCCACCTCGCCTAGCCAACCTCCAGCGCCGACGTCATCGTCATGGACATCATACCTGCCACGCCTACCCTTCTGGTCCAGCCCCTCCCCCTCACGCGCACCACGCTCCCAACAACCACCGCTCTCCTCCCTAGCCACCGACCGCGAAATCTCCACCATCCCACGGTCTTCCAAGCCCGTCGCCGCAAGCGAATCTTCCCGCCCCGCGAACACGGAGCAAGAAACAGGCGCGGACGAAGCCTCGGGGAACTGGATCTACCCGTCGGAGAAGATGTTCTTCGAGGCCATGAAGCGCAAGGGCCACGACCCGCGCGCGGCCGACATGCGCACCGTGGTGCCGATCCACAACGCCGTTAACGAGCGGGCGTGGGCTGAGATTAAGGCTTGGGAGGAGCCTTATGTGAGGAATTCTAGGTATGTGTCATCTGTTGTCTCTTCTGTTCTGTTCTCCGTGACGGCGCGATCAATTAGGCGTCTTGTAAGTCTGATCTTGGTGTATGTACTGACGAGAGAGTGAGTCTAGTTGCGATGGCCCGCGTTTACACTCCTTCTCGGGCCTGAGCACGCGCATGTCGCCTAAGGCGCGCATCAACACGCTGCTGGGGTACCAGGCCCCCTTCGACAGGCACGACTGGGTGGTGGACCGGTGCGGTAAGGAGATCGAGTATATCATCGACTTCTACGCGGGGCGGAATAGCGCGGCTAGCAATAACGGACAGCTATCGTTTTACCTCGATGTGCGGCCTAAGTTGAACAGCTGGGAGGGTATCAAGATGCGCGCTATGCGAGCTACCGGTTTGGTGTAGTTTTGAAGGGCGTTGGGTTGTCTGAGTAGTGCTTGTGATAGATACTAATGTATAGTAGTAAGGGCACTTGTGTTGTAGTACTTATCATAGCATGGCGTCCGGCTTGGTATAGGTTACTAGGTATAGAGGCATCGCCATTCATCCACAATATTCAACCTGTCTTGTTCCATGTGCACCCATTTGCATTTTCCTAGGTACCTATCTAGAAAGGGGCTTACTGCCCAAAAAGCATCGCGAATCTTGGGGTATCGTACAAACAAGTTCCACCCGGGTTTCCATAACGCCTTAATCAGTCGCAATCAAAGAAAACCGAACCCTCCTCTCGCCATGGTGCTACAATGCAGAACTATTGCCGTTACTCAATTGTGAAAAGACGGGTAGAAGGACTTGTTTCAAGAGCGTTGGTCTGCAAGTCCCAACCAGCATCTACGAGACGCTGATAGTTCCAACCGGCAGCCTCAAGACGCTTCCAAGGATGACGATCATGTATCCAGCGTTGGGCACAGTAAGCCTCGGCATATGCCTGTATGGCCGTCAGGGTAACAGAAGCCGAATCCATCTCCATCTTCATCCAGATCTTCGTGTGTCCATTGCGAGAAACAATGACGTAGCTAACGCCCTTGGACCTCTGGAGGTCAGAAGCTGGAATTTCGCCAGGTCGAGGAAGCGTATTGGCGAACGAGATGTTTGGGCCAACCCAAGTCAAGATCTTCTCACTGGCGGCGACTTCGTCGGGACGTAGAATGACCTCCTTATCCAACAAATCTTGAAGGACAATGCAGAGTCGTTGCTTGTTCAAGGTTCGCATCTGGACGGAGCGAACAGCCTGGTAGTTGGTCAAAAGGTGGGTGGTGACTAGTACGATCATCCAGGTCCACACGTCGAGCTTGTTATGCACAAAGTGGAGGAACAGACTGCCGACCAGCATGCCCAAGAGACTTATGACGGTCTCCTGGCTGCCGTCTTTGGCGTTGAGTTCGGCTAGGTTGCCATTTTTCGCGAAATGGGCGCTGAGTTCGGCCTTGGCAGCTCCGCCCGAGACACCGCAGAGAGCACGCAAGATGCCGGCTCCACAGAGTGCCATGACTTTGGCGAACGAAGGTAGCGCGGGTGCAAGGATGTCCAGAAACAAGGCTCCATCGTTAACAATATCAGCGAGGAAGCGGTAGTATTTACATTCTGGCTGAATGGCTTGACCACAGCGGTGCGCGAAGAGAATTGTAGCGAGTCTGCCGGTGGACTCCTGCAGCACGGTGAGGAGGACCGCAGCGGTTGCCGAAGAAGTGGAGTCTCCAACGCCGAAACCCTGGAGGACAGCTCGAGATGACAAGAGACCTGCGATAGTGCTGGAGAATGCTTGAAGGGAATCCTGCAAAGAGTGTAAGTAAATTCACAACAAAAGATGCAGTGGTTAGGTAGTAGTGCAGTAACATACGTATATCTGGTAAGGTGTGTAATCAGGGGTCACGCTCTGCGGGTAGCCGACAGGAAGAAAGATATCCATCAGCGAAGCCATGCGGCGTCCAAAAGCCTCTTTCTCGAGTCCGATAGGCTTTCCGTCATTGTCGTAGGAAACTGGGAGGCGGGAGGCATCAACGGCGGCAACAATCTTCACGGGCTGATGGTCATGAGATTCCTTCGTGGCTTGAACTTCATCGTCGTTGAAATCAGAATCAGAATCATCAGGCCGACCTCTGACACCTCGAGTAACACCAGACCCCCGAACGGGAATAGAGCAGGGGATAGGACGAAGATGAGTTTTGGCCTTGACTCTCTCCCTAGCTGTGCCGTCCATCTTGCTGGTAGGTGATTCAGAGACAAGATGTGTAACGGCGATGTTGTTGTTGTAGAAAGGAAGTCGGCGATTTCTCGCTAAGCCGTAAGCTTATGATGCGTGTTCTGTGTTTTGAGTTTTAAGTTTGGGGCAAGCATTAGCTAAATCACCGACACTGTAACCCCGCGATTACCCCACAGTTAGCCTACAACTACCTAATCCACTATAAAATTTGGGGGTCAACTGTCCGATACAACTAAAGTACGGGTAGGACTGTGCTTAGCGTAGGTACCTGCTGCAAGTTTGTGTCCCAGCCCTGGAGATTAATGGGTTTTCAGCCTCAATGTCGTACCTAGTGCTGATCTTACAGGTACCTGTACTATGTATGACATGTGCACCGCTGTTCACCACTAGAAATCCCTCATCTACCCCTGGATAATTCCTTTTACTCAACATCCATGGATTCATGCCATTCCATTTTTATTTGTTCTGCACACTACCAACCCAGGTACACTTACAAATAACGATAAACCAAAGTATTAAGGCTAAGATTATGTAATAAAAGCCATTGAAGCTTGCGTTCGAACTGGTTGAATAATTATAGGGAGCATATGCGCTGTAACTCACTATAATTACAGTGGCCTGATAGCGGTATATACCCCCTATAATTATAGCGTACTCCGGGTCTAAAAGTGGGTTAATCTTCACCTTGTCCAGGATGCGAGGTTCTATTAATATGAAACTTTGGAATGAAGAATATCCCATAATTGTCCCAGTTTCAACTCTTCATGGATTAAGATCTTTCGAGCGCCACCATTCAAAACCACTTTGTCTTTCAAATGAATCAAAATATCCCGAAGTTGACTGATATGTAAGAGTAAAGCGTGATACATGATCTGTAATCGTATGTCTGGACTGTGGACCTTATAACGACCGAAGAAGATTGCACCTTCTAGGAGGTCAGATGCGCTCTGGGATGGATCATCGTTTGATGAGTCAAGCACGGACTCGCTCGAGTTGATCGTTCTCGCATCTGATGATCGAGGCCCTTGGGTACTGACCCTGCGATTCTGACGCCGACGAGAGCCTTCATAGCTTTTGTAGGTTTGTTCCTGGAAAGGCAAACATGTAGTGATGCTCGCTGCTGTGGTACCGAGTTGCTGCGCAATTGTGGCAAGAAGCATACCATTTTCAGTGCAAGCATTACATTCGCCACAGCCAAGCACCTGTTCCATCACGTTCACGCCACGAGCGAGGGAGCTGAGTATATCGTCAAGGCCTGCCCCTGTCTCCCGGGCATCCCCACCGAGTCCTCGAACACCTATGTTTTCCAGCACATTCAACATGATCGTCACGCACTGACACGATCTCGCAGTATCACAACTTCTAGGCTGGTCGCCAGGTCGGGTACTGGGACTTTTCGAAAGCGAGGAGAGCCCTGACGTCGACGATCCCGAGGTGGCATTCAGTGCGAGAAAGGCACCGGCCGATGAACTATGCATCCGCGACCAAGGTTGCTTCCCGGGTGAATCGATTCTGGAAGCCGAGTTTATGACGGAGTCCCAGGATTCGCTAACTCTCTGTGAGCCTTCCGTCAGATTCAGCTGCGCACTTGGCGATGAATGTTCTTCAACGTCCATCATGTGCTCAATGTCACCACCAGGAAACGCCCAGTCCAAGTCTGAACCATCTGGTAGAGACGACAAGGCCCATGAAAGTTCCACGGGTGTAATAGGTGTGGCAGGTACCCCTTGGGTTTGCGGGCCGCTCCCATCGCTGAAAGTGTCTGGGGTTTTACTGGACTGGGTCTGATCTCCAGTCTCTTGCCGTGACTGGGGCCTAATAGCTTGTTCTATCTCGACACGATTGTCCGATGACGACAGGGAGGTCAAATGTGTGGACGACTGTCGGTGAAACCTGTTTATAGATTTGTCTGTATTCGATTGATATATACAAGTTATGGATATTGCACGGCATCTTTGACAGCCGTTCTTGTCACCGTTACACTTCAGCTGTGTTGCATGGGTTGCTTAGCATTTGGTGTAAGGACCTAGGTGACTAGAAGTATTCACCTTTCGTGTACGGCATTCATTGCACGCAGTCCTGCTGTAACCTCGAGCCTCGAACCCATCGGCTCTCTCCAGTTCAACGTGCTCAACGTCTTTTGTTATTGAGTTGTATCGTAAAGCACCGAACATTGTCTCAAAGATGTGGATCAAGTTTTGGCTGAGGTGGAAGACACAGGTTGAATTCTAATTTGACAGGCGTGGTCGGACTCTACGCGCTACGTTGTGTGGATTCATGGTACTTTAAGGTCAAATTAGAAGCGGTATGACCGGAAGTCTCATTTGAAGGATTGCAACGATATGTATGTTAGATTATCAGTATGTTAGTGCGTGAGGACGTCGGCATGTATGGCCACTTTGTGTGGAGGTCAGCATGTACGTACGTGTGGCTGTATGCATAGCAGGATGTATGTAGATGTTCAGTGTTGTCATGTATATGGTAATGGTATGATGGCGGTAGTATGTAAATTGAGAATTCGTTTTGATTTTGATTCGACTTTTACCACAGTAAATCTTCCGACTTTGGGTATAAAGAGGCCCTCTAGATTATCATGCATATCGTACCTGTCGTTGACTCGAACCAAGAGTGTGTGTGTTGGCGTTAGATATGATGCCTACGACTAAGCTTACCATGCACCAATATCTACCCCAAGGTCTGCCACGCCCCCGCTATTCCAATTAAGTGTGCTCTAAAGTTGAGCTGAATAGCGCCATCACAATTTGGACTAATCAAATTGTAGATGGATTACTTACCTCAGGGAGAGGGTGTTTATGTGGCTTTGAAAAATCATCCTGTTGGTGAGATGCCTTCGCAGATCACAACTAGACTTAGCACTAGAGTTCGATCTAGCGACAACCAACAGCCCTCTCACCAGATCTATTATCAAGACCTTCCTATCGTAGTAATCCCGACAGCTTCGGTATTGAATGAGACTTTCATTTTACCTATGTCCAGCTCTCGGACATGATACTCTGAGGGGGCTAATATGTTAACCATCTTACCAACATGATAAATCTAGAACTACCTGTAAGACAATGAAGTGGAGGGGGAGGGTGACGGGTGACGGGTAGCACCCCGCACCCCACCTATCCCCTAAAAATCCCCTAAAAGGTAATGAAAATCTACTATCTAGGTAGGTACCTGACTACATCAACGAATCGAATAACACCAACTCGATGTAAAAGAATCTTAAAAAGTGGTCTCTTTTTGGCGGGTTGTAAGCTTAGTTGCAGCTATTTAAATAGGTAGCTGATCTTATGGAGGATACCTAAAACAGCGGGTATCTACAAATAGAAGTTCGCGCCGTGAACCCAACATAAGCGCCTCTCCTTAAGCCAAGAACACAATTTCCCTAAATGACGCATTGCCGCAAGGTCATCATGTCCAATCCACATCGTGCGTTGGAAATTGAAACACCGGGATCTCTGCTGGTTTCCTCCTCCTTACTCGTATTTTAGCGCCGGATGAGGGAACACGTAAAATGCCCACCCAAGTATCGGACGGCCTCTTCTGCAGCATCTTGAAGTCATAATGCAGTAAAACGTAAGCCAACATAAGTTTCAGTTCAGCAGCCGCGAAGAACCGACCAGGACAGGCTTGCCTTCCATTGCCGAAGGCTAGATAATCATTGCTAGTAGCAGGGAATGACATGCGCGCTCGTTCCATGTGGTCCGGAAGCCTCTCGCCGGTGTTGACTTTCTGCCGTAGATCAACAAACCGGAACGGGTCAAAGCTTTCCGGTGATGAATACTTCCTGCCGTCTGTCAACACTGCGAGGCTGGGTACGGCACAGAAGTTTCCATGGGGAATATGAACTCCCGAAGGAGTAGTGATTCCTCCCTTAGCTACCACCACTCGCCGCAGCGCAACTGCCGTCAAAGTATTGAGACGTGCGCTCTCACGGAATACAGAGTCAAGTTTCACCATCTTGTACATCGCAGTCTTGGTCCAAACGCCCGCCGTCTCCGCTAGGATGCCAGTGATCTCCTCGCGAAGCTCATCTAGAATCTCAGCCTTTGACGAGATCAGGTCCAGGACAAGATTGGTAACTGTCAGGGATGAGGTATGGATGGACACTAGATTCAACAGAAGAATTCGACCTGCTAGTGTCCTAGGTTCCCACATACGAGGATCGCCGCTTTCAATGGCTTGTTCAATGCTCCACTGCAGGAAGTCGTTCTTGTCCGCAACATGCTTCTCCTTGTTATTATTCATGTGGTCAAGGCGAGATCGAAGGCGGCGATGGATCTCTGGTAGTAGGATATTGGTGAAGCGGCGCTCAAAGATACGATTTGGTAAGGTGAAGAGCGGCGAGGCTAACGGACGCAAGGGCTCCCAAACGAAGCTTAAGAATCTGGCGCTCAGAGGTAGACATCGAGCGAAGTTAAGACCAGCGTTGAGGAGTGCCGGGTCGCGACAATAAGGAAGCCCAACGAATGCGCGGTTCGTGACGCCGCCCACAATACGGCCGAGGGTATCCCATACACCTACGTCGCGGAAGTTGTCGGTGTCGGTACCCCAAATCTGCTCGAAACAGAATGCCGTCTCGTCGTTTAACGCTGACAGTAAATTCCCAATTTGATTTGTCAACGTCGTTGTAATAATATGTTGGTGCGCCGCATTGGAGATGATGAACTGGTCCGCTACCGTATATCTGTATAGAAGACCTTCGATGATAACGGCGCGAAGATTGAGGATTGAGTCTGGTTGCTCGGTGACGAATTGGGTCTCGGAGGCAGGCAAGACGATGAAGTTAGCTCCTCCAGGGCCGGCAACAGGTAGAATTGCTGCTTGGTTAGGATATTGCTTATATCCATCCAGCGCTGCCTTCTTTACGTCCAGTGAGTTTCTCAGCGTAGCCTGCCAGAAGGGAAACCAATCGCCTTTGCGTGCACCAATAATCGGGAGACCTTCAGGAAGGCGTAGGCCCGGATTGGGAGAAATTATCCATATCATGCAGCATAAAAAAAGCGCTCCAACGACCATGCCAAGCGAGTTCCCCATGATGCAGAGGGTATTTCGTCACAATTTTCAGGGGACGTGTTATATCGCAACACTTCAAATCGAACGATTAGTTCTTCGCAGAGTCATCTATAACTGCAGTTCGGCTCTGATATGATTTGGATCTGATAAAGAGCAATCAAAAGCCACGGCGGTTTTGAGGGGTCCTGTAAGCAGGCGGATAATTACTGTTAGCCCAACGTCTCGATCTAATCTGTAAGACAGAAAGGGAAATTCGACTACCAGATTAGGGAAAATCCGAGATAGAGGTTGGAAGCCGGAGACCAGTGGAAGGTGCATCGCCAATTTCATCGCTCAGCTCGGTAGGTACATGGATTCCCGTAGAACCTTGGGTAACCTGACGCCTACGCATACAATCATCCGTATTTCTCAGATATCTTCTCATCATTAGTGTTCTGCGGGGTATTGTACCGACTATCATGAGAATTCTAGCTCTACACGGGTTGGGCGCGTCTGGCTCCATGCTAAAGGCTCAATTGGCACCATTTATCAGAAGCTTCGGCGCAGCTTACCAGTTCGTATTCCTTGACGGGGCCGTACCGTGTGGAAGAGGACCAGGTAAGAAATGCTTCCATATCCATGTACAGACATATATCTCTGAGACTGACTTTCCACAGCGGTTCCAGCTTGGGAAGCTGGGCCCTTTCAGTCTTACGTCACGGGGTTTTCTCCGCGGGAAATGCGGGAGGCGCTTCGTAGGATAGACATCTTCATCAAGCAAAATGGTCCTTTCGACGGCGTTCTTGGGTTCAGCCTGGGATCTGCAATGGCTGTGAGCTACATACTTGATCAACAACGCAAAAACCCAGACACCAAGCCCCCTTTCAGTTTCGCTTTACTATTTTCGCCCATTTTCATTGCCTCGCCAGACGACCATTGTTATAAGCGCCTAGTCGACCGCATTCTGGATGACAATCACTCAGAATTCCGCGCAGAGTTCCCAGACGGCGACTTTGCTTCGCTGCTAGACTCGGAAGACGAGCGCGTGTTTGCCAAATATTTAAAAGTCGTCTTGTCAATGCACTCAAGTGTTGGAAATATTCTGCCAAATACCCGCCTCGATTTCCTGTCGTTCGAGGCGCAGGTAGGGAACGTTCCACGCCTGTTACATCCGCAAATATACAAGGAGCGTGTGCGCATTCCCATTGTGCATGTTTCGGGGGAGAATGATGTATATGCTATGGCAGAACAATCGCATGTGGCAGAAGGGCTGTACACCCCCTCTTTAACCCAGGTATATCGACACGATGGAGGTCATGACATACCGTTCAAGAGATCGGAAGTTTTGACGATTACTTCAATGGTGCTGGATGCAGCTGAGAAGGGGAAGCAGCTCCAAGCATTGTATGACTTTTGAATGGTAGGCTTGCAGCTTCTGAGACCCGCGTTCGTGCCGTTAGCTTTGGTTATCACGGCGATTAGAACGAACATATGCGAAGGTATAAGAATCTATTATAGTCAGGATATAATTATAGTACAGGGAGCCTCACTATATTGCATTTGTCCATTCATTCACCGAGACCTAGGAACGTGTCTTAAGACGGATAGAACAGATCCACTACGCCTGGGAAAATGACCTCGTAATAGTTATGCGTTTCCTTTGGCTACTCCATACCTGGTACTCATGTTCAAGTTAGGTACCCTATTATGGGTCGAGTCGCTAATAAAACATGTAGGGAAAGACTAGCAAGGTATGAGGTACGCTGTGACGCGCCTACGAGAGCCTGCAGCGGACTGCGGCTTCAGGGGTCCGCCTGTCATTCCTACTCATCTTCCGAATATAGAAATATCCGATGTTCGGGACTTAAAACCCAAACTAGATATCCATTAACCAACATGATTATTCCTATACTAAGTCAAAGCGCAAAGTTGAGCAGAGTCTTGCGAAAAGTGTTTGATGATCCTCGATACCTTCGACTGTCTTGGGTGTCCACGGGCCATGGCTTCGGAGACTGACACGCTGTACATCCCGCTCGGTCCCCTAGACCACATCGCGCCCTGCAACATTCCCCAGAGCATCATATATCTCGGCTTGAGGCAAGACATAGACTCTAAATATGCGTTTACCTGCCTCCACGAAGGCCTACGCCGGACTATCGTTCAGGAGCCATGGCTCAATGGCCGTGTGTACATGCGGTCACAGGATTCGCCTGGATGGAGGCCAGGCCAGCTAGAGATATGCTACAACCCCATAGACCAGTCTCAAACATTTGAAATCCCGTTACGCTTCAATGAACTTCCCAATTCTCCTTCATTTGCTGAGTTGCGTGAGGCTGGTTTTCCCTTAGACGTTTTCGATGATGACGCCTTGCTTTGGACTTCACCTTTTGAACCGGATTTCAAGTCGGGCGCCGAAGTATTTGCGGCGCAGGCAAATTTCGTTCCCGGGGGTTGCCTCCTGGTCTTGTCTATTGCACCGCCAGCGTCGGATGGGACCGCCATGCTCAATGTGACCAGACTATGGGCAGATCACTCTAGCAGCATCTTGCGCGATCATGAGGGCAATACAGCCGCTGGAAGCAAGATATCTTCGCCACCTCCTGCAGGAGAGGTCGATCGGGAGGCCTTGGACACTGTTATGACTGAAGCGATGATTTCTGCCCAGATGTTTGAATCCTTCGATAAAAACCGGGACTCCGATTCACTGCATCTCGTCGGAATTGAATCTCACGGAGCAAGCACAGACAGAGCTCAACCTAAGGACAGCGCTGGAACTAGTGTTATACTTTGTACAAGCCACGATGATTACCAGGTGTCCGACATGAAGCCCAGCGTCTTCTACATGCCACAGCGTATGTACACAGAACTCCGTCAAGAACTTGCCTTAATGCATAATGGTATCGACATTTCCGGAAACGATCTCATTTGCGCTTTCATCTGGAGGAGCACCCTCAGGGCTTGGGCAACCGTGAGAGCACAAGAGGAAGCAGACTTAAGCGAAACAGCAACGCTTGCCATCCCCTTCGATGCACGGCCGAGCCTCTCGCATCTTCTACCCGCCAATTACCTCGGAAATCTTAACTTCGAGCACATCTTTACTCTTCCGTTGCGCACCTTGATCTCCCCTGAGACGAGCGTACCATGGGTGGCTAAGACGATCCGCACCAACATTACGAGGCAAGCCCACGAAAACAATCTTCTCGACGCCTACGGCCAATTGCGATCAATCACCGGGTACGACCACCGCCATGTGCAGATACGCGCTTCGCGCCTGTCAACCAAGTCGCCATCTGTGGGCATTTTGTCACCGATAGTGCTACCATTCAACGGAACCTGCTTTGGAGAGCACGCTTTCACCAACGGCGGAAGGCCGGAAGCATTCCGTCCGATGATGGGGATGTGCAATCGCGGGTACCGAACATGCTTCGTGATCCCGCGCAAACAGCACGGCGGAATCGAGTTTGTGATGACTTTGTCCGAGGAAGAACGGGAGTTTTTGCGGCATGACGACGAATTCGGCCGCTATGCCTTCTCTATTACTTGAAGTAGGGCAAGCATATAGGCGGGATTGTATAGAAAGGACGAGTTCCCCGATCTTGAAAGCAAACGCTTATGGGATATCAGATTGGCTACATGTTAGGTACCTACCTAGGTAACCAATTTTCTCTTCGGCTTCAATCTTGTATTGTCACACTTTCACACAGTCCAGTCAACGATTAGTACGTCAGTTTGATTTATTAGCTGACTGAGCGACTGGCTGTCGATAGATAAGTTGAGATAAGTTGACTGCTCAGTTAGTATGGCAGAATATTAATATCGCGATCTAATTGGTTAGCTTATTATAGGCGTTAATGCCTTGTAGCTCACTATAGTTAGAGTGGTCTATAGAGCTATTTGCCCTGTAATTATAGCGCACCCCTGGTAAAAAGTAGGCCCAACGTCATGGTTTTCAAGGAAATCATATCAATTGGACGGGTTGGCTGAGCTTTCTGCGTCAGCCCGACGTTGATCAGCCTTCGCCTCGTCACATTGAGTCTTTATTGCTAATCTAGTCTCTCATTCCAAATTCCTGAATATGCTTTACCAGATTCTGTCTGCTCTGAATCACGAGCTCGCTCGGCTTCACAAAAGTCGTAGGATACAGTCGTTCCATCTGCACATCACGCACCACTACTTTCGACCCCTTCTTATCTCCTATCTTCTGAGTTTCCACAATACTACCATTCCCCCATTGGGGTTCGAGCAACACTCGAAGAATCACAGCTGCGCACTCTTCCGGTGTGAGAGATACATCATCTGCTGTGAGCTTCTTGTTCCATTCCGGCTCATAAATGGGAGTCTAATTACGCTGGGTCAGTTAAAAAGCCTACTGTGGCCATGAGCGGATATGAGTAGCAGGAGGCAAGATGGCTACGTCGAATAATAGAGACAGGGACATACAAGAACTGGGCCAGGGCACACGGCCGACATTCGTATACCAAATAGATCGCGAAGCGATCCTAGCGATTTCACGAAACTGATAAGTGCTGCTTTACTCGCCATGTAGAACGGAGTCTCGATTGAGTGAAGATAGGCTGCCATGCTCGCCACGGCCAAGTAATTGCCCTGGATGCCTCGGTGCCGTGTCCAGTAGTCTATGGCGATCTGCGCTAGTCTGATCGGAGCGGTCTGGTTGACTGCGAATGTGTTGTATTGACCGGTAGCTGCGTCGGGCGGGTCACGAGATTCTGGAGAGATTCCGGGTGGCTTCCAAAAGCTGCTCGAGGGTGGCTCGTAGATTCCTGCCACGCTGACGACGATGTCGACTCTGCCGAATGACTTGATGGCCGTCTCCCAGAGTGACGTTATATCCTTCCAGTTCGCTACGTCGACACGGTGGAATATGGCGCTTGGCGAGCTTGGAGCGGTGGCGGGGTGGTTATACTCTGCCAATATCTGCTCAGCTTCGATGCGGAGTCTCAGATCAGCAAGCACGACTGAACATCCTGCTGAGAGTAGAAGCTTAGTTAAGGCACAGCCAATACCCGAGCCAGCGCCTGTCACTATAGCGACCTTGCCGTTAACGAGATATGTACTAGACATGGTATTGATAGTGATTCGGATGCTCCAAGGCGGAAAGTGGTTGGTAACTTGGAACTACTGCGCAAGAAAACAGTCAGGATACCTGCGCATTTTTATCGGTCTGGTCCGAGAGTCGTTGACAGTTGTACTATGGTATCGATTCGATGACATGCTGCAGTAAACTGGTCCACGGTCCGTTTCTGGGAAACGCAGGCGGTGGTGTTGCGGCCAGCTTAATTAGGCAACATCCATTTGGTGGGTGCGAAGCGTGCTTACAAGTAGGGGGTCACCTAATCTGGTGTCCTTTCAATCGCCATACTCGAGGCAAGCCAAGGAAGCTTTACACTGCTTCCGTGCGGGCTTCGAACACAGAAATTCCTTTACTAGGCTCTATAGAATCGTCCCACTACATCACACATGGACTTAATGTTATTGTTAGGAAAGTATAAAATTTCTTTAGGATTCTTAGCCGAAGTCTCTGTGATGGCAACAGCCGAGATTAGAAATCGCCATGCCCGGTAAAGTACATTCCACTATGAAGCGGCAGCCAGCCTGTCCGTCTTTACTTTCACTCGAATGCCGAGACTTTCAGGACTCGGCAATCCGATAATACAGTCTCGAACAACATCTACATCTCTTGATCGAATAGTTTCAAACAACTCTAGATCGAACCGGGTCATGATGCGAGCCACCGTGAGGAAAAGCTCGGCATAAACGAGGCTGACCCACCTATCAGGAGACGACTCCAGAAGTATTGGGGGTGTATAGACTCACTTTATCCCCAGGCAGATCCTAGTCCCTCGGCCGAAACCCATGAAATATTTTGGCTTCAGGTCAGGATCGTCGAGCCAACGTTGCGGATTGAATTCATAGGGATCTGGGAAAATCTTGGGGTTCGTATGGTGTAAGTAGTGGGATTGCATGACCGGCGTCTTAAACGGATTTGCACGAGTCAGCTAGCTGGCCTGGCTAATCTTACAGTTCTCGTTATTTAGACTTACGCCTATGGGAATCACCCATTTGCCGTACTTGATTTCCTCATCGGGAGCATACCTAGGCATGCGGCTGGACACAACATGAGAAAGTCGGATTCCTTCAGTTATAACGGCCGACTGTTCGCGAAATTAGCAAGGAATCACTTGCTGCAGGGGAAGTCGGCGTGTTATGCATGCACACAGACTTACGAAGTACGGCATAGCTTCTAGCTCAGCCAAACGAATGGTCGAACCGGCTTTCGGCATATACGGTTCCAACTCCGACCGGAGACGATCCAAAGCCGCCGGGCTGTCAATCAAATGGAAAATAAGCACAGCTAGTGTCCTAGCGGTCGTTTCTGTACCTGCAATCTGGAGTAAATTCGCCTCCGCAGAGAGGCGCGCAGGGGTCTTCTCGCTTGGCGGCAGGTTACTCTGGAGAATATCTTGAAAAATAGTTCGGTGCGGAACCTTCTCTGTCGAGCTTTCTGCTACAAGAGCGTCCTGAATTAATTCTCGAAAAAATGCCCTGTTCCTGGGGATCAATGCTGCAGCAGGGCTTATTCTCTCCACAACACTCATCGGCAGCATTACCAGCACCATCTTAGACACCCATGCAAAGTGTCTACCAAAAGGCGCCAATTGGCTCAACTTGCTATACGCCTCAAGCTCCTTGCCGGCCCAATCGGCCTGCTGCAACTTCCGGACATCCTTCCCGTACGCGTAGACGGAAATAATGTCCATAGTCAAAGCTCCAGTGGCATGAAGCAGTGGAATAATCTCACCCGTTTGGTAGGCGACGGCGAAACGCTCGACGAGCTCGTCAACTTTGCCGAGGATAAGCCCTTCGAGGCTATGGATGTTGCGCTTGCTGAAGAAGGGGCTCAGTGCCGCCCTCCTGATACGGTGGACGTCGTGCTCGACTGTCTGGAATAGAGACCACCCAAGCGGGCCATCCTTCTCGGAACGGTAGAACCAGGCATCCCGATTACGCTTGTGTTTATTGCCGCTGGTGTAGATTTCGTCAAGGAAGTCTGGGTCGTTGATGTGTAGATGGGCTGGATTGATGCGTACGATGGGCCCGTATTGTTGGTGCAATTTTTCGATTTGCCAAAGATAGCGGAGTTTGTGAGGGTATAGATCGTAGTAGAGCTCGTACAGATATGTTGCCCCTGCAAGCTTCGGCCCAGGGAACTTGGCTAGGGGGTGGAAATAGAGGCGGTAAATGACTTTGACGATCCAATAGTGTAGATATGCCCCCAGTAGAAGTGCTATGACGCTCCGTGCTGAGCTACACTGGAGCTCGAAGTTGCCGAGTTGGATTTTGTTCATCTCGACGTTGAAGCTAATCCCAACCATGTCGTGTAAAACCTTGTAGCACCTACTATGACATACCGTCTAGCAGTGCTTTTCAACAGTTCCATAAATCGTGAAAATACCCTATCGTTGTACATGATCTGGCAAAATCCCCTGCGGAGGTGTCGGCCGAATAGAGACTGCAGGATGGGAGCGATCGGAATGAACCGTTTGATGTCATATCCCCTTTAGGACACTTCCGCGATTTGTCGACCGTGACCTAGAGGTTTTCGGGATTCTAGGACTATTATCTTCCCAGATGTAATCTTAGTTGTGGTGTTTTCGCAACTCGTAATAAAATCTACTGGTGATACTGGGATCATCTGCATACCACCTCGGAGCTCTCTCTTACACGCTCGCTACTGCAAGAAAAAATGAATGTCTTCGACTATCTTCCATTGATTGCAGGCCTATTAGCCTTTATACTCTATATTATCAAAAGAGTATACCCAAGGCCAATTCCAGGAATCCCGTACAATGCTGCCTCAGCAAGAAAATTCTGGGGAGACACGGAGCCGCTGCTTGAAGCAGTGAAGGTTACCCAAGATCCCAACAAATACATCTTCCAGCAGAACAGGCATCTCAACTCACCCGTCATCCAGATGTTTTTGGCACCCTTCTCCAACCCCACAGTCACCATTGATGACGTCCGTGAGGTCAAAGACATCCTTAGCAATCGTACACACGAATTCGACCGCGCTCCTAGAACGCAGGACGCTTATCGCGCTCTTCTTCCGCATTGCAGTTTGGTCAAACTGACTGGGCCTGCATTCAAGGAGCAGAGGAAATTCTGGGAGGGTGTGACTGGGACGCCTTTTCTACGACGTGTCGCCGAGCCGAAGATATACCAATACGCCTTAGGACTGGTCGAACTGCTCAGAGCGCAGGCTGAAATGGCTAGTGGCCGACCGTTTCCCTGCTTTGAAGGCTTTGATGTGGCAGCGTTCGAGTTGATTTGTGACGTAGTATTCGGGACCCCTGGCAAGGCCATCGAAAATGCGCGCATTGAGGTCGTCAGGGCATCTCGGTATACCATCCAACCAGCATCGCTAGACTCGTTAGCTCGGCTGCCAGCCATTCGGAAGCCCGAAATGTGCGAGAATGTGTCATTCTTCATAAGTACAATAGCAAAATCATTAAAATCGACATTCCCTACCTGGAGCCTTTGGTATCTCAGAAAACAGCCCATCCACAGACAGAAATTGGCTCAAAAGAACAGTACCATAGATGGACATATAGAAAATACCCGCGCAAGGTTGGCAAAACTCACTGAGGAACAACTCAAAGAGCTTGAGGAGACTTCCGCCGTGGTAACCGGTGTGCGACGCCATCTTCTTTCCCGTTTACGCCAAGGGCAGGCTCTCGACGCCAAAATTCCCAAAGCAATCCAAAAGGAGATGCACGATGAACTGTTCATGATCCTGGTCGCCGTAAGTACAATGCTCGGCAGACTGGAATACCTATTATGATAAAATAAGGCAGCTAATGTATGAGGCGTTATAGGGACACGAGACTAAGGCCGTTCTGCTTTCTTGGTCCGTCAAGTTTCTCATCGCCAATCCCGAAAAGCAGGAGAAGCTTCGAACGGCTCTTCTCGCCGCCTTTCCGGAACAACCGAAAGGAGAGCAACCATCAGCCAAGGCTATCCTGTACACTTCAATTCCGTATCTGGAAGCATATATGGAGGAAACCATGCGCGTAGCAAACACTTCCCCCCGTCTCGTCCGGACAACTACGACCGACACTCAAGTCGTTGGATATTCGATCCCGAAGGGCACTAGTGTATTTCTCAACCCTTATATTGGTACGAAGCCTCTCGACATTCCCGAGGGTTTGAGATCCGATACCTCACGTAGTTCTAAGGGCAACTTCGAGTCGTACTGGGATCCCCGCGGTATGGATGATTTTGAGCCCGAACGATGGCTTGCAGAAGATGGGTCTTTCAACCCCCGCAAATTCCCACGCCTAGCATTCTCTGCTGGGCCTAGGATGTGCTACGGTATGTCTCTTTCTTCGGTCGCTCAGTTCAAAAGCATTCGGCTAACAACAATGTGCTATTTAGGCAGGAATCTCGCGTTGATGGAGTTCCGTGTAAATATCGTGCTCTTGGTCTTGAATTTCAAGTTCGAGCCCCTCCCCAAAGGTCTGGACAGTATGGAATCTCAACAACGACTTTTCCGCATGCCAAGACAATGCTACGTTAGACTCACCCCTCTGTGAAGACGTCCCTGCCTATTCCTTGCAGGCATTGATGGACGTTCCTATTCAGGTTCAACGAGACGATCTTGCCTCAAATACCGAATGGTGGAAGACCACCTGTAGGTCTTAGGATTTCGCGTTAATGTTGCAACAATGTCCGGTCTGGGTGAAATTTTAGCGTCGCTAGGTACTTTGGAATGTGTAGCACGATACTATATCTATAAAATATTTTTCTTATTACTACTCTTCATCCATATGAGCAAAACATGCATGTAATGGAATCTAATGGATGGTATGTACCTAATTTTAGACGAAGCGGACGAACAGCTGAGACACATTTTAGGTCACGATTAGTGTAACCGGGCCTAAAGGAGGGGTTCGGATTATGTAATAATCCTGATCCCCGTCGTCTCTCGGGATTGATTTCCGAACTCCTGAGATTCCGATGTCTTCTTTACTTGACGATAGAATCCCGCGCCGATTCAGCTCAAGAAAGTCTCCAGGCAACAGGGAAAGCGAGGAAATACCTAGGAGTTTTACTGATATCATCCAACTCACGGTAGAAGGGCACTATCGAACGTACAGGAGATCTCGTTTCTATGCATGGTGACCTCACCTAGCTCAGCTTTAACCAACTTCTGCTTGACTATCGCAACCATAAACGGTGGTTGTAGCATCCAGTGCCTCCACTAACGGCACCAATGTGTAGGATACGCGTTTTTTTCCATGGGTCTCCTAGTGTTATCGTCTCGTCCACATGTCGCCAAGCATTCTTACGCGCGAGATTCTCAGCATCGGCTTTGGAGTATCGCGGGAAGTCTCTTGCACCGACACAGCAAACTTTGTCCAACTTCTCATTGTAGAACCGACATACTCGTCCATATTTACTGGTAATTATAAGCATGCTCCTATTGTTGTCGAAGATAGTGTCGACGTTACCTTCGATAAGGTATTCTACAGGATCAGGATATACCGAAGAGGCGATTAAACTCAGCGGTCATTTCTAATGGAGCTCATTAATCGCAGTTCCTGAGTTGTGAACTTGTATGCATAGGTACTCTTCTTCTCTACCCCAAGGAAGCCTCCTTGCTAGCAAGGCGGCATATTTCGCGGCGCATTGATACCTTGCTCCTAACACCATCACACCCAACAATGCCGCGACATGTAGATCGAATCAAGCTTGAGCTTCCAGTAGTACCTACTAAGTCGATATCTGCCTTTTTCGACGCACTTGCGAGTGTAAGACCAGCGAGCCGGCCACCGCCAATAGTGACCCGCATATTTTAGCGCAGTTTACTCTTGGGAATACACATTCAGGGGTTAGTTCAAGGAGCAACTGAGAACATAGAAGTCCAACAGAGAATAGAATCGGAAAGATGGATGGATGGTCTGAATGGTCTGTCATTCGTGTATCACTATTAGCGAAATTAGTGATTTTCACTCAGTACGAGGTAGATAAAGCGGGATACGGGATTATAAGCATTGGGAATACCTTTTGAGACACTCAGCAACTCGGGATCACCAAGGCTCGAATCGGGAAACATCCGATATGACACGTCGCGGTCAGAAATTGACCGGATGCTACAGTATCACACAACATATGGCCGCTGGTGGCCTTTACAGCAAGCTCCGGAATCAAGACCGACCGGGTATACCCCAAAGCGAAAAGGAGTGTTGGTTATATTCAAAACGATATGGGGTATAATCACAAAAGCCGAGAAGTATTATTACGTGACATGGACTGAGTTCAATATTTATAGAAAATAGAATTCCCACTCCAAGATTAAAGCACCTTTTATTCAATATATTACCTACCTATCTAGCTATATTAGAATTCATTTAGGTAAGCTTCTTGGTGAGATATGGAAACCCGATCATGCAAGGTACATTTGTGTAATAAACAAACCAAGTAACCAACGCGGCCAACAATTAGGCAGCTACTTTCTCTCCTTGTCCTAAAAGGCTCGTGTCTAACCTATGCCTTCGACAATACAAGTAGTAATAAAACAGTGCACGTTGCAAACATTTCCGCACGATCAAGCCACATTCTCACTCACTTCTCTCTCTTGTCCTTATTCTTCAATAGAAAACGCCCATAGTAGCAGCGACAGCATAGAATATTTGATAGACTATCACTCTTATAACAATCCTGATTGCCGAGGCCTCACGACATGGCGAACTTAGACACAACACAAGTGTCCCAGGAAGAGGACGTGGAGCGTCACGCAAAAGTAACTGACCTCGGAATGAGAAAAGGAGGCGTGCAGCACGAGTCTGCGGCTTCTAGAGAGACAGAACTTCGAATGTCCCTAGGAGGCCAGCAAGAGGCCACCCGGGTATTCCAAGACACGAATACCGCCCAACCTCCCTTGGACACACAGGATTTCACTCTATCGGATACAGAGTCTGACGATCCGTTCAAGCATCTACCGGAGCATGAAAAGACAATTCTGAAGAGGCAGCTGCACTTACCCGCCGTCAAGGTCAGTTACATGACTCTGTATCGTTACGCAACGAGGAAAGACAAGATCATCTTGGTCATTGCCAGCCTCGCGGCGATCATAGGTGGTGCCCTACTACCACTTATGACGGTTCTGTTTGGAGGCCTTGCGGGTACCTTTCAGGGGTTTACTCTCGGAAACACATCACAGAGCCAGTTCACCAGCGAGCTTGCTAGGTTTTCTCTATATTTTGTCTATCTTGCTATTGGCGAGTTTGTGATGGTATACATAGCCACGGTGGGCTTCCTGTACGCAGGGGAGCACATTTCATCGAAGATCAGGGAGCAGTTTTTAGCCGCCATTCTCCGACAGAACATCGCTTTCTTCGACGAACTTGGTGCCGGCGAGATAACGACGCGGATCACAGCAGACACCAACTTGGTCCAAGAAGGCATTTCGGAAAAGGTTGGACTGACCTTGACCGCTATTTCCACCTTTGTGGCGGCGTTCGTCATAAGCTTCATACGATACTGGAAGCTTGCTCTGATTCTATCTTCGACGATAGTTGCCATCGCGGTCACAATAGGTGCTATAGGCTCGTTCATTGGCAAGCTCAGCAAAACATACATTGCGCATTTTGCCGAAGGCGGGACAGTTGCAGAGGAGGTGATCAGCTCGATTCGAAATGCGACCGCATTCCATACCCAAGAGAAGTTGGCTCAACAATACGATGCATATCTCATCAAGGCAGAGAAGGCAGGGTTCAAACTTAAGTCCACCACCAGCTCCATGATTGGCTTTTCATTCATGTAAGTATAGCATCATATGGCAGATTTCCCTTCCATCTGCGAGGCAGTCCCTCAATCCATTTCAACAACACGGCATTCTGATCTTTTCTGCTAGGTTCACATACCTCAGCTATGGACTCGCCTTCTGGATGGGCTCTCGCTTTCTGGTAGATGGATCTGTAGGCTTAGCGCAGATCCTTACTATTCAAATGGCCATCATGATGGGGGCTTTTGCTCTAGGGAATGTTGCACCGAACATCCAAGCCGTCACCTCAGCTGTCGCCGCGGCGAACAAGATCTACGCGGTAATCGACCGTGTATCTCCTCTTGATCCCACATCGACCGAGGGCATAAAGCTGGATGCGGTCCAAGGCAATGTCGAGCTTAGGAACATTAAACACATATATCCCTCCCGGCCCGAGGTTGTGGTGATGGACGGTGTAGACCTACTAATACCCGCTGGTAAGTCCACCGCGCTTGTCGGTGCTTCAGGCTCGGGCAAAAGCACTATTGTTGGTTTAATTGAACGTTTCTACGATCCGGTCGGGGGAAGCGTTTACATTGACGGCTATGATGTCAAAGATTTGAATTTGTCCTGGCTACGACAACAGATGTCTTTGGTGAGCCAGGAGCCAGTCTTGTTCGCCGCATCTATATACGATAACATCAAGCACGGTCTTATCGGAACCACGCGGGAACATGCGGCCGAAGACGTGGTTCGTGATTTGATAGAGCATGCTGCTAAGATAGCGAACGTAAGTGTCTAGCCATTAGCACGAAAACCCCCCCTTAGATATACTCTCTATATTTTCTATGCGCAAAGCTCTTTAATAACGCTCTAACATTCTGATATCAGGCCCACGGATTTATCACCACCCTCCCTGAAGGCTACGAGACGAACATTGGGGAACGAGGTTTTCTTCTCTCAGGAGGTCAGAAGCAACGCATTGCCATTGCAAGAGCTATTGTTAGCGACCCCAAAATATTACTCCTCGACGAAGCGACATCCGCACTAGACACGAAGAGTGAGGGAGTTGTTCAAGCAGCCCTCAACAAAGCTGCCCAAGGACGGACCACTGTGATAATCGCTCACCGACTATCCACCGTCGAGCTTGCCGACAATATTGTGGTTATGTCTGAAGGACGTATCATAGAGCAGGGTAGCCACGATGAGCTTTTCGAGAAGAGAGGGGCTTACTACAACTTGATTGAGGCTCAGCGAATTGCTACGAAACAGGCATCTCGGGACCAAGATGAAGATCCCATACTGTCGGAAAGGGATAGCAACTTCACGCAGTCCGAGTTTTTTAAGAACGGTATCATCTCCGAAAAAGAGGTATACGAAGAAAAGTTTGATGATCTTCAGCCTAGTAAGACGCAGACGGATAGGATAGCTTCAGGAACTGCACATGCGATGAAGGGGCGAGAGGACAGCGGCGACAACTATACCCTATTCACTCTGGTGAAGTTCATTGCCAGCCTGAACAAGCCCGAATGGAAGGCCATGGTCTTTGGACTTTCGCTTTCTGCCATTTGCGGCGGAGGCAATCCAACACAATCTGTCTTCCTCGCCAAGTCCATCACAGCTCTTTCGCTTCCTCTTTCAGAGCATGATGAGATACGCCGCCAAGCCAACTTTTGGTCTCTGATGTATCTGATGCTCGCCTTCGTACAGCTCTTCGCGCTTATATCTCAGGGTATTGCGTTTTCATACTGCGCGGAGCGACTCACCCGCCGGGTCCGCGATCGGGCATTTAGATATATTCTACGGCAAGACATTGCCTATTTCGACAGGAACTCGTCGGGTACCCTCACGTCTTTTCTATCTACCGAGACCACCCACCTGGCCGGGCTGTCTGGGATTACTCTCATGACGATTCTCTTGCTCATTACCACCTTAGTTGCCTCCTCCGCCATCGGTCTAGCCGTCGGGTGGAAACTGAGTCTGGTGTGCATCTCCACCATTCCCCTCCTTCTCGCTTGCGGGTACTTCCGTCTCGCCATGCTTGTCACATTCCAGAAGGAAAAGAAGAAAGTCCACGAAGAATCTGCAAGCTATGCTTGTGAGGCAACCTCAGCGATCCGGACCGTCGCCGCCTTAACCCGCGAGAGTGAAGTCCGAAATCACTACCATGAACAGCTTGCCGGACAAAGCCGCCAATTGGTAGTGTCGATTCTAAAGTCATCTTTACTGTTCGCTGCATCGCAGTCTCTTCAGTTCCTCTGCATGGCCCTCGGCTTTTGGTATGGAGGCACTTTGTTCGGCAGACATGAGTATAGCATGTGAGTAGATGAGATGGTTTTTCTAGACGTCATGACGTTGATTCTAACTCTTACCAGGTTCCAATTCTTTCTATGCTTCAGCGTGATCATTTTTGGAGCACAGTCTGCTGGTACTGTCTTCTCCTATGCGCCTGACCTAGCGAAGGCAAGACATGCTGCTGCTAGCCTCAAAGCTCTTTTCGATAGGAAACCCGAAATTGACAGCTGGAGCCAGGACGGCACGAAGGTTCAGAGTATAGAAGGCCATGTTGAATTCAGGGACGTCCATTTCAGATATCCAACGAGACCGAATCAGCCTGTTCTTCGAGGTCTTAATCTGCAAGTCAAGCCTGGACAGTATGCCGCCTTCGTTGGGGCCAGTGGATGTGGCAAGTCGACCGCCATCGCCCTGCTAGAGAGATTTTACGATCCCCTGGCTGGCGGGATCTTCGTAGACGGCACGGAAATCTCATCCTTCAATGTCAACGAATACCGCTCCCATCTAGCGCTTGTCAGTCAAGAGCCGACCCTCTACAGGGGGACCATCCGCGAGAACATTTTGCTCGGTACCGATAGAGAAAACATTGCGGAAGAGGATATAGTGCAATGCTGCAAAGATGCAAACATCTACGACTTTATCATGAGTCTACCGAACGGTCTGGAGACCCTTGTTGGCAGTAAGGGCTGCATGCTGTCGGGCGGCCAGAAACAGCGCCTTGCGATTGCTCGGGCAATCCTCCGTCGCCCCAAGATTCTCCTATTGGACGAGGCCACTTCGGCTCTTGATTCGGAATCAGAAAAAGTTGTGCAAGCTGCCCTGGATGCTGCTGCACAACGTTGCACTACGATCGCCGTTGCCCATCGTCTAAGTACGGTGAAAAAGGCAGATGTGATCTATGTCTTCAACCAGGGCCGAATCATCGAATTTGGCACCCACGATGAACTGATGCAGGAGAAGGGCGCATACTTTGAACTTGTTAACTTGCAGAGCTTGAATAAGGCTTGAATATCTTGTGGCGGATGCCCGCAAATGGGAGATCTCAATACTATTTCTATTAGTGAAGTCGCGGGATAGTCGAGTGACTATGACCACTCGATAATGCTTCATCTAAGCCAGGGTAATTATTTCAAGAAGGCTATTTTAATGGGCAGCGTTTCCTTGTCTTATGTAAACATAGGGGAAATAGGGGATCATACAATTCATGTTTCAGAGGTAGGACGTATAATGGTATTTGGGACTAGATTAGGGGTACATGTAGCTAAAGTTTCCATTCAATTTCTCGCCTATTCTTCACCTGGTCTGATATTCTGAGCGAATTGTAAGTTTCACCAGGCTTCAACGGCCGTCTGGGTTGGTGCTCAGAAATACTCTACTAAATGAGGGTCGAGGGCTTCCAGCATTAGGTACCTACTTACCTAGGTAATCACTGAACTTTGGTGAGACAGTGCATTTGATGGAGACTGTCACTATGTAGAACTTATTGGGAGTCTGTAAGGGCTGCGTCGTTACGCGAAAGGCCTTAGACGTATCTGTCCACGGTCGCGATATATACACAAACGAGACTATGCTTTGTATATGCTGTCTCAGGCCTCCTCCTATTAACAGACCTAGACCTCCAATATCCATACCTCTTTGGATCAGGCTTTTGACAGCTCTCTACCTTCAACGGGACCGTCTCCAGATAATGATAGCTACCATTTTCGGACAAAATGCCACGTTGGTGAATCTCATGGGAGGACCTCGTCTCACTGCAGTCTGACTCCATCGGGAAACCTCCGAGTAAGCAACGCCGTGTAAGAGAATTGGAAGTAGCCGACCGTACCAACTCAGGCAGGCTTCAAGGATATGACATATTCTTCCCTTAGCCTTATATCATGCCACTCCAGGAAAACAATGTAACTGCGGAGTCAACCGAGCATCTAAGTTGGCTTCATTCAATACCTGATACACTGCGATATTCTTTACATACAGATCATTTTATAGAGATGTCGGCCCCCAACTACAGAACCAATGGCATCAATAGAGACGATGAACCTAATAAAGCCAAGAACCTGGCTGGCAGAGCTACAAGCCCGATCGCTATTGTTGGGATGGCATGCCGTTTTCCTGGCAACGCGACCTCCCCATCTCAACTTTGGGATTTGTGTGTTTCTGGCAAAGATGGGTGGCAGCCTATTCCCGAATCACGTTTCGACAATAAATCATTGTATCACAAGGACTACTCCAGAGCTGGAAGGGTAAATTGGCAGCATGCCGTCAAACCATCCTGGTATAGTTGGCTAACGGCAATCTAGAGTCATGTTGAAGGTGGCTATTTTATGGGCGAGGATATTGGCTTGTTCGATGCTGCTTTCTTCAATCTTGCAGCGGACGTTGCTAGCGTAAGTCTTCGAGGCGGCCTCAGAGAAGGCTCCTCCACGGCCAGAATATCCAGACAGTTGACCTGCTTTCGTTAGGGACTGGATCCTCAGGCTAGACTTCTGCTTGAGATTGTCTACGAAGCTACCGAAGACGGCAAGCCCCCCTGAGTTCTTATTTCATTACTTGTTTATTTCCATGGTGAAGGCTGACCCAGAACACAGCCGGAATCCCCATCGAATCGCTGGCTGGCACAAATACCTCTGTATATGCTGGTACCTTCAATAAAGATTATCATGAGATCCAGACTAAAGACGCGGAGGTCCTTCCGCATGCCTTCCTTGCGGGCACTGGTACTGCTATGATTTCTAATCGTATTTCTCATTTCTTCGATCTGCAAGGCCCGAGCATGTCCATAGACACCGGCTGCAGCGCAGGCATGGTGGTGGTTCATCAAGCTTGTCAAAGTATCCGTACCGGAGAGAGCGACATCTCGGTTGTTGGCGCAGCTAGTGCCCTTCTCACCCAGGACGCCTTTATCTCGGCATCAACTATCGGGTGGGTACCTTTCTTCCATGTTCCCCTATACCACTCTAGAAAACTAAGTCGATAAAGCTAACGGCTATACATTGTACAGTGCTATCGGCGCGGAAGGCAAATGCTTCGCCTGGGATGAGCGTGCCCACGGCTACGGTCGTGGGGAGGGTGTTGCAGCACTCATACTCCAACCTCTCGACGAAGCACTTAAGGCTGGTAACAGAGTCCACGCAGTCATCAGGGATACCGGGCTTAATCAAGATGGGAAGACAACAACGATTACTTCACCTTCTGCAGACGCCCAGGCTAAGCTTATCCGGGAATGCTACGCTCGGGCAGGCTACAATCTCAAAGACACTGGCTACGTGGAAGCGCACATGACTGGAACAGCAGCAGGAGACCCCATCGAAGCCGAGGCCATCGCTAGGACGTTCGGCAAGTCTCGCGAAGCACACGACCCCATTGTCGTTGGATCCGTGAAGACGAACGTCGGACACACTGAACCAGTAAGCGGTCTAGCCGCTATCATCAAAACGACATTCGCTTTAAAGAATCGTCTGATCCCACCGAATCTGAATTTTGAGATACCAAATCCGCAGATCGATTTGCAAGGGTGGAACTTGAAGGTGCCGACTACACCATTGCCATGGCCCGAAGACAAGCTGCTGCGTGCGTCAATCAACAATTTCGGATATGGAGGCACCAACGCGCACTTGATCCTAGAAGCTCACACGGCGTCGTCTGCCATGAATAATGGTCTCGGTGGGCATACCAACGGCCATACTGGAGTCCACAACGCCGAAGCTAACGGTAATGGATTCCTCAATTTGTCCAGCGATGGGGTGCATGATGGCAACGGATACGTCGGTGCCAATCGTTCGCGTGTTTTCATATTGAGCGCCAAAGATTCTATCGCCTGCCAAACTATGATGGACATCTTTGCCACCCATATGGAAACCTCAAAGCCATCTGTCAGTGATCTCGCCTATACTCTGGCAAAACGGCGATCAATGCATCCTTGGGCCACAGCCGTTCGCGCTCGGACTATTGATGAATTCGTAGAGCGTCTACGTGATCCGCTCACCAAGCCTTCTAATACTTCCAAACGCCCCCGGATCGCATTCGTTTTCAACGGCCAAGGCGCGCAATGGCATGCCATGGGGCGGGAACTCGTCGACGCCTATCCCGTCTTTGGCCGGAGCATCCAAGAGGCCGATAAAATTCTCCGAGAGTTTGGTGCCTCCTGGTCACTCAAAGGTACGTATGAATATGATTTTAGAGCCGCATTTCTGTATGCAGGTACCTAGGTACCTAGGTATCTAATATCTAGAATGGTGAAGTTAACGACTCCTTTCAGACGAACTCTTGCGCGACGAATCTACGACTCGCGTAGCTGAAATTGATCTCAGCCAGCCTATTAGCGTTGCTGTCCAGCTCTGTCTTGTCAACTTACTATGGTCTTGGAATATCTTCCCAACAGCCGTGACTAGCCACTCCAGCGGTGAGATCGCCGCCGCCTATGCCACAAATGTACTCTCGTTCAAAGAAGCGCTTGGTGTTGGTTACTTCCGTGGGGAGCTTTCCCTGAAGTACCAGAAGCTACAGTCACTGGTCGGAGGAATGCTCGTCACCGCTGTCGGACCTGAAAATGTCGAGAAATACATCAGCGACACGCCTGGCGGAACTGTCGTCGTGGCTTGCGTCAACAGCCCGACCAGCATCACGCTCTCGGGCGACTTAGCTGCTCTCGATGAGGTAGCTTCTCGCCTACAGAAGGATGACATATTTGTCAGGAAGCTTAAGGTGCCTATGGCATACCACTCTCATCACATGTCACATATCTCACAAGAGTACACCTACCGACTTCAGTCCATTCTTCGTCCACCTCAGAAGACTTGGGGTAATGTCGCGACGTTTGTATCACCTGTCACGGGAGACATAATCACATCGCCAAGTATCTTGGGCCCTGGGCATTGGGCTCGTAACATGACGCACCCGGTTCTTTTCAGCCAGGCCTTCGATAGAATGTGTTTCGAAAAATCAGGTGCTTCCAATGTTGACATGGTCGTAGAAATCGGTGCACACAGCACTTTGGCAGGGCCGATGCGACAGATCCTCAAGGCACGGGACACGGAGCTGCCATATGCATCGTGTCTCAGGCGACCCGACAACGCTGTTGAAACCATACAGGATGTTGCCTGTGCCCTGATTACTCGAGGCTACCCGGTTAATCTCATGGCGGTAAACTCACCTTTTGGCGAAAAGGGTCAGCTGGTCCCCGATCTTCCGTCATATCCTTGGAATCACACAAAGCGATTCTGGGTTGAACCTAGGATTAGCAGAGACCAGAGATACAAGAGATTTCCACCTCATGAGCTGCTTGGAACGCCCATCAACGGAGGAAACGCCGTAATGCCAACTTGGCGGAACTTCATTCGCCTATCTGAAATCGAATGGTTGAAAGATCACCAGATCGACGGCTCAGTGGTCTTTCCGGGCGCTGGATACATTGCCCTAGCCGTCGAGGCTGTACGTCTTCTCACGGATCCTTCGGAATCGACGATTCAAGGCTATAAGCTGCGGGATATCGATATCATGAACGCGATGGTCATTCCAGATTCTGTTTTCGGGTTGGAAACTCAGTTTAGTCTCCGGAGCTGTAGTCATAAAGACCTGGAGCACGACGGCTGGTACGAGTTCAAGCTTTGCTCTCTGACGTCTGGTGGCTCTTGGATAGAGCACTGCCAAGGATTTGTCACTGCCGATATAGACGACAGGTCGAAGGCCAGGACTGCCGAATTAACTCGTAAAATTGATCCACCTCGTGAGGACACCTACTTTCAACAGGGCCCTGGAAGCGCAGACGAGACCTCCACAACCAAAGTTGACATAGAAGCTCTGTTTTCAGGGCTTCGAGACAGAGGAATTTACCACGGACCAGAATTCCAAAATCTGATCGACAGCCGCACCGCTGGACAGAGGGCAATAACCAACTTCGCTATAGCAGAAATTGCATGTGCTGCGCATGACTATGTGCTGCACCCAACTACGCTCGACTCTGTATTGCAAGCTTCCTTTAGTAGTCTGCCCGAAGAAATGGACAAGGACGTAATGGTTCTGCCAAGATTTATTCAAAGCTTGACACTACCGAAATCATTTAAAAGGCAGGGTGGAGATAGGCTAAGGGCTTTCTCTGAGCTGGTGAAGGCCGACAAGCGTGGCTACACATCCAACATTGCCATTGTGCCGGTGACACCAGAGCCCGAGGACGGCAACTCGACTTTCCCCAATTTCTTGCAGGTGAGTGGTTTTTTCGGTCAAGCAGTGCCTCGACGCACCGATGATTCGAGCCAGGAGACTGGAATCTGCTCGAAGAGCTGCTGGGAGCTCGACATCCTCCACAACGTCCCTGCAGGCTTAAGGGCATCTTTAACCATTCCCTTAACGGAACATGAAGTCGATACTGAGAGGAAGCTCGTTCGAGTCTCTTACAACTTCATCTGCCAGGCTGTGGCAGAGTTACAGGGTGAGGATCCTGAAGCTTTTGAATGGCATCACAAACGCATGTACGACTGGATGAAGACAGTCGTGCAAGATGGCTACGACGGAAAGCTCGGACCTGGAAGTGAGTCATGGTCAAAAACCAGTAAGGGTCTTCAAACCATGCTCGCAGACGAGCTCAATGCTCAGAACGCAGCTGGTCGACTTACTGTCCGCGTGGGACGGAACCTTGCAGCCATCATCCGCGGCGAAATTACCCCACTCGAGTTGATGATGGAAGGGAACCTGCTTAATCAGTTCTACATGGACCACGAAGCCCTCAAGACCCGTTCGTATAAACATCTTTCTACTATTGCAGAGCTCTATGCCATCAAGAACCCAGGCGCCAAGGTTCTCGAGATAGGTGCTGGGACCGGCGGTGCAACAACCACAGTCTTGGAGGGGTTTGGCACTAGAGGCGACGGTACTGGATCCATACTTGGACATTATACCTTCACGGATATTTCTCCAGGCTTCTTCGAAGCGGCTAGATCCAAATTTGCGGCCTGGTCGTCTCTGATGGACTTCAAGAAGCTGGATATTGAGGTCAACCCACTCGATCAAGGCTTCAGCAACGGCACCTATGACTTGATCGTAGCCGCATCGTGCCTTCATGCCACGAAAAATCTCAACACCACCATGTCGCATGTACGGCAGCTGCTCAAGCCGGGCGGAACACTCCTACTCATAGAAGCCACGGCAGATCGCCTGGAAGGACAATTAATATTCGGTACCCTGCCCGGATGGTGGCTAGGGGAGGAACCCGAAAGACAAATGAGTCCGAACGCGCCTCTCCAGATGTGGAAACGGGTTCTGAGCGAAGTGGGCTTCACAGGTGTCGACTTCGACGTACCCGACTACGAAGAACCGGACTTCCAGTCTGCACGCGTTATGCTTTCCAGGGCAAAGACTACCGTGCAGTGCCAGTTCTCTATCGTGGTGCCACCAAGCCGACAGCTTTCTAGAGAGCAGAGAGCATGGTTGCGTGAGGTGTCGGAGGCCATCGCGTCGTTGACCGGCAAATCCCCGTCGATAGTATCACTAGAAGACGTAGAAGCGTGGCAGGACACTGTCTGTATTTTCACGGCCGAGATGGAAGCACCATTTGTAGATGGCATGGATACAACCGCTTTTGATCAACTTAAGAAACTTCTCAACCAAAGCTCAGGACTAGTCTGGCTTAGCTGTGGGGGCCTTGTGGATGCGACAGAGCCTTCTTTTGGCGCGACTGATGGTTTGATACGAACCATGAGACAGGAGGATGCAGGCAAACGATGGATCCGGCTAGATTTCGAAAGGAACAACAGCCCATGGTCCAGCGACAAGATTCAACACCTTATTCATGTACTACAACAGAGTTTCGACGAAGCTCTTGACCCGGCAGACGTAGAGTGGGAATACGCCGTTAAAGACTCGTTACTTCGTGTGCCCAGGACATATCCAGATAAGGTACAAGACGCGCTCTCAAGGAACCTCGCAGTCGATCTGCCTCCGGAGCCACAACCGTTTCATCAGCCGGGGCGGCCGCTGGTATGGGAGACCCCCAAATCAGGCGCCACAGGAAGTAAACATCCCCTTTTCTTTTTTCAGTCTTTAATTATGGGAATGAGTATTGACATTCATTGCAGTCAACCCATATTTCGTCGAAAATTCAGAGATTAGCACAACTAATGTGCCCAGCGGGATGGTAGAGATAGAGTCCAAGGCATTCGGTCTGAACTTCCGCGAGGTCATGGTTGCGCTGGGAGAACTCGACGAACCTCTCAAAGGACATGAATCCGCTGGAATTATCACCGCCATGGGCCCGGACACTGAAGCAAGTGGGCTTAAGGTCGGTGACCGCGTCTGCTCCTTGGTGCGAGGCCGTCTTGCTAGCAGAGGTCGAACATGGTGGACTTCGGTGGCGAAGTTGCCCGACGACCTGAAAGTCTCGTGGGAGCATGCTGCTGCGTTCCCAGCGGCATACGTCACTGCTTACGGCAGTCTGATACAAGTTGCAAGGCTGCAAAAAGGCGAAAGTGTCCTAATCCATGCCGCATCAGGAGGAACCGGCCAAGCGGCTGTGAACTTGGCTCAATATGTCGGTGCGGAAGTGTACGCGACTTGTAGCACCAAGGCAAAGCGAGACCTCCTAGTTCAGACCTACGGCATTAATCCCGACCACATCTTCTCGAGTAGAGATGCTAGCTTCGCCCCAGCCATCATGGCAGCAACAAACGGGAAGGGTGTCGACGTGGTGCTCAACTCCTTGTCTGGGCCATTGCTAAAAGCCACATGGGACTGTGTAGCCCGCTTCGGTCGTCTTATTGATATTACTAAAATCGACATCGAGGCGAACCGTGGCCTAGAGACAGCACCTTTTGGTCGCTGCGCCGTTTACACCAGCTTTGACTTGCTGCAGCTCACAGAGTACCGTGGTACCCTGACACATGAAGCACTGGTAGAGAGTATCCGCATCATTCGTGAACGTCACACTCCTCCCATTCATCCCATCACCCCATTCTCGATCACTGATATGGCCACGGCGATGCGTCAAATGCAGGGCGGAGCACACATGGGAAAGCTCGTGCTGGTACCAAATCCGGGCGACAAAGTCAATGTAAGTATCACTTGTCTTTCTTACCCCTGTGCGGAGGACTAATTCTGATCGATTTCTATAGGTGGTCACACGCCCACCGCCTGTCTCCTTGAACAAGGAGGACGCTACATATTTGATATCCGGCGGTCTAGGGGGTATTGGTCGCGCGGTCGCCGAATGGTTTATTCGCAAAGGCGCCAAGAATATTGTGCTTGTTTCCCGCAATGCCAGCTCCCATCCCGAAGCAGCGAAGCTCATAAAGGAAGCACAAGCTGTCGGATGCCGGCTTCTTATACGCAACTGTGATGTTTCAGATGAGAGTAGCCTCCTCCGACTTTTGAAGCAAATTGCTGAAGCCGGGTTACCCCCGGTCACAGGAGCGATCACCGGGGCTATGGTGCTGGACGACACTGTCATGGAACGCATGACATTCCAACAATGGTCCCATGGAGTTCGACCCAAGATCGATGGCAGCCGCAACCTACACAGACTCCTTCCCAACCTGTCCTTCTTCATCATGCTATCCTCTGTCGCCGGTGTAGCAGGCCACATGTCTCAGGCTAACTATGCCGCTGGTAATACCTTCCAGGATGCTCTCGCTCGACACCGCACGGCGAATGGCAAGCCAGCCGTCACTATTGATTTAGGCGCTGTGCGGTCCGTCGGCTACGTGGCGGAAAGAGAAGCTGGTGGCGACGAACGTCTCCGTGCGCGCGTCGAAAACGTTGGCTTCGGCTCCGTGGATATCGAAGCCGTGCTCGGACTCATTGAGGCCGGCATCAGAGACCCGCTAAGAGGCTCCCTCGCGGACAGCCAGATCATCGTCGGGCCAAACTTCCACGCCTTCGCCACCGAGTCGGCCATGCGAAACGACCATCGCTTTGGCACGCTGAGAATTGCGAGCCAGCTGGGCCTCGATACTACCGCGGCGTCCGATAGCAAGTCCTCCACGGCAGCATTTGTCAAGGCGTTCGCTGCCGCGGCTGACATCGAGGCGGCCTCGAGGGTGCTTGTGAACGCCCTTAGCGCTAAACTGTCGGATATTTTTAACATACCATTGTCTGACATTGATCCTGAATTGCCATTGTCGCGGTACGGCGTTGACTCTCTTGTTGGGGTAGAGCTGCGCAACTGGATTAGCAGCACTATTAAAGCAAAGGTATCCGTCTTTGAGATTCTTCAATCTGCGTCGCTCAATGAATTTGCGCTTCTAGTGGCCGGTAAAAGGGAGTACATCTAAGCATTGTATCATATGCTATACAATATAAAGAATGTATCATTTTCCTAAATTATATAAGAAACTGATAGAAATCAATCATCTACACGTAGCAATATAAGGAAAAGTACCTACATAATATTGAACCTATTTAGACTACCACATGATAGTCAAACTTAACTTCAGTGACAACATGGGTGTTTAGAAGAACGGGAAATTATAGATTGTCCCGATCATAATATGAAGCGTATCTGTTGGATAGACAAGGTCTATTGAATTACTCAATAGAGAAGTAAAGCTGTACAGCTGTGGGTAATGTGGGTGTTGTCGTATTTAGTTATTGTAAAATGTGTAGAAGGGAAGATCTAAGTACAAAAGAGGAATCCTCAAATATGGAGTGGGTAAGCCACACAGACCACCGGCTTATCTAGGTAATCAACAGCGGATCACAATCCCGGCAGTATCAACAGCTTGAAAGCACAGATCCACGAGCTTCCTGATTATGTCAACCAATCCAACACGCTCTCCTAGTCGGCGTTGATGAATCCTGGTGGTAGTCTCTGAGAAAGACCTGAGTGTTACTCGCAAGGTAGCAAGAAAATAATGTAGGTAACTAATGTTACAGCACTCGTACACGTCGTGAGATGAGATTCCATGAGCTGTCTCTGAGCTTCATGAGGCAACCCGATAGAAGGTATGAGAGGGCGATGCTGTCAAGTTCTTAGGCGTATGAGCAATCCTATCAGTTCTTCTCTAAGGATATCAACGACGTGATCATGCATAAATTGACGATGAAGTTACCCTTGGAATTTGTGCATTTCAGGTGTGTAAGTCAGGCACTCCAACGCCGACCATTCACTATCTATCATCTTAGATACCTAAACTTAGCAACCATCATATTGTCCAAGCAAAGCTAAGAACACAGACAGACCCGCTGCCCATACATTCATTCTAATCTTCTCAATCTTCTCCCTGCATGCCAATAAGCTACAAGCACTCCCCCCTTTACGAGAACCCACCAACACCTCCATCTCCCCAGTCCACAAGCCTCACTCCTCCTCCCGCTTCGTACACTCAAACCTACTACTCTCCCTCAACCACGTCTCAAAATCCTGCACCCTCGGCTCCTCCTCCCTCAACCCCTCCACATCAACACCATACCCATCAGTCTCGAACCAGCGCAGCATAGCGCCCACATGTTTCGCGGCGATCAGCCCGCGCACCGCCCACCCCACTATCCACCACGCCTGCGGCAGCTCCTGGTGGTCCCGCGATACGCGGCGGTAGATAGCGCGCGCCTCGCCGAGGGTTAGGTTATCGCCTGCGAGGCCGATGGCGCGGTTGTGGAATTTGGGGCTGGTGGGGGAGAGGAGCGCTTGCGCGCCGAAGAGCCCGATGTCCCGCACGCTGACGAGTTGGAGCTTGCGGGACGCGGGGAGCGTGCTCCAGAGGCTGGCGAAGACCATGCCGAAGGTGCCGCCGGGGTTTACTGTGAGGTGTGAGTAAGGGGTGTATGTGGGAGGGAATGAACGTTTGGGTGAGTTGGTGGGGTTGGAGGGGTGGAGTGAGAGCTCATGGATGAGTGGAGGATGGAAGAGGTAGCTAGGTAGGTATACGAAAGAAGGACGGATCGATAGGAGATAAGTACTCACAGTTATCCATAAAGGCAACAGGCCTCAGTATCGTATACGTGAGCCTGCCTTCCGAGGCATTAGCCGCGGCGCGCAGGTGCAGCTCAACATTGTGCTTCTGCAGGAAATGCGGAATATCAGTCGGCGTGTCCCAAGACTTGAGCTCGCCACCGCGATCTACGCTCGAGAAGACGAAGTGGATATTCTTCTCGTGGGCGCGGCAATGAGCGGCGGTCGCATCGATGAGGAACGTGGCCTGCGGCTCTTCATCCGGCGGCGTCGTGTAACTAAAGACGGTATCGATGTCCGGATGTGCTGCGAAGATGGGGTCCGGAGTCCGAGTATCACCCTCCACAACCTCAAGGTCCAAGGCGGGATACTTCTTCGGCAGGGTCTGGGCTTTGGGCGAGGAGGCGGACCGGGTCAGGGCTAGAACCTTGGCCTTGGCCTTAGTCCTGGATAACAGGGCCGAGAGTTCTGACAGCACGTAGCCCCCTTGCTGGCCTGTCGCGCCGACGACCAGGATTGTGCGTGTAGTAGTAGACATTGTTTGAAATATCCCTTTGTTAGACAAAACCTATTGTTCCGCAGGTAGCTGGAAACTGCCTATCTAGGTTAAAATCGTGGTTTACATACACGATGCTTCTTTGTCTACAATCTGTCAGGGAACAACTATAGATGAAACATTTGACAAAGTAGATTATATTACAATCATTTTGTCTAGAGTGCAAATGGCAGGTCAATTAGTATTGATTAAAAACAAGCCAAAGATCGGATACGGACAGCAGTTGAAGCCGACACTGTTAAGGTTCACCGGGATGCCCCTGAGCGCCACATGCGGCTGCGTCTCCTCGTGCGTGTGATGCCTTATTTAGCTTGCCTGCATAGTCAGTACCTCGTCTATCAAAGTTACCCAGATAGGCAGGCGATGTGCAATCTTCATGTATGCAGCTTGCAACTACGTGCGTCTAACCGCTCTATGTTTTGGTATACAAGTCCCGAGCTCGTATTATTTTCACCTGCCTACCGTATGTTGTGACACCGGCCGGGCGAAAGCTGGCTGAGTATACGATAATTAGGGGGAGGCTGTGAAACGAAAAACGGAACAATCCAACCCTATCGCTAAACTCTACAATCAATAGTGGCCCAGCCACCGCCCTAGCTCTGATTTTCGGTCCCGAATGTCGGCGCGCGAGTCTCGGCTACTTACATGAAAGAAATGTTTCACAATATGTGTAAGGAAATCGGGGTCCGACTGATGACGCGGGTCACAGGTTGCAATTCGGGTGTTTGCTTGAAATAATTACTAAATGTTATATTCCAAGTCATCGCGTCGTCAGCCTCGACGGCCTCTAGTTGAATGCTTCGTATTTTAATTCATGATTGCGCATGCTAACCCTATTGCCGCAAGGATATCGAATGATAACGATTGAAGCAGAATGAAAACCGAGTCTAAATCATTGCTTTTCCCCCATGCATACCCAGGTACCCATGCATAGGCGCTTTCATAATGGAAAAGCAAACCATCGCTCGCTCAAACACAATTCTAAAAAGATAGCATAAGTGCGCCACTGAATGCATGTTTAATGAAATCGGTACCGTGAACTTGCCTCCGTCCTCACATGGCTGGTCCGTCCCAGGCATCCCTTCTCAGTCGGCAAAGCCACGCTCGCTTATGCGGGAACGAGACCTCAATCTCTTTCGAGAAGCCACCGTTTTGCAGGTGCTCAATAAATCTGCATATATGTCAGAAAATCAAATTGTCGCGGTATGAATGAAACTCACCTCTCATTATCAACTCTAGGTTCGAGGCAGACACTCATTGTGCGGTAGTCTGCTTGGAAGCACCAATGGACAATGCTAGAGAGCCACTGCTGTACTTTTCCCCTCGCCCACTCTTCGCCGACGATTACATGTACACCCCGATCGAAGTCTTGCGCATCGTTGCCCATGTACCGTCCCAAGTTATCTTCCTTTACCCAATAGATCTCAAAGTACCCGAAGGGGATGCCGTCCCACATCCCGATAGCCGGGAACGAATGGCGTGATTGAAGAGCATTCGAGAGGAATTGAGGATGGTACTCGCCCCAGAAAGCCGTTACTCTAGGGTTTGACAGCCAAATCTGAAGGAGCGAGGTATCGGACAGGGTATTCAAGTGACTATTCTGCCTTTCGCTTGGTCCAACGGGCCCAAGATATGGGATAGGCTTTGGCGACAGGGATGCCACACGGAATGCAAGGTACTTTCCTATGCTGGGTATAAATCTCGTGTAGAAGACCTCCCCCATATGTGGGGGTCTCTGCCGCAAAGGATGCCGGATACCATTGGTAAGGATATACTGCAATGGCGCTGGGGGGTAGTAGGTTGGTAGATGAGAGGACGAATAATATGGCCCGATCGGGGAACTTGGCACTTCAGCTGCCAAGTTAGATAATGAGGCCAGCTGACCTGCGTCGCTTCTGACGGGCGAAGTAGGGCGGCTGGTACTTGGCGATCCAGGATAAGAGCTATGCTTCAGTGGCTTCAGGGTGAAGAGAAATAGGCCGCTGTGGATTTGCCAAAACATACGCCGAGTAACAAACATGTGGTCCCATCCATGATTGTTCTCGCTAGAGCTCTCACCCACGGCCGAGTCCAAAGTCGATATCAGACCCATCCTCTCGAGCTTCGGGATCATATTCCGTGTGCGCAAGACGCCCTCCCGTTTGATCCTGATGCGCCACTCCCCTCTAGGCCTTGCTTCTGGGGGAGCATATTGAGATTGCTCCGTCAACATATATGGAGACGGCTCGGGCTGTTGGAAGTACCAGTAGAGGGTGACCCATAGCATCATAGCTATCTGTCGGGATTGACTAGCGTGCGGCTTATACTCGCTGCTTGAGGGGTTTGAAATGGACGAGATGAAGATGGTATCATTTTGCAAGGTTGGCTTGCTATACCTGTGAATGTGGCTTCGTCTAGACCTAGGCTCGTTGGTATCCTCTTGCAGGGTTAGATTATGTAGGCGGTCTTCGGGATTTTCTTCACTATGTATGACGACCGACCAGCCAACGGGAAATGGTGCATGGTGATGATTGAGCTCATTGGACTTGAAGAACAGGCCAGAGAAAACGGGCTGAACCATAAAGCTCTGGCCGTCTGGCAAATAGACGAAGGACGGAGCCATTTGCTTAATAGATATGAGAATGCAATGTCAAGATTCAATGCTTGCAATAAGTTGTTAAGGACACAAAGTGAAGGTTATTACTCATTCCAATACAAAACGGATCCACTGATAAGGCTTAAATACTAAAGGGTATGCGGAGGTGCTCATGTGATTGATGAGTCTAAACAGTGGATGTGAAATAGAGACCTACCCCGTGAGACCCTGTTGGTTGCCGAATACTGAGAACAAAAAAATGGATTAAATCGATAGTATGTCATAGCCAGTTAATGTGGCACGACCACCTCAAGATCGATCTGCTACCAACCGTGAAAATTACAACGGCGACTCCGTTTCGTCCGCTTTTCGCGGACGTCATACCACTAGATTAGCACGTGGAAGCGGAAGATTGCTACCTATGGCGGGGTTTGCGATTATTACGGAGCTCCCCTGTTAGGTCTATCGTGCGAGGGGAAATCAGGGGATTGTGGTGTCAGCTTTAGGGCTGTTGATGTGGAATTTCCCCAGATTCTTCAACACCGTTTTCCAATAGCCGCGTGCCGTCAGTAAGGCGGTTTGTACCCGGGTACTCTTCAGCTCAAGTGGCGTTGTAAAAACCTGGCTGTAGGTATCCAATGAGCAAACGATGATTTCTCAGCAGGTAATTCTGGTGTAGCACAACTTGAATGATCACCTCACTTGTAGGGAGATTGATGTGGGACAAAAGACGCAGAATTGGAGTCAACGGGCGCCAAGAAAGCGGGTGCGACATTGTCGGAGTGTACTGCACCAGACAAGATCGGGATGAAATGCCGGGACTTATAAATCGAACATGGCAGAATTCAGTTTGGCCTTTTTAAACACGGGTTCATCTAGCTTGTAAATACTGTCTTAGCTAGGAATGATAGACATGATTGGGGGCTGGTTGGCGTTAACCAGAAACTGATGTTGATTGAGGAAATTGAGATGAGACGGAATGAGGAAGAAACCGGGACGAACCCCCCTCCTGTAGATCTATCTTATCATCCTTTTTGTTACATAATATATTAATATTCATATATCAAGTCTCGCTTGCATCTAAATGAGACATACGTCAATTGAAGTGTGGGTGAATCAATTCATTTTCTAATGTATTCGGATAAGCGATCTCAGCTTGAATCAACCCTCACATGAGTCACTTATCACCCTCATAAACGGCTATAGCTTCTCTTTTCCTCTTTACATATAATTTAACTTAATCAGAGATGCTTCAACATTATGGCGTCCGGTAATAAGCCTGGTGAGAACATGCTATGGCGAGGCCGTTTCACCGGTGAGTACAATATTACACATTGTTTTACAATGTTTTTCTTCAAAAGGTTCACACAGACAAACATTCGAACCTGTAAAGAACTGCAGTAATGACACATAGTGTTACTATAATGTTTGCTCATCTCAACGTCGAGTGTACTAACTCCCGTCGTGTTGCGGCGCAAGAGTGGCCGTGTGTTCGGACAGATGGCTGGGTTCAAGACTACACTAAAAGGCTTGCCTAGTACATACAACAAGGACTTGCAGGAGAGCTGGGATGTGATGCTGGATACTGTGAAAACGGTCAGCGACAGCATTCAGATCGCGACGGGCGTGCTGGCGACGCTCGAAATCAAGCCCGAGAAGATGAAGGCTGCGCTTGACCCCTTCATGCTTGCTACTGATATCGCCGATTACCTCGTCCCCACATCTCAGGCCGCGTGGCCGCTCTGTCTGAGAAGACGGACACGCCAATGAACGAGTTGACATACGAGCAACTCAAGTCAGTCGATGAACGTTTCGAGAAGGATATCGCTGAATACTTCGACTACGAGCGCAGTGTCGAGATGCGATCTGCCAAGGGTGGTACTAGTCTGGAGAGTGTTCTAGAGCAGATCAAGGTCTTGAGAGAGATGCTAAGTTCCTGATCCTGTAGTTTCTGTTTGCGAGCTGAGCGAGCTTCTATTTGACAGACAAACTTAGAGTGAGGGACGAATCCTCATTTAGAGGATAAGATCAGCTTTGGTATAGACAAAAGATGAAAATAGACTATTTCAGTCAAGTTTTAACTTCCTCGGAATTATGTCGTACGGTATGTTAAGACGTATTGAAACAAGTTCCGGGATTTTCTACACGTCTATATGTACTTCTCGGGTATCATGGCTCATTATCATTATCCGGCTTTTTCCTCTTGTTGTCTTTACGATCTCTATTCTCGCGCTCTTTATCGCTCGTACCATTCTTCTCATCTTCATGCTCAAGCACCTCCTTAACTTCTTCTCCTCCAAGATCCTTAGTCTCATCCCAATCAACGTCGTATTCCTCGGCAATGGTCCTAATCTCTCTTCTCAACGTATTCGCCTCATGAACCAAACTCTCCCACTTCTCGGGGTTGAAGCCACGCTCCTGGTACAAGATGTTCTGCCGTCGTGAAATTGTGGTCTTGAGTGCGGCTTGGTAACTGAGGTCCCGGTTAATAAACAGGAACCAGAGGTAGCCGCCCATGATCGTGGTGAGACCGGCGAGGTAAGTAATCGGTTCCATTAGATCCCAACCCAGATCGGTGTGGAAGGTCAGGAAATAGACAGCACCCCACCAGCCCGATAGAGCAAAAAAGCCGGCCACCGCGATACGATGGGCGCCGCGATGAGCGAGCATGTCACATTCATGCTTGAGTTTAGCAAGCTCATCAATCTTGCGAGACATGCGCCGTAGCCGAATCCGCATGTAGTGCGTCCGGTCGTTGAAGCTAGGGACACCAACACGCAACTCGGTGTTGTGGCCGGTAATCTCGATGGCGAACTCCCGGCCTCTAGCGGCGTCGCGGATGAAATCACCAATTTCAGTGCTACTGCTCCATCGCACCCAATCCTTATGCTCGGGTGGTGTGTCGGCTCCTTCCCGCCCCTTGCCCGAGTAGGAAGCTATATTCGACCCTTTCTTTTCTAGTTTGGTTTTCTGGCCGGTCTCGTCCCGCTCCGACTCTTCAGCCAGGAAGTGTATATTCGGCATCTTCTCGCGGCCGTCCTCGTCGCGCACGGGTGGAAGCTCTGCCTGGATTAGGCGTTCGAGATATGATAAGGGTTGCTGGGGATGGACAAGTAGCGCTAGAGGCTGGATTTCTTCGTTTTGCGCAAGGGATCGGAATTCCCCTTTATTGCCTTTTTCGTCGTGGGTTGCGTCGAACGGGAGAGGAACAATTAATTTTAGGAGTCGGGTCGGAGTGGTCAAGAGTTTGCCTTCTTGTGTTTAGCATCCTCAAGAACTTGGAACCCGGGAAGGAAATATACCCTTTGTCATGACCTTATTCATACGCCTTGAATCGCTGACGGGAGGTTGATCAGCACCTTCCCTCTGCCAGGGGCGTCTAATCTGTTGCTTCACAGCATCTTCAATTCCAGCCTTGACTTCTTTCTCGTGCGCGGCTTGGTCCCTCTCGTTCGTTTCTCTAGCCGTCTCGTTGCTAAGTGCGCCGTCTCTCGCAATTGGAGTTGTTACAAAACATCGATACGACAAATTCGCAACTGGTTTCGCTGTGTGTAGCAGAGTCGAAATAGGGATATTCGCAATACGACGGCTAGTCAACTGCCGTACACTCGAGGCTGTCAACTGCGAATATGCTCTAAAAAACATAGCTCATCGCTGCTCTATTTCCTGTAAAATCGCTAATTGGGAATTTGTTCTATCATTGCAACTGTAAATACTTAATGTATAAACGAGAATCACTTACATCCTGCTTCACACAACTCTCTGACGGACTAAAAGCTCCATAGAATTGTTGACGTCGCAAAGGGTCCAAAGTCCACTATTTTGTCCAAGTTCAGCTAATGACGTCACATAACGTCGTTGGTGTTGCGAGGCGCGTTCAAGGCACGTGACTGGCTGTCATCTCATCTCGTTTCTCCTTACATAAGCGGATCGAAAGTGAAGAGCATTGGTGAAATCGCAACGCCGTTCATCGTCAACATCAATAAAACGAGTTTCGGTGTCATGTGTTACCACTTGCAACTTCAAGTATCGGACCCATCTTCGAGGCCTTAACCTCTCTAAACCAGAAAGGTTAGACACAACCAGGCAACCGATGATTCAGTGAGGAAACCAACATGTCGAAAGAACTCCCTCCCACGGCATGATTGCCAAAGAGCGCAATAAGCGATGCATTCAGACGTACCTATACATGCCTATGGATTCTCTGTATCTGCCAAGTTCTTGGCTTCGTGGGACGTTTAGAGGATACCTAACAGAAGAACAATTCTTCTACCTTCGCCGGCCACCTACCTCGTTGCCTGTGAATCTAAGTCAAACAACTGTTGGTTCCGTCTTGTACATATCAAGCGGCCACGATTCAATCCGTCCACTGAAATTAAATGGATCCAATCAATTCGTATTCGCACAATTGTTTCGCGTACGATATGAAATACAGACACTGTTGGTCAGCAATGAAAAAGAATAGTGCAAGACTCACTGCCTGCGCCACGCAATGACACCAACCCAACGACAGCTAAAGAGACGATCATCCCAAACTCTAGACCTAATTCGGAGGCCCCATCGACAAGTGTCGTCTCAACACAACTTCAAAATCATCAGGTTTCTCTCCACGACCGAAAGGTCCTGCACTTATAATTATGCCAGTCGCATCAAATATGCAGTGAATAGTTCTATTGATTTATTTCTTCCGATCAAAGTCGAATATTCTCTTTTTTTCTAATTCAGCAGCTCGTAAATAACTATTAATAGCTAGGCTCAGCTAACCTTTCATAGGCGCCGTTGCTGCCGATCAATGGAAAGACTTGGGTTGGTTCTGGGAGAAGCCAGAACCAATCGGAATTAGCCGTTGGGAGCTGATCCAAACGTACGTTTCGTTTACCGCTGCCGCGCAGGGTAGCTAGCGCAGCTAAGCCTTACCACTAACCCCTGTCGTGAGGCCCTAACTGCCTAAGACGTTGGGACTCGGTAGCATCGGAATGCTCGTAGGACTGATTAAATGATGGTTTACATGACACGATCTTGGCTTCGGCGGCTGTGGGCAAGAGGCGTAGGGGGATTTCGTATACATAAAATGTCGTCCACATCCAGCTTCGCGATTTTCTTGGGATCGCTCGGTCTTTCTCGGCAACGAATCGTTCGGTGGACGTCGCACCATTTCTTTGTGTCTGTTTTGTTTCACAAGAAGACCGGGGACGGCAAACCTCTATTGTTTCTGCCTACGTGCTCAAACTACTATATTACGTGGACAACCTGATATTTTACTACTACGAATCGGCGCTCAATACGATATAATATCTCCGAATTATACGAAATCACCACGAACCTACGAACAACGTCGCCACACCTCCATCGTCACCTAGTCACCTCAATTTCTGAAGTCTCACTTTTGAAGGGTCACAACTCAAACTCGCCAAGATGTCGGATACGGTTACAGTTGCCAGCGACTTCGGAAAGAATTTAATCATCGGTCTCGCGGTTGGATCTGTTGTCACGGCGGTCGTCTTAACACTTGTTTGCATCGCAGCACAATGTGGTCCGCGGATGTGTGGCCGGATTAACAGGGACGAATATTGGTTTGAACCGACACTCGAGGAAGGACGCCCACAAGGACACTCACAAGAAGTTCCTTTGGTACCAACCAGCTCTCATACCAATTCTCATACCCACTCTCATTCGGAGAAATTCACATGACAGGATGACGGGCAAATCAATCACACCACCCCAGTGTCTGGCACGCTGAATATTCGTCGACTATCACGAAGGTTCTCATACGCCACTAGCGAGATGGAAATATGACGGATCTGCCTTCGTCCAAGTACCGTAGAACGACTTGGAAGTACGAAGGCGAACAACGTCATCAGCCACATATGCAGCGTCAGCTCGAGCACACCTCGCCATCACGTTGGCGCTGAGTTTGATTCCAGCTTGAATCATTCCGCAAACATCTAATGAGCGGAGATATCATTTTCGAGGCAGCATAAAATGCTCAGGCTCTTTTAGAGGCCTCGTGGATCAAGCATCGCGGAACATCACTTTGCTCCGCCCGGGGGAAAAGCTTCCAGACAATCCCCACATCAATATTTGGGTTATCACCTATTGCGATTTAACGAAGCTTGGGCTGAACTGGATGAAGTTTTGGGGATCGTGTTACTCGACCATGAATGGCCCCTATGATTATCGAGTTATACCAGCTGCGGGAGATATATCTCGCCGTCGCTTCATTTAGATAAACGTCTTTTTTATCTTAGACGGGCGCGTCGCCTGTGAAATAGGCGATATCTGTCGTGAGCATGAGTGACACTTGAGAGGCTCACTTATCTCATTTATTGAGACACATCTTAAGACATAAGAATTAGCTACAATATATTTAATACGTGCACTATATGACCATAGTTCCGGACATCTTCAAGTGTCTTTCTCGCTTTTCTCTTCTTCATTCATTCTATTCCCTACGTCGCTGTCTCTCTGGTACTTCGAAGACTCGTGGATATCAATTACTTAGAATTGTGGCCAACTGGACAAGGTATTTGGAACGAAGAGAATTGACAGCATCATGGCACTAACATCGTCTTCCATTTTCTATAAATATATCAGTTAGTAACCTGCAATGGTCAGCAAAGCTGGTGGGTTTAATGCCCCGCCCCCAACATACTGCGTGTCTGGGGCGGAGATCCTACCCATAGAAAGGATATCTCATTGCTCTGCATTGTATACGAAGAATCCTAGAAATGAATCGACGTGAGACGATATTTAAGCTGTTTTAATGAGGCCAAAGCTGTAAAAGGCTACGCCATCGATTTGCAGTGTTGCCTTCACCAGCCAAACTTCAACACATGAAAATCGACTCAAGTTGCCTGTATTTTAAATAATTCACGAAGACCCTGTCGCTCCTTAGAATGGCGACTGCGATCGACAATTTATTCAGTTCAAAATGCTCAGTCTGCACACTTCTCGTCTCACCACCAGCATCATGCACGAAAGCTTCTCTTCGACTTTCTTCCGACAGAGCCCGCTGTAAAACATGCGCGCTCCTTTGGACTGCGCTATCAGAGAAACTCGATCTTGAAAATCCAGCTATAGAACGTGTGGATTCAATTAGGGGGCATAGTTTCTTCAATCTCGTGGCTGGCTCGGCTAAGCCCCGGTTTACAACGGGGTCTCTATGGGACCATGTCTCTGTCACCCTGGCCCTTGATGGAGGTACGGTTAAGCAGAGACATATAATACATGTATTAACATTTTCGTGTAGAAGCATATTGCCCCTCAGCATTGGATTGGCTACCTATATTAAGAAAGTCGCCGCTGTCTCGAACGAATGAGCTGGATATCAAGTTAATCAGAGATCGCATTGAGGATTGTCGCGCAAACCATTCCAATTGCCCTGACTTTGATGACGAACAACTACCAACTCGGGTAATTGACGTTGGACTTCACGGCCAAGATCCGTTCTTGCACGTCTCCCAGGGGGCGCGTGGTCGCTACCTGGCTCTGAGTCACAGATGGGGAGATCCGAATTCTTCCCACAAGCAGCTCCTCACTCTCAAAGAAAACCTAGCCGCTCACTGTAGGCGGATGCCTCTTGCAGACTTCCCCAAGACATTTCGTGATGCTATCGAAGTTGCGCGGGGCCTAGGAGTTAAGTACGTATGGATAGACTCGATCTGCATTGTTCAGGACGACACGGCAGATTGGGAAGTCGAAGCAGGCCGTATGCACAGCGTGTATTCCGGCGCCTATGCGACAATCTTTGCGGACCGCGCGACACATAGCGACGATGGCCTCTTCCAGAATGAGAAGGATAGGGTAACCCCACGTTCGGTTCGAGTTCTAGAATACAAAGACGGAGATTCCGATCGGAGCACTAGAGTCCTCGTTCAGACTCAAATTGACTCGGGTGCCGCGAATTTCGCAACAGATGTAACGGAGCTCTTCTGCCAGGCGGGCCAGAGCATTAGTCAGCTCGCTGGGAGAGGATGGATTCTCCAAGAGGAGTGTCTTTCACGACGTAAGATCCATTTCACGGAGGCTGAGTTGAAATGGAGATGTCCAACGGTTGCAAATTGCGACTGTGGCCTTCCTACTCCACCGAATATGGCCGACCCCAGCATCAACTTCGCCATTCTCGAAAATCCGAAAAGGGGGGAGAACCAGCCGTGGAAGACGCCTACGTGGCTCTGGCAACAGCTCGTCGAGCACTACACATCGAGGAGTCTGACTTACGAAACAGATAGGCTTATAGCACTTGCGGGAATTGCTACGAAAGCTGTTAAGCCACGCCGGGATTACGTCGCAGGCATGTGGCGGGATCAGCTGAACACTAGCATCCTGTGGAAAGCGGTAGGTGCTCCCAACAGATGTTACAGAACGGCCAAATACGTTGCTCCGTCGTGGTCATGGGCATCGGTTTCGGGGAAGATAAGATTCATCCCACTCTCAAAGGAGACGAGGTTTATTTGGGAAGTCCTTGATGCCAAATGCTACTTTACAGGCCAGTCTGGTGACTTTGGAAAGGTCAGTTCGGGATATCTGAAGGTTAGAAGTAAGGTAGTCCATGTTAAATTGGAAGAGAGACCGCAGAATATGAGAAAGAAGATAGCCCAGGAGCTCTGGGATAGCGGCGATGCGACTTGGAAGATTAGGGGGGACGAAGTTAGGTATTTGACCGTTATGCCGGCGCAACCATCTCCGGATGTCCCTCCCCCTTTACCTACAGTGTTGGAGTTGGATGTCCAAAGTGACTGGAATGTCTTGACCTCCAGTAGTCAACCCGACTTCCGTCTTCTGTGTATCGCTCTAGTAGATACGTTTTGGGAGGGATATGCTGCGGAGCGTGCATTGTGTCTACTCCTTAAGCGCTCCCCACAGGAACAAGGCAGCTGGGAAAGAGTCTGCTATGTCTTTCTCAAGGGCACTTGGAAGTCATGGGAGTTTTACGTCCTAGATGAAGAGATCAAAATTCTGTGAAATTCTAACGGACTACCGTTATCATGACTTGCTATGAACCTAAAGACCAGTTAGAATCATCCAGCTCAAACAGATCAGCCCTTCATCTCTTTAGGGATGAAAACGTTAAACCCCTCTTTTATAGAAGAAATTTTCGGACACATAGCTTACTCGCTAGGACTAGTTGAGGGGCACATCAATGTAAAAAAGCACTTTGTTCATAGTCCTCAGAATTAGAGAAAACTAAAGCAAGTGAAGACTCCTCTGTATAGATATGGTTGCTCTACGCAATATGTAGGTACTCCTGCCCATGGTAAAGTGGGGCTCCCGTGGTAGAATGGATTCAGGGGTTAGGTACCTTGTGCGTGTACCTGCCCCTTAAGCTTAGTACCCGACGTTATTCCGTTGCCAGGCTACCAACTGTTGACATATATGGTATCTCAGCAGTACGTCTGCTAAGTCCCGATCTGTAATTGCGAACCAGAGGGCCCTGGTGTAGTGGTTAGAGAGAGGACGGACCCAGATAAAACCTGTTCGAGGGTTTTTCGTAGGTCTTGGATTCGAAAATTGGACAGGGCAGCAGATGGGCTTTACTTTGGTCGAAAGTTCACTTCGCTTCCAAAAGGCTGAGCTTTTTGCTTTCTTATTTTATTTTTAATCCCCTTTTTCACTTAATCTGCATTGTCATATTTCGACCAAGATTGTATTCTGAATGGCCTCCTTTTTTGTCTTCGCCTACGGAGGTAATTGTATTGTATTTATATTTCCTTATACGCCAACTTCCCCTTACAATCCCATTCCAAATTTACGATGATGCTTGCCCTTATCTAGAGTGCCATCTAAATAAGCCATTCTTTTGCCCTGTGTGATTGCATTCATCAGTGAAAATCCATCCATTGCTGCAGTAACAAACCTGGCCTCTATTTTGCAAAACATTCTATCACATAGCATGCAGATAATTAGCAATTGATTTCTCTTGGGCTGCAGTCATCTTATGGTTATATAAATACCCCGTGATATCTACTCCTTTAGTAGGATCTCTATTTTCCATGAGAAACTTTAACACGGTGCACACTGCTTAAGTCGACTCACAAATGTACCATCAGACTCACCAACTTTAAGCCGTATAATAATACGCTAGGAAGTCGCAGACTGGAACCCTACAGTACAATGCAAAAGGCCAGCCTTGCATGTATGTACTAACATTATGTCCTTACCCAGCGTAATTATGGGCCAGTGTGGCTACGTACACCTGCAACAAACTGGCCTGTTGACTCATACCTGTACTGTCTACATAAGGCATGTGGTAGGTGCATCATAGTGTACATGTCCATTGCACTAAACTCGTCGTCCCGCACTTGGTATGTGCAGTGGGTGGTAAGTGCTCGGCGATTCATATATAAACAAGGGAACCCCATACACAAAGCTGTTTTCTTTTCCTCATACAACCATAGACTTCTCGACGTCGTCTACACTTTCACTTTCTAAGCACCGATATCAAATTGAAAGACACGAACTCAGGTGTGCCCTTCAATTCTACCAGAATACCTCATACCAACAAGGTTAAGACACAATTTGGATTTCAAAGTCCCAGGCAGATATAAAGTAAGTCCCACGTCGTGTACCTTGATCACACGTTTTTGAATGGAACAATCCTAATAATATTATAGTACCAGCAAGCAGAATGCCTATTACGGAGAATAAACCGGCAAGCGGACTGAGCTCTGCCAAATCCAAACAAATACTCGACCGGATCAACAAGATCCGCGAATATGGGGTTGGCGAGGCGTTCGAGCTGCCTCAACTTATTGCATGTGGCGATCAGTCATCGGGGAAGAGCTCCGTCGTGGCACGCATGACGGGAATTCCGCTGCCTCGAGTGGATGGTCTCTGTACTAGATTCCCTGTTGAAATTAAGATTCGGCACTCCGATACACCTCTTTCGATTTACGCAGAAGTCAAGCCGCATCATAGTCGACCTCCGTATATCCAATCCAAAATTAAGGAGGTCTGCCATTGGATCGTGGGGGACTTGTCCGAGCTATCGGGAATCTTTGATACCACTGCCCGTACGATTCGGTCCTATGGACGCAGGGAGCTTGAAGCCGGCAAGGCCTTCACTGCTGATGTGCTTCAAATCGAAGTAATAGGACCTACGGGTCTTTACATCAACATTGTGGACCTCCCTGGGCTCATTTCCTTCACAAACTACAAGCAGACAAAAGAGGATGCTAGCTTTGTGCAACAATTGGTCGAAAGCTACATGGAAAACTCTTGTGCCATGATATTGGCTGTCGTTCCGGCGTCAAGCAACATCGATAACCAACAAGTTCTATCATTAGCACGGAAGCACGACTCCGGTGGTCATCGAACTTTAGGCATTATCACAAAGCCTGACCTCATCGAACGAGGGTGTGAAAACAGCATTTTGCCTGTAGCTAGTAATAATGGTAAATTCAAGCTACATCTAGGTTATTTCCTGTTGAAAAATCCTGGCCCTAGGGGTCTAGCCGCTGGACTCGACGAGGAAGCTTACACTGGAGCCGAGACTGATTTCTTTTCTTGCCAGGCCTGGAAAAGGCACCGGTTCGATTGGAACCGAGTTGGCATAGAGAATCTGAAGAGGTATATGCAGGGTTGTATCGTAGGCTTCTACGAACGCCGTGTGCCGAAAGTGCGGAATGAAATCAAACAAAAGACGACCAAGGCCGATAAAGAACGCATGGAGCTTGGGATGGGGTCGGATAACGATAACGAGATTCGTTCGTATTTGACGCCCCTTAGCGAGCGTTTTCATAAAGTCGCCCAAAATGCTTGCGATGGCAATTATCATGAGGCTAGCAAAGTCTTCTTTTCGGAGGAAAGTAATCGTCTACGAGCATTAATCCATACCATAAATGGATTGTTTTCCAAACACATGCGCGACAAGGGAGAAAAGAGAAAGGTGGTGGCTTCCCTCCCTCCCGGTACCGACGAAGTAGATGCTGGGAGTACTCCAGTGCGATTGCTGGTGACCGAGCGTGGATTGATAGCATGGGCAGATCGCGTAAGTGTTTTTCTAACAACTCACCAGATTCATACTAACTCCTGAGTTAGATATACACAGAGACCCGCAGCCGTGAGCTCCAACAAGGTTCTAAGCGTGTATTCTTCGCAGAACTATTCCACGAACAATCCAGCCGCTGGCGATCTATTGCGACGCAATACGTTGAGTACATGTATATCAAGATTTCCGAATGGGTTCACAGAGCACTCCGGAGCACAATTATTGAGGCGAATATGCGCTCCTTCATCAAAGCCCTTTGCGACAGCGGTCTCGCTGAGTTGAAGAGACTCGCATTGGAGGAGCTCAAGAAACTCATCGACGACGAGGAAAAGCAACCTGTGTCGTATAATGATTCATATACCAATCTCACGGATGTGTCACACAGTGAAGCCAACCAAGGAGCGGTTACGGCCGAGCAGGCTTGCAACGAAGGAATAATATCCTTACGTTCCTACTATGAGGTACGCAACTAGCCTCTTCTCAGAGCTCTGCCTGTTACTAATACATATAAAAGATAGAAAGGAAAACCTTCGTTGACAATGTCTGCCGCCAGGTGACTGAACGTCACCTTGTAGCACGCCTCCCAGACATTTTCTGCCCCAAGGTAGTCGCAGAGCTAAGCCACGAGGCACTCAAGAATCTCTCTTACGAGTCTCCGGAGACACGGTCCAAGCGCGCTGAACTTCAGAAGATGATTCAGGGCTACAGTGACAGCCTTGAGGTTCTTGATGCTCCCCCATCGCAGTCATGAGTTTGTGAGTCGGTGCCTTGGCGGTGGGACGATATGAAGAGTATACATCAGGAGGGCGTGAATACTACCTATCTTCGCTGAGGCCGCGCAATTAGGGTATGTATGACGGCAATAGTATCTCTAGGCGAAAGGGCTTAGGAGAGAAAAGAAAATCTCTCGGTGGTCACAGTTGTCTCTTTTTTTTGGTTTTCCGCAGTCAATTAGGTACTGTCCAACCCTAAGAGGTAGGATAGGTATCATTTTGGTACATCCACAAATGAAGTCGCTTAGGATCAAGGCACAATTCAGTAGAAATCGGGTTGCCGCCCTAACTTCGTGGAATAGGTACCTAGATAGTTATTAGAATTAATTAAAGAAAGTTATCAACAGTGGCGTCATTTAGTAAATCCGTCAGTAACTAGGGCAGCACCCTCCCCAGTTCAACTGTCAAAGAAACTGTCTAGCCTTGGAGGTAAATCATGCACAGAGTGATATCTAGTAGACTGTAGCTTTATGCGTAGTAGACACCAATGAATACTAACGCTTTCTCTCCTTCTAATTCATGGGATGCACAAAACCCCTTATATACAGTTGCTTCCCATTGGACCCACTTTTATACCCCTGAGATCGACTAACATGTCAAAGTTACCAGGTATCCCTCCAGGACATCGAAATGGTGATAAACCTCGAAATATAATAAACTCTGAATCTCTTTAGAGGAGCGAGATTAAAATCTAGTAACTCTGCTTTTCCTCCATTCCTTTGACTGGTCTACTAGTGTCGAGAACAGCTTAGGTAGGCATTTGTAGAAATCGGTTTCACAATCAAGAGAATAAGGCGAGTGCGTGTTAAATCACGTATGTGAGTGATATTCAGAAACTAAATGAGTGTGATCAAGGCCATGATATAGTAGAATCGAATCAAAAAGCAATCCAAGCATCCATAAATCATTTCATCGTTTGCCCCAGCCATGTCATCCAACTACTTCGCCGCTCGCAAACTCCGAAGTCATCTGGTGATTTACAAGATTTTGGCGCAGTTGAGAAGGTTGAGGTTGATACCAATAAGGTTTTTCTAAATTCGAACGGTGGTAAGCATATGTAGGCGCGTCGAGGAGTAGTTCATAGGAGTAATTAAAGTCAGCTCACGTACCTCGGAGTCAACGACCTTGTTGTTGCAGCAATAGGCCGTTCCGCCGCATTCTTGGCCAATAATCGAAAGACCGCAGTTCAGCACCCCAAGAAGGCCGGAGCAGCAAATCTCGTTGGGCTGGTTGTTGGTGCAGTTTGGGGACGGGTCTTCAGTGCGGACCTGGACTTCAGCAGGGGCGGCAATGGCAACGGCGGCCAAAGCGAAAAGAGTGGTGATAGAGCTGAACTGCATTTTGAATTTTGTAAGAGAGTTGGACTCAAGAGAGAGACTTGGAATGCTTGTAGTGAGCTGAAGATTGTTGTGAAGACTGAAGGCTGATGATCTGCGATGCTGTGTCTGATTTTGGATTTCGAGGGGATTCGAGGGGTCTTATATAGCCGTTCATGATGCTCTCTCCTCATAGTAGGTTACCTCTCTGTCTGCATGGTTTACACTTTCGGATGCAACTCTGATGTTGCCGCCTATGCTGCCATTCCAGCCCTGCAGACTAATTTTTTTCTTTCGTGGTGGCGTTCCGGTTCGGATGTGATCTTGCACTGATACTACCGATCCAGATGACGGTTGCTCCAGTTCTGCTCCATCAAGGCCTCCTCATGACAGCCACAATATCTTTGACAAGGCCTTTCATTTCGTCGTGTGACCTTAGTCGTATGTTCAGGTAGAGGAAATTCCAGGTTTCTATCAAGCCAGAGCGCCATAGGTTACTTTGCCAAGCATGGGTGCATAGACCAATGAAGACTGTAAGACCATGCATTAGGTATTTAATCAAATATACAGATCTTGTCTTTCAGCTCCATAGTGTAACCTAACCCCTGACTCCAGATTCAGCCACAAAGCATGGGAACATGCAGCTTCCAGTATTCGACAAAAGTCCCCGGAGCCACACGTTGTAGGCTGCATAAATGATCTATCTTGTAGCGGAAAGATCCGTTTTGGTCCAGAGACTCGGTTAGAGTAGAGACAGAAACTGCAGTGATCTGTCATTACACAAGAAACCGTTATAATCGATGAAGATAGTTGTGATAAGAAGATTCTATAGCGACATTATCAGTGAGACATGCTTGTGACTGCTGGATTAAGCATCATAAACCTCCAATTACAAGACAATTAGTGGTTGAATGGTTCAAATGCACAAATAAGGACTGCCTGCACTGCATTATTAGTAGACCACCGTGTAGCTGCACACTATATTAGGGTAACGTCATAGCCACTCGGGAACTTGATTCTAGTGCATGCTGCAGCAACAAGCTGCCAGCCTTGCCCTCCATATTCTCAGGATTTGTGGCAAATATACAAGTCTCCTGGGTGCGAGACGACTAGTCAGTTCTCATGACCTTCAGGTTTCAGCAAATTTTTAGTTCCACGTGCCTTCGACACGTTGATACTATCCAAGAATTTAGATGAGCTATAGTGTCGGCGTAAAAGATCTATGGCTCACGGCACAGTTGTTTCAAGACGGGACGTTAGCGTCGAAGCTAAGAAAGTGCATATTCTACACATATCCACCACATCGTCAGGATACCGAAGTCTCTATTATCATCAACTTAGAGGTTATAAGAACCCTTAACAGAAGCATATGGTACTATTTAAGTGGGTATTTAGCCAATCAGAGACTTTCTCATTAAGATCTAAAGACTCTTAGTAAGAGCTGACTTGGAGATCGGGATACTAATAGCAAATATGTCTCTCCTCTCAGGTCAGCTGACAAAGGGAAGTTCCGTTTAACACCTGTATATCTACATTAGGTAAACAAGCTTTTTCGACTATGGCGGCTGGATAATCCAACCAGGCGTACCTGAACCAGGGGCGAGCTGAACGTAAGCAGCGGAGGATTCAACTACGCCCTATTAGATCTAGTGACTAGTCTAATTGAACGTTAGCTTGTAACTACCGCTAGCCTCAGATCCTACATAGTATGCTAAGTATCTAGGACATCCGATTCGCTAAAATATGTATCTGGCGAGACTTAACTCGCCACCAGCCGTCGAGTCTACCAAAGGTAGATTCGGTACTTACAGAGAATTTAGAATAAGAAACAAGTCTAGACTTAGCTTTGAGCTAACAGATTCTTAGGAGTGCTGGGAACGCACCAAGTCCTATACACCTATCGTACGAGCATGTCTTAAAAATTTGGTTAGGCATGTCTGTACTACGTAAAAGCGGCAATTGGACACACCAATTTCGTGGCCCTGTAGTGTAACCTCGTTACAATATCAACTTTATTTAGGAATAGGACATACCAAAACACCACTTCTTCAGTTTCTCACCAAGAAAATGGTAAGCTGAATCGATGCAATGGAATGCGGCTCGAACGAAGCATCATAGAAGGATCTAGGATCTATCCGTTACGAATTGGGCAATTCTAATCGAAATACTCCCAAGATTTAGGCGTAAGCCTGCAGCAAGCTTGCAGAGCCAAGGGTACTATTGATCGGGTCCTTGCTTAGACGCCTTTCTCCACGAGCAGGGTTGGCATTCTTGCAGAGTGACTCTTCCGGCTCCCCGGTGTGCCCACGACCGACGGCAATCAAATACTATTACGATACGAGGACGTGAACTTAGAGATTATTGGAAGAGTACAGACTAGACTGCATTCTACCGGTGAGCGAATCACTCTAGATGAAGTCCGTAAACACGCAGACACCCTGGAACCTGCATTGGTAATTTCTGTATTGATAAAAGCTCGAACGCCACGTTCCCGTGTTCTTCAAAATGCGGGTGGCTTTTGAGGAGGGCCTGTCTAGACCACTAATGTTCCCGAAGAATAAGCCATCTCCTCAAATTTCATTTTTATGATTATTAAGGAATACAGTGAGCTGAGGATATGATGCCCGTTCCACGCATCATAGATTTCCAAACAGTCGGGATTAGCTGAAATGTTGCAATTCCCCTTAACAATTGCAACATTTGGTAAAGACGTTACAACGTGGAATGGCATGTTAATTGGTCACTTAACATTTACAATACATCCCCAAGCTCCAAGTCGGCGACTAAGATCTTACTCCCTTTGAACAATCGTCATCGTGCATCTTCATTAAGATGTGGCAGATTTGATAATGACAGAATTCAGATGGACGGCTCGCGTTTGGTCAATATCCCTGTCGGCTAGGACTGCATATCTCTCAGCCGCTTTATAGTCTAAAGCTGGCAACAAGGCAGCAGACTATGCAACAATATCTCGTCGATATCTGGATTTGAAGAAAAAATTACTAATTGAATCTCTTTTTCAACCAATGGGTTTTTGAATTCCAACAATGCATACATGTATAATTTAAGTGGAATGAGAAGCTGCTCACTTCCTACTTGGTTCTCCATAGATCTCGGTCATCTTGACACAATCACATTTCCTTGGGTAGGATTCACTGCTACTCTATATTCGCCGTGGCCCCCAAGCCCATCTTTGCCTGATGTTACCTCTGATGCGTTCCCCAACTGCAACCTTCAATTCGGTCCGCATTTTTCTGCTGCAATAGCCTTAAGCACAGGGCTGTTTTTGATTAGTTGAGCCTCTCCTAGTTGCTTATTACCCCAGCTGCTTTATGCTTCCTGATGATTGCATGACCTTGGCGCAGTGCTGCCGCGGCAAAGCTCATAGAAGCAAATTTTGAGATGAAAACCCAAGGGTGTGACGAATGTCTGGGAAATGACGTTTAGGAAAGGAGAAGCAAGTTTTTCTCTATTCAGTCAGCATTTAGTCTACCTTAGTGTATGCCGCTCTCACGATAGATACAAGTCGGAGGAGTAAAGGAAATAATCTGGATAAGGTAAGTGTCTTATGAATTATCACGTTGACTGGCGGAAAACCACAGCCATCCTGGGATTTGAGACGGGACGGCAGACTTCATTTGCAGAACTGGATGGCCCATGTGATTCTAGATCAGCTAACTCCACTCATCGTTCTGAATATACTGCTGCTAGAAACTTGTTGCGAACCTCTCAATCAATGACGGTACTATACCAACTTCCAAGGTTGCTTGTGGTTCACTCAGTCAGGTGGATATTATCCATAGTTGACACGATAATACGTAACTCAGGATGCCGGTAAGCCGGTGAACGTGTGTCGACGGCGAGATTCTCAGGCCAAGCAGAAAAGCAATACACAATTGCCATCTTGGGTCCGATCTCGCGGAACGAGATCATCTTGCGCATGGCCTCCTCGTCATTACCCAGTCTCCCACGGATTCTCTTCCAACACGACTGCCTTACACATATTCTCTCCACAGTCCCCTTCGATCCAGGGTTAGGGTTAGGGTTATACCAGATATTTGACTATGATAAGTACAGTCAGTCGAAAATCCATTGGTACTCAGGTTATCTTAGCGAAATGAAGAATTAAATCTTCTCGGTTTCAAAATGAAGGCCCTCAAAGATTCAGGAAACATGTTTAGATAAAGAGTTGCAAACGACAAGCACATTGGTTCCATTTCGAAGTTGAGATAGAGTTGTATATGAAAGACCCAGCTGCAAATATGTGTCGCCACCTGGCAAGCGGCTGGCCCCGCCAAGGGACGTCATTGCTCTCTGCCCCACCAAGTTCACGTTGTCACCTCGGCGAACATCGCTCCCATCCCGCTTGCTGTTATCCAGCTGCCTGCGACGAGATAACAACCTATTCACGACCACGTCCCTATACCACGGAAACTAGAGTACCAACAGCACTTATCCTCCTCGATCCACAGATCATTCACATCCTATATCTAGCTTCCTTCCAAGCACCACCCACCTCCCCAACCCCACCACCATGAACCGCCTCTTCGGCAGCGCGCCCAAAGCGCCCAAACCCACTCTCAATACCGCGATTACGAACCTCGACAGCCGCATATCCTCCTTCGACGTAAAAATCGCCTCCTTAAACGCGGAGCTCGGCACCTACCAAAGCAAGATGTCGAAAATGCGCGACGGGCCGGGAAAGTCCGCTCTCAAGGCCAAAGCGCTAAAGGTACTCCAGCGCCGCAAGCAGTACGAGTCGCAGCGCGACCAGCTGCAGTCGCAGGTGTGGAACATGGAGCAGGCGCAGACGATGCAGGACAACCTGGCGGGTGTCATGACCACCGTCGATGCCATGAAGACCACGCAGAAGGAGCTCAAGAAACAGTATGGAAAAGTCGATTTGGATAAGATCGAGCGCATGCAGGATGAGATGGCGGATCTTATGGATGTCGGGAATGAGATCAATGAGACGCTGAGTCGTGGGTACGAGGTACCCGATGACGTCGACGAGGCGGAGCTGGATGCTGAGTTGGAGCTCCTGGGTGCGGAGATGGAGATGGAAGGGGTGGCCATGGACGCTGGTGGCGTGCCGGATTTCATGAAGGACGAGGTGCCTGAGTTTATTGACGAGCCGCCCGAGACGAACGCCAAGGTGCAGGAGGCAGCGCGGTGATATCACGGGGCATGCATTCATGTTTCTCTACTTAGCACTTAATCCATCCCAAGAAAGGAGTTACGGGAGTTTGCGCAACAGGCATTTAGGAGGTTTGCTTGATTATCGTTATATTCTATTTAGCTAACGTCGTTTGATAATGCTATTCCATAAGACTGTCCCTGCCGCGTTGAACACTGGTAACATATGCCACGTTCAGGAGGCGTTAAATCTATTCAAACGTTAAGTAATACTGGGGTTTTATCAGGTACATTTCTACTCTACTCCACAGTCCCAAAGAATGCAGCAGCCTCTTCAAGTTCCGGATCCCCGTTACAAAAATCCCAACCCACGATCGTGCTCGTTTGGCTACAGCAGATTATCTGTCGTGCGTCGAATTGCAGCTTGAATATTCTAGCAGGGCTTGTATCTGCTTGCGGGATATGGGGGTGCTGCTGTTGTTGTTGTCCATGTGCTAGGATTTGTGCATGCGGCTGTGTTTGTTGAATTTGATGGTGAGGAGTGGTTGTATTAGCAAGAGTAGGAGGCGGACCACCACCAGTGCCAGCTGTAGCATGCCCCGGAGCAGCAATAGTAGACGAGCTAGCAACAGCAGTAGTCAACTGTCTCGGTGGTGTATGTTGGTCAGCTGATCGCCCCGATGACCCATGAGTCAAGGGATGAGGAAGCTGAGACGCAGACGTCTCCCCTGACGTTGCAGCGAGAGCTCGTTGTACAGATTCCCTGGTGCGATTTTGCGCAATCTGTGCTCTGACTAAGGCAGCGCTAACAACTTGTCTCAGCTCTGAGCGGACGAGTGCATTCACTTCCCGGTCGATAGCCGATTGAATAGCATGTTGGTAGGTCAACATCGTCGGATAAGCTGTTAAAGCCTGTTCAAGAGCTGCCGGTCCTTGCGGTACAACGGCATCAATCATCTGAGTGTATGAGGAAGTGGTTTGAGGGGTAATAGTAGCAATAATGGGGTGTTCGACATGTGTGAAAGTCGGGCGCGCCTGAGGAAGTGATGGCGGCGCGCTCGCCGATGTAGTTGGTAGGTTACGACTAGAGGAATTTCTAGGCTCAGAGGCCAACGCAGATAGCGCAGATACCCTTGCGGGGTTGGTCCTCTGCCTGAGAGCTGCTGCAGCACCTTCTTCCTGTCGAAGAGTGTGTGCATTCCTCCAGATACCCTCCCTATCCCGTCTCCAGATTATGATAGTCTGATCGTACGAACCGGAGATTATTCGTCCATAGGGGCCGCCACCGCCGCCAGGAGGTAGCTTAGCTCCATAAGCGGTGATATCCTCAGGCCGACGACTTCCCGCGTTATGAGGTCGTCGTCTCAGTGATTGCAACTCTTGAAGATCACCGGCATTCAAAGCCCTGAAATATGCCTGGTCGACGGCTTTTGCGTCCAACTGGTCTTGCTCGACACTGTACGGAAGATCGCCAAACCCAGCTTGCACTGTTCGGACTAGATTCCCATGCCCCCGTAAACTTGCCACCTCGAGACCGGTTTCCCGATCAAAAACTTTGACTTCGTTATCGCTGCTCCCACTCACAATGCGCCGGCCATCGTACTGAACGCAGGCAATACCCTTATTATGCCCAAGGAAAGTCCGTTGGCATACTTGGTTGGGCCAATCCCACACCTTGATATGTCTATCTCCACTTGCCGAGACTATTTCGCGGTCGCAAATCTGAACAGCATTTACTGCAGCACCATGTCCCTCAAGACACGCAATCATCGTATACGGCGGTTTAATAGCAGCCTGATTCAGAGGTGAATCATCATATCCGTAATTCCTTAGATTTATAGGAACAGGGCTAACACCTTGATGACTACCGTATCCTAAGTCACCAGGTTTTAACGGAACGCGGTTGAAGATTTTGATGGTCTTGTCCTTGGAGCATGTCACGAGGATCCGTTTGTCAAACTTGACATTGAGGACCGATTCCTTGTGAGCCTTTCGAAGTCTCTGTAAAATTTCGCCAGTCGAGAACTTCCACAAAATGACATCCGAATCGCTGCTTCCAGAGACGATGAGATCCTCCTCGGGGTCAGAGTCGAACTGTAAACAGAGTACTGATCCTTGATGGCCTTCAAGAGGCCGCCCGATGAGGCGTCGCGTTCGTAGATTCCATATACGTAGCGTGCGGTCTCGACTGCCACTAACAAGATAATCGGGGTTGTATTGCAGGCTGTAGATGCACTCGTTATGCCCCTCGTTTGGATGATCTGGGTGAGGTAACTGGAAGTTCGTGTATCGGCCACGCTCCCAATTACGCTCCAATCTCCGTCTCATCGTATACAGATACTTCCAGTTTATTTTGTACCTACGATCCCGCGTATCATACAGCCAAAGCGTAGACTTGGGTAAACCGGTAGGTAGCTCAAATAGCGGCTGTGAGGACTCTAGGGATTCAGCAGCGGCTCTGCCTTTGCCTTTAGATGCGGACTTCACTCCATAATCCTGCATAGGGCTTGGTGATTTCATCATTAGGTTGCCCATGTGCTGAGTAACGCTAGTATTGCTTTGTATCGACGAACCACTTTGACCCGGCTGACGCGAGAAAATGCTCTATTATATCGGTTAAATAGGTGTTCTTCCTCGGAAAGTGAATCTCCTCTACCCAGACGAGAGAGGTACAAGCCACTCACGTTATATAGATTAGGTATAGGTTCTTGCCCCGAGGACGCATCGGCATCTACCATTTCATAGTCTTCATCATGCACTGTCGGATCAGATACTGCTCGTTTCTTATTCACATGGCCGTCCTCGGACGACTGGATGGTCTGGGATGGGATCTGGGAGGAATCGACGGTTTCGTTCTTTCGTTGCTCCGCGGCAAGGATCTCGGACGGTATGGCCTTCCATCCTTCTAGATAGAATAATCGTTCCCATAGCTTACGGTCCACAGCCAATTCATACCAGCCCCGGCAGCACATCGCAACATGGATTAAGGACACAGGGTCCAGATACCCTAAGATCTTGAGGCATATTTCTGGTGGTAGACGTTCTACGAAGTTGATATAGAGGCGGGGGTTCAGTTCGTTCATAACGATGTCCGCAATTACAGTGGTAGGTAGTTCGTTCAATATGAGCATAGCTAGACCTGAGGGGTTTAAGTGGTCATGTCAGCGAAGAATACAAAGTACAGGCAGAAGGGGGGTTCCCAAGGTTGAAATTAGAGTTGATAACTCATCAAATATGGGGTTAGTCCGGTTGGGAACCGAGACAGTTAACGTACGAGTCCTTTGATGCACCGACAATGTGGGTAATTGAGCCGATAACCACGCCGGTATATCGGCAGGAGATCGCTTTTCCGTCAGCGACGGATTGTTTGCAAGGCTGGCCGAGTCGGTCGGATTAAGGGGATGCTCGGAATAACCCTCGTCGGGTTCCTGGGTGGGAGAGAAGGGATCCATTAGGTTATTGTATAGTTGCCTCGTGCTTAGTGGCGGTCGTTCCAGGTTTTGGTTGTATTTTGTAAGTTCTAATAGTCCGACATACGATGGGGGTTAGGTATGAGGCGCAGGGGCAGGCCAGCAGGCGACGGAGAATAAGCAGGAATATAGTAAGGCGGCGCGCCAAAGTTGGTCCAATAATGGTTGTGATGGTTGCCGTGATGTATCACAATGTCAAGTACATGAGTCGCGAAATAAGCGACCAAGAATTGCAGGGTGGGTTCACAACCGAGATTGCCATGCGGTTGGGTCATGCGACAATTAAAAAAAAAAAAGAAAATACAAAATATCCGACGTTATCAGAGATGATAGCAAGGCGTAGGTATCGCGGTCGTAAAGCTATGGTAGGTTTACCTTGGCCATCGGGAACATTGAACGAGATAATGTTGCAATCGGGAGTGTTGATGTGACCGATGACCCCTTGTGGAGAATGAAGTCTCAGTGGTTGTTGGCAGGCGTTGTAGGGTAAGGTTCCACTGATGAATTGACATTCTGGGGCCGCCACGCAAACCGGGATCAGGTACGACCAAGTACCTTGATGTACCCACACGTATAGTACTTGAGCAAATGAGGGGTTATTCCGTTGGTCTGTTTGTGGCTTATACAAACATGTGCGTTCTATTATTCAGGATATTGATACATGTAATATGCCTATAATCCTGTGTATACCTCCTATGGAAGCTTGCGAGTCTTACGCATTCATCCAGAGTTGCACAATTGTTTTGATATAAACCAATCAGAGTTCGTCTTAACATACCTACATGTACAAGATAAACGCTTTCACCTAGAATACAACCTGATGGAAGAATTCCCAAATGCTAGATTTGAAAGGTTTATATTGTCCTAACTTGGGTGAGTTTTCTTCCTAAGGTCTCGGCTTTGACTATTAAGCACTCACATAAGTACAGCGATTCCCCAGGACTGCTATCCAGAGCCTGAGGCATTCTTGATTATCCATGCTAGGAATGGAAGCTAACTGAAATCGCAACTCTCTGCCTTGGGAGAATCAAGCAGAAACTTGGCAGATCGCTACCAGATCCACCCCAGCCCAGTTCTTCGGGGTTCCCTCCTCATGATCACTGTTTCGCCTTCCTATACTTGTATTCCAGAACTTGGAAAGGCTTAGATAATAGACTCGAGAAGAATCTAAATATAGCTCAATGACGATTTCGCTGACTACATTAGCATACCTAATGGAACATCACAAGGTGTCCTATTTTAACAACATTACATAGGTAGGTAGAAAGCAGCCAGTATCATAGAAGCTAAATCGGGCACGACATGGATGAGGTGAATAACTAGGTAGTCCAGCTCTGAACAAGCTCCGGTAGACCATCTGGCTGGTTGTTTCAAGTTCGATGCAGATATCTACCGAATGCAAGCTTAGAAAGGTTGCTTGCTCTATCCAAGCTATCATCATATGACCTTTCCTTAGATGGTTTGGGACAGGGGTAATTAGAACTTACCCAAGTATTTAGCACGAAATCTTGCTACAAATCAACATCAACCACATCAACATAATACTATGACGATAGGATTGGCGACGATTTTGCCGAGTGATAGATTGGCGTATGTATGAAAAAGGGGTCGCAATAGTCCTGTTTACTAGCTGTCCTAGTAGAACATAGTCAGAGCTACCAGCTATACTTTTCGAAAAGTGATAGCAGCACGTTAGCCATGTGACTTTTGATAACCCAGCCTAGCATAGAGTGCTAAAGCTAAAGAAGCATGCATAGAAGCATTACAGAACTTCGATCTGACCGTTTTAAGCGCGGCTTGTCATTCTTTACCAGCGATCCCTGCATTAGCCCATCTCCCCGCGGCTGTCATGCACAGAAAATACCATCACACCTTGATCACTCCATAGGCCTGCAGGATTCATGGTCCCCGCTTCGTGGGTGGTGATGGATGGGCTCATCAGGATCCCAACCCCTTTTTCATGCTGACAAGGGACACCATTCCTTGGGCGGTAGCTTAATGAGTTTTAGCCTTTATGTAGTTGCTAGCTGCTTGAAGACGGGTCTTTGGCGTCTCTGGGTATTCTAAGTATCGTATGTCCTCGATTATCTACGGACCTTTCTCACCGGTTTGAAGACTACATAAGTCCTTCTGGTTTCTAAGTATGGTAAGCTTGGGCTATGCAGTCTTTTTCGGGATGCAGACGCCCCATTGATTGCCCACGACTATCGCTTTGCCTACCCAAATAGAAAGGAATCTCGAAGCTGAATAGAAAAGGACCGACCCATTATGTGGAGCAGTATGGCTGACTGCATTGTGCAAGGAGCAGCCAAGAAAACGTGTATGCTGGAGTTAGCTAGAAAAGAAGACCAAATGCCACGCGCACTTGACGTTAAGCAGGGTCATTTGTACTAGTTCTGTGTAGTATTTACGCAAGTTGATGTAATTTTGGGGGGTGATATTTGAAGGATTGCTTGCAGCAACACTTCATCCCTAAAGGTTTCCAACCCACCGGTCCGCCAGTATCTCTTTTGAGCTTACTGTCTAACGGTGTAAAACAAAGATCCCATGGCAGATCCTGTCGGACGAATATCCACCTGCCTAGGATACCTATCGAACACCTTGACACGTAGGGTGTATTTTCATAGTAAACTCGCCGACCGATGTTAGTTGGGAATAGTGCATGATCATCGATACCGTTGTTTGTCAATGTTATCGTGATACTCTCCTAAAGATCTATACCCCTAAGTTCATATAGGCAAAGGACGGGAAAGGCTTGTCGATCGTAGTCGGTTCAGGATGGCAATTCTTCTTCAGTGTAACGGGATTTAGCCCCTTCAGGATTAGTCCCAGGGATTCGCTAATTTGAAACAACTACGGTAGAAACCCCATCACGATTAATGCCCAATTGCGGGAGCCCTGCTAGGTCTTCGCTCGGTGACCTGAAAGCTTTAGCAGTACGGTAATAGGTATCGTGGTTTACCGCATCTTGAAAGGGTAAATAAGGTACTTGGCAATATAGGTAGCGTATGCAGCCATTTATTGAGGCACTTATTTCCCTAATGGCTTCTACATACGTAGGACTTCTTTGTGGCCAGTAAGATACGAGGTAAAAGGTATTGAATACTACATGTAGTACTTAAGGCATGTGGCGTGTACATGCTTTATGCGGCGCATTGACGATATTCAAGCTAAATGCCTTATCAATGAGGGGCAGAGGGCGATTGTGGTTTTCGTCAATCACGAGAATCAGTGCATATCTTGGACTTAATATTGTTCTTCAGGTTACATTATTGGCTTCAAACAAAAAGTGAATGGGATTCTAAGGATCAGATACATCGTATAAAGTGCATTCTTAAAAGATTTGGATGATAGTATCAATACATACAGTATGTACCTACTTTTATGCCCTGATGCTACCTACTTCTACCGTACATACAGTTGCAGTTATTCAATATTAGTGGTGTGGTAGGCAATATGTGACACGTACTCCACTAATCGGGCATAGTACCGATATGACGGGTCGGTACTTGCACGAGTAAGATGGATTGCAAAGACGAAGGTATGTACCTAAGCTTTGTCAGATTGGCCGTACGGATCAGAGTTAAGAGAGTACATCAAAGAAGGAAAGAAGGGGTTAAAATATTGCCGGGTATGTAACAAATACTAACCCACATAGGACAATTGGACATTGAACCATTCCTGATCATCAACTAAACCAGACGACCTAACGACCTTTTAACACCCAACAAAAACTCCATTCTCAATTCATAGTCCCGTCGCAATCCACTATCCACACACAATCCACAATCCACAGTCCACAGTCCAACCTAATCTATCCATCCGCCATCCGCCATCTGCAATCCACAAAGTCGATAAATCGATAAAGCCACAACACAAGACCAACCAACCAGCCAACTATTTCACCTTACATTAGGTAGCCTTATGTAGGTACGGAACTGCAACCGCCCACCTGACCTGCAACTGCACCGCATCCCAGATCGGCACAAGAGAAAGGCGCCAACCCGACTCTTCGAATACTGGTACCCCCATAACCGCCGAGTGCGGTCTTCTCGACTTTCGATGTTTCAAGTCTTCCTATTGCCTTAACGCCTATCTGTGATTCGAAACAGAATACTGAATTATAGCAATACTCAAACTGCTTATTCATCCGGCATCATCCGATATCATCCTGCGCTGAGAAAGAGGAAAAAGAAAGCGTGGAATTATTTAGGGCAGTTCGCGTGACGGAGGTTGATTCAGGGAGAAGACAAGAAGAAGAAACCACAAGGAAAAGGACCGGTTCCCTCCACTATCGCTTTATTCGGCAGTACATTCAGAAAGCGACCATACTAAGTTACTCATTGTACCATCCCACTCGGAACGAATCCAACTGCGATAGAATCGAAGGAATATAATCGACCTCACTAATATCTCGCGGCGATCCCACCGTACCAATTCCTAAGCCCCCCGCCACGTCCACACTTTGACCGACACCCACAGTAATCCGACCAGGTATTCCGATTTGATGACACCTTGTCTCGCCTCAACATTGGGAGACGAGTAGCACCTGAAGCACGAACCAGTTCGGCGGGACTCGTATGGGTTGATTAGTATGGCACATGCTCCGGCACTTCTACGGACGAACACGGCCCCCGTATTTCCTGCCGACAACAAGTACGGACCTATGTCAGCCTCTACCATGAGCAGTCTCCGCACAAGCCAGTTGTCTGGCTCGACAGCTCTTAACTCGTCGAATTCTTCCATTACCTCCATGTCGACTTCTACCATCGTTCCTCCGAACAATGGCAACGTCGTGCCCACCGCGAATATTGTCAACCAAAAGGCGGACGCTTCTAGGTCATTATATCAGATATGTATCGCGTTGAAACAGCGACTGGCCCGCGTCCCTAACTTCGAATCTCACTTCGAGGCTCAACCAACTCCCCGCGATGATGAAGGCCCCGTCGAATCTCTATGGAACCTATTGCGGACTGGGCTACCGCTGCTAACCATATACAATTGTCTACAGCCCGACAGCCCATTAGAAATTGATCCCACAGCCAACGACACGAGGCGGTCGAAATTAGCCATCTTCAAATTCGTCGAGGCCTGCCTCAAACGTCTCGAGATACCCCCTTCCGAGTCCTTCGTGATCGGTGACCTAATGGGCAATGATACTACCGGTTTTGTTAAGGTATGTCGCACCCGAGTTGTCAGCTCGTGCACACGGGATCTGGCTCGGCTGTCATACTCAGGTATGTCACAGACAAGCAAGCTGACTTTCTCGGCCAGGTTACTCAAGTTGTAAATCATGTTTTGGACCTTGCCGAACAACGAGGTCTTCTCCTACAGGTCCAGTCATACCCAGAGGAGAATGGCCCGGCAGCACCAGGGTCTCAGATGACGTATCGCGACCACATTATCCAAGAACTCGTCGACACGGAACGAAAATATGTCCAAGATCTCGAGAATTTGCATGACCTGAAGAGGACGTTAGAACAGAAGGGTGTAATCCCCGGTGATATTATTCATCAGATATTCTTGAACATAAATTCGATCCTAGACTTTCAAAGACGCTTCTTGATTCGAGTCGAAACTACCAACTCGATGGTCGAAGATGCGCAGCGATGGGGCGCACCGTTTGTTTCATACGAAGATGCTTTCGAGATCTATCAGCCGTTCATCGCGAACCAGCGGAAAGCAGGCCAGATAGCCAATCAGGTTTTCGACAAGATTCAACTAGCCGAACATCCTGTGTCGTTCGATTTTAACACGTTGGACAGTTTCTTGCTGAAGCCGATGCAGAGATTAGTCAAATATCCTTTGCTATTGAAGGTTCGTAGCCATTTGCATTCAAATTTGCCTATGCTGATTTGTATCAGTCTCTACTTAAGAAGTGCGAAGACGAAGAAATCAAGTCGGATTTGACCGCCGGTATCGATGCAGCAGAACGAGTCCTTACGAAAGCAAACGAAGCAGTTAATCGTGACCTTCTCGATGAAGCTTTAGAAGACCTAATACGCAGAGTAGACGACTGGAAGAACCATAGAGTGGAGTCTTTCGGAAAGCTATTAATGCATGGAGTGTACACCGTGATTACCGGTCGTACTGATCAGGAGAAAGACGTAAGCCTCGTGAAGCCAATCTCTTCTACTTTCAAAAGCAGTGCTGAGATAGTCCAGTATGAGATTTACCTGTTCGAATGTATTCTCCTCTGCTGCAAGGAGGTCCAACCAAACAAAAGTAAGGACAAGAAGGACAAGAACAAGACTGCCCCCAAAATTCCGAACAAGAACAATAAGTTGCAGCTTAAGGGGCGCATATTTATGACAAACGTAACCGAAGTCATCTCGTTCGCAAAGCCAGGTAAGTAACATGAAAATTCTACTGCGAGACTCAACCTAATACATGCAGGCTCGTATACCGTACAGATATTCTGGAAGGGCGATCCCGGTGTAGAGAACTTTTTAATCAAGTTTTCCAATGAGGAAACGATGAAGAAATGGGAACTAGGGCTGCTCACTCAGAAAAAGGAAAACGCACCAACCGCGACTACAAGTCCTGAACAAGCTACTCCAGACTTTGCCTGGATGCGCAACCAGAGCAACCTTGAGAATCCTTACGCTCAACAGGAAGACGATGACGATGATGAAGAGGAAGCACCAGTGCAACAAGTCTCCTCACCGAATATGGGTCTCGGTGCCGTTTCAACAGGTGGAGTAATCATCAACCGTAATGGATCAAGCACAAGTCTCAGGTCACGCTCCGTAAGTAATGATCCGCTGGCAGCTATGGCTCGGGTTCCTCCGCCGCGTTTCCCTCTTCCGATGCCTCCGGGGCAATTAAGTCTTCAGACCCAAGGTAGTGCGCAATCGCCCGGACCTCGTATTGGCGATTCATATTTCTCTCCCGTAGCAGAGTCCCCCGCATCGTCGCGGACAAGTACAACAAGTGCCATGTTTGCACAAGGCGGGCAATTTCCATTCCCAAGAACTGGAACACCCCAATGGGAAGACAATAATCGATATACCGCGCCCGCCATGCCACGCGCCCCTTCAAGAGATGGCCCATCTCCAATGAATGGTAGGAACCCAAGAGGACCTTCGTTACCCGTGATGGCCTCACAACAGACTCTTGCTCAGCAACAGCGCAGCCGATCTTACAGCACTCCAGGACCAGATATCAACGGACAGCCGAATCGTACGCCTATTCCTGCCGTCCCCGGAATACCACCTCACCTCCATCCTGCACATGACGCAAACATCCCGCGATCCCAAACCGGATCGCCCAGACAGGACATCCCGATTCGAACCAATAGCCAGAGCCCAGGTGTCCAGCGTGATGGAAGGGCAAACCCGCAATCTGGTCAGTACGGCGGCACCATGGCACAATTCCCAACTCAGCCCGTATACCCTCGGCAAACAACTCCTGCCCCAGCGGCAGCATCTACAGGAGCAGTGCCCCAGCCACTGAACCTTAACAATCAGCAACCTGTGTCGCCAGCTCTCGGTACTGCTACACAAAGCAATCCTCTCTCAAATCCAGATATGCCAATCCCCGCACAACTAAAGGTTAAGGTGAATTGCGATAACGGGACTTATTTCACGCTAGTCGCTCCTTTCAACATCGCATATCAGTCGCTCAGGGACCGTATTGACGCTAAGCTATCGCGATTCACAAACAGCTCGATTGCTAAGGGCAATCTGAAACTGCGGTATCGTGACGAGGATGGTGATTCCGTCACAATCGAAAGCGATGACGACATCCAGATTGCATTCTCAGAGTGGCGCGAGAGCGCACGCAACATGTATTCTGGCGGCGTGGGAGAAATAGAACTTTTCTGCGTCGGAGAAACTAGCTGAATACTTCCCAAGAAATTCGGTGGGGGCTACTTGGAGGGACCATCTTGGATACGAGATCCAGAAAAATACGATAATGTGTTTCAGAGGCAACAGAGGAAATGATCCCAATATGGAATACATCGATAATTATATGATACGCGCCAGCCGCAGACGAAGCATATCTTGATACCACCATTTTACCTTTCGACCCGTTCATCAGACGACATTCATTTCATGACTTGACGATTCTTGCACATACTTTACATACCTGACCTCCTCGGTTATAGATTGACTGGCCTTGGGTTCCTGCCAGACCATAAAAGGAACTCTACATTCTTTAACAAGTTCAAGTGCTACGGGGAAGTTCTCGCTCGTTATAGATGTCGCTTACGTCACGGCCTCTTTAGGAGCTTGTGAACAAGCCATGTTCCGGCTCGAATTTCGTACTCTACAAACGCATTCAACTATCATTTTCATATTAAGCTGCAAGCACGGCCATCAAGGTTCGACACTTTCTCCCCAAGTTAAGGATAGCAAGGTCACTAGCCTTCAAGGGAGCCGTGAGAAGGATAATTTAGTATTTCGGACTTCGACCTCATTTGATAACCTTGCACGGGCCGGCGCTAGTTAAGATGGATGGCGGTTGTGCTGTTTCACGCATCTGACTTCGCAAGCATGAGAGAAGAGGGTTGTTTTCAGCATTGTCGGGAGTAAACCTAGGGCTTGATTGTGTAGGGGTAATGTGGATCAGACTTGACGAAGTTGACAGCCGTGGTGCTTTTAAGCCATGGTGAGCGCAGTAGTAAATCCTATTCAGAGTGTTAAGAAAGGACCAAGACTTCCGGGAGTTAGCTACCTATATATAGGTGGACTGAAATGAAGATGTTTTAAACTATTCCGCTCCTCTTTTTTCACCTGAAGACGTCGATCGCCATTAATCTGTATACTCGTGAAAATAGTACACATGAGATCATGGATTATTCTTTATCTTTGTTTTATACAAGCCGTAAGGGGCCGTAGTTAACTCCGTCGTTGGAGGGAGTGTCGACGGACATGGTCTTCCGCATTTTACCTGTTTCGTCCGATTGGTCCTATATTATCCCTCCCTCCTCATCCTAATTAGTAGAATACTATCTCCTTGCCCAGCTTGCTTCATCTAACTACCCCCGTGTATCGTTCCATCAACCTCAAATAAAAATAGAGTTGACCCGTAATAAATGAACAGGTGGCCATCATGGATTTATTATCTACCCCCTTAGCTGCCCCGACGATCGCTCATCACCACCACCCGGGACTTGCAGTCTTCGCTTCAAGCTCTTATGTAACCAAGTCATCATACTTCTAGCTCTATCCTCAGCTCAATAACTTCTCTCATCCCTAACTCTTACTACAGTCTCTAGACAGGAGAACAAGATGTTCTCGTCTCTTGCTACCCGTCTGCTCTTGGTTGCCGCCGCTGTGATTCCAGCGGCGGTAGCGAAACCGGAGCAAATCCGCGCCGTACAGTCGCCTATCTTCCATTACTATCTTCAAGCGTATCCCCAGGATCGTATGTTCTCTTTCTTGTCCCTTTTCTTGCTTATCTACTACGCTTCTTCCTTCCCGTAATTCTCGCTCTCCCCCTTCTCTCTCCCCTTTACCACCCACCTAGATATACGCCTCGATTCACAAAACTAACATGAGGGCTTTATAAAAACAGCCAAGATCCCAGTAATGGGCCCAGAAGCCACAAGCGAGTACTTCAACATCGGGGGGTGGCTGCAGAGCGCCAACACGTCCAAGTACCTGAACATCGGCAACGACGCGACGTCGTACAAGACGCTGACGTTCGCGGACGTGACGGCGACGGACGCCTGGGCGCTCGAGGGCGACACCATTATTACGGGCCAGGGGAGCAGGTGGGGGCGGCAGCTTAACTTTTTGGTGTGCCAGTTGAACGGTGGAGGGAGTGGGAATGGAGGGGGTTATTGGCAGGTTTATTTACAGACGGGGAGCGAGGTCCCCGCGGGGAAGACTTGTAGTAATTATCAGAGCTTGCATTTGCCTTGCTTGTGTTAGAGTAAGGCGGAGGGGGGAGATGTGGGGGAAGTATGGGGGAAAGGGGAAAGAGAGAAACGATGAGGGGAGAAAGGGGTGGGAGGGAAGATTGTGATGCTCGAGTCGGGGTTGGAAAAAAAAAATACGGCGGCAATATGTCACTGGATTTCTAAATTAGCTGGTTGAATATCGTTTCTTTTAACAAATCTGAATGATATTATGATTCAAGATGTTGCGTATGGGAAGCAATGAAAGTCATCAGATGCAAAGGATCCATATATGGTCAATACCCCCTTTTGATCTGTAGACTGGATCCAACTGCCACTGGCCCATCAGATATGCTCTGCTAGATGATTCTCTTTAACTGATTCTTGATTCGTGTATATGCGTAGGTACTCTTCTAACAGCCTTTGGTACATATGTATCTGATGAGAACCATTGCCAGAAATTCAACTTAGACCAGGCTTTCTCGCAGGTCAATCCAGAACGCCGGCTCATGCTCCGTTATTGAAAGGAGTTTTGTTTTGGCTCCATTGTCTTCCATTGTATCGTACAGAGTAGCAGCGGTTATCTTGTTCGTCATTTCGTCGAGTGTGCCTCAAACCCAGTAATATGTGGCAACTCTCCAAACCATGGCCACTCGGACGCCACCTCTCATTTTATGATATACCCTCCTCTTTTAGAGCGATCATTTCTTCTTCTTTTGAGCGTATGTAAGCTTGTCCTTGAACCGCGCCAGATGGTAGTTGATCTCATTGCCTCTCGGTTTCGAAGGCTTCGGCCCGTCCATGCAAGTTCGCAAGGCTTGCTCGACTTGCGCACATCCAGCCGTGCTGTATCCTGCAGAAGCCCAGCATGCTGTCAAAACCAAAGTGTTAGTCCATGTACAAGTAACACGACGTCATTGACATCATTATAGGAGGGTGTAGGACGTAGAGTGTGGTTTGCGCATACCAAGGACGGAGGACATGATAGCCATGCAAGGGCGCTCCCGCTGTCCGTTCGGGTTGCGAACTCGGAGAACCTTCAACGGGGGAAGGCGAATTGGCTTCTGAGACGCCGACATCTTGAAAGGTCGAATGCGGCACCCGATTGTCAATTAATACCGTCAATCAAAATCGCGTGGGCCGAAGTTGAAGCTTTTCGTACGGGACAAAAAAGAAAAGTTGGATCTAACTGAAAGCGGATGATCACGTGCTAGGTGGGCTGGTGGGATCGGATGGATCAATGCGGCGGAACGCGTCCGTGTGTAGTCTAACCTAATCTGGAACTGTTGCCCTGCCCAGCTTACGTTCCATTCCGACGCTTCTTCTCAAGGCTTATTTTTTACTTCCGCTTGAAATTCCAAGCGCCCGCACAACCAGCAAATCTGCATAGCATCTGATAATCTTTGTTACCGACCCCACCACTGGAGATGAGAAGGGTGATGTAGAGCTTGCATGTGCATCGCATCGCATACCCGTCCCTTATGCCTGTTAGTCGCATGATCTGATTGGCATCCCACGTCGTACACGTAATCCCCGTCTGTTGCATTTCCGATGGTACGAATCACAAGACAGGGAAGTGACTTGTCAAGGCTGGCTTGCACGAATACACGAAATCGATTGTATTGCACCGAAATTCTGGCCGCGACATCGGCGTCTCCCTTTGTGGGAGTTGGCCGCCGTTGGTTGCTCAGAAATAGTAACGAATTGTTCAAACTAGACGCCTTAGGGCCCTACGCTACACCTTACTGGAGTCTCTTGAGGATCTCGGGATTGAACGATTCATTGCCAACATCTACAGCTTCACAGATTAGTCTAGACGCTAAGTTCAGCTTGGGCAGCTTGACATCAGTAAAATTTTCTAGTAGATTGTCTACTGCGAGTTTGCACCATAGTCGGTGCTGATACCAGATCGTCTATACCTATACTGATCAATGATCGTCAAACATATCTTGGTGTAGCTGCTACTTGAGGCCTCTTGGTGTCATGAAGTTGTGTTCAGCTCGCGCTTGACACCCTCGGGTTTGGCAAGTGATATGTCTCGCCCCTCACTGCAAGATCCAGCACAACTAGCCGTTCCTCTTCGGGTCGTACGAAAAGTCGCGCATTTTGAACGTCAAACCCTCTCTCACGTCTCCACCCGCCGGGGCCTCGACGTAAGTGTCGTCCAGACTATTGGGACTTACCAACAAGTTTCAAAAATACGATGTTGCTTGTTAGTCTTGTTATTAGTTGGCCTTGGTCACGCTTCGATCCTCGGCTGATGGATACTGATTGATAAGATAATTTTCGTGGCGCCCGCTTTTTTTGCATATCTGATCGGCTAGTGAACCTAATCCAGGCTAGCTTGGCAAAGTCCCTTGGATGTGGGTCGTTAGCGTACCTGGAATGCCCGAAGAACCTTCCCCGTTTGGAGCTGAATTTTCACCACTCACGCAACCATCCCTTCTTCAGGATTCACTTTCTCAGCTCATGTACAGGTAGTATATGATCGCTCGTCGGTTGGTTTTACGTAATTAGAAATTCTGCATGGTATTCTAATATGAAGGAAGAGACAGTGGATCGTGAAATTTCAAGCATGATGTTCGATTACGTAGCTTCGAAGCAGCAATCTAGGACCAGTATTCCCTTTCTTGGTATGGTATGGTTGTCGCTTGATCAATGCTGAATTTTTTTTTTTTTTTTTTTTTTTTTTTTTTTTTTTTTTTTTTTTTTTTTTTTTGATTCTTTGGCCTTTGGACTAGCTCTCCTGTAGCCACAAAAGCTACCTCCGTTCTGGTCGCGATGTAACCCCACTCTTTTAGCTACATTGATAGCCAGACGCAAGATCAAGGTTAGGTTATGGCTTTCCCGCCTACCTTGCTCTGTTATAGTACGGGTACTTCCAAGTCTTTGCCCAGGTGCGCCCCGAATAAAAGGGCAGACATGGCCACCTGAGATTATCTCCCTCTTCCTCATCCAGCCACCATTCTTAACAGTTCTCGGCCGAGTATATCATTGTATGCATACAAGTATACAATAATATCTCAGGCACGTCCTGCAATTGCTCAAATAGCTGGCCGTCCCCCGCCCTACCCCAGGACTGTGATTCACTGTCGAGTTCAGTCGGTTGACACAAGCCGCGCTGCATCCACATCATTCTCAACGTGATCCATAGAATATCGGGCACTCAAGTTAGAAGTCAAAATGAGAGGACCGCTCGCTCGATTCACCCACCCTACCGAGGTGCCCGTGGAAGAGAAGACACGCACCGAAACCGACAAGGAGACTGGGGTTGTCGATAATCAGACTCGCAACAGCGAAAACGATACCGATCCCGACTCTATCGACCACGATGCTCAGGCCGGTGTCCAGAAGATTGAGGCCACGACCAAAGTTTGGTCTAAGTCCAATCTTATACTGGCTTATATCTTGTAAGTTGCTACTAATTGACGATGGCCGTATTCATTCGCATCCATAGACTAATACAGTTATAGCATCTGGATCATCTACTTCGTCGACTCCATGCAACAGGGAATGGGCTCTCTTTTGACCCCATACGTTACCAGTGCCTTCGCCCTTCACTCGCTAACTGCTACCACTAGCGTTATGTCCGGTATCATTGGTGGTGTTTCGAAGCTTACTCTTGCCAAAATCCTCGACATTTGGGGTCGTCCCCAGGGTTTCATGGTAGTCGTTCTCCTGATGACTCTTGGTCTTGTCATGATGGCGGCATGCAATAATGTCGAGACTTATGCGGCGGCTCAAGTCTTCTACTGGGTCGGGTAAGCACCGGTTTTCCTAGCCGCTGCATTAAGCCATGTACTGACTTGTTGTAGATACAATGGAATTAGCTACTCCTTGTCCGTTTTCATTGCCGATACCTCGCACTTGAAGAACCGAGGTCTCATGCTGGCCTTCACCTCGTCGCCATACATCATTACTGTCTGGATCACTAGTCCCATGGCCCAGAGTGTGCTCGAAGGCATCGGCTGGCGATGGGGTTTCGGTATCTTCTCCATCATCACACCGATTATGTGCTTGCCTCTATTCTTCCTGTTCACCTGGAATTATCACAAGGCAAAGAAAGCTGGATTGATTGTCGACACCCCCAGCGGCCGAACTTTCTGGGAAAATGTCAAATACTACTTCTGGCAGTTCGACGTCATCTGTCTTATTCTGATCTCCGGTGGTTTTGCGCTCTTCCTGCTCCCTTTCAACATCTACTCCTACCAATACTATGGCTGGAGAGATCCCTTGACCATCTGCTTGATCATTTTTGGCGGTCTTCTCCTAATTGGAGCCGTTGTCTGGGAGAGATTCTTTGCGCCCGTCAAGTTCATGCCTTGGGAGCTTCTAAAGGACCGAACTGTCCTCGGTGCCTGCATTCTCGCCGCTATTCTCTTCGTCGAATACTACATCTGGACAGCCTACTTCTCATCATTCCTCCAGGTTGTCCTCAACCTTGACGTGACGCAGACTGGTTATATCGGCAACATCTACAGTCTCGGATCGTGCTTTTTCTCCTTCATCGTGGGTTTTGCGATCCGCTACACCGGCCGCTTCAAGTGGGTTGCTCTGTACTTTGGTGTACCGCTCACTATTCTGAGCATCGGCCTACTTATCCACTTCCGACAGCCCGGTACATATATTGGTTGGATTATCATGTGCGAGATCTTCTACGCCTTCGCCGGTGGCGCCTGTGTTATTGCTGAGCAGATCGCCGTCATGGCCGCAGCAGCTCACCAGCACGTTGCCGTCGTCCTCGCCATGGAGGGTATGTTCAGCAGCGTAGGCGGTGCCATCGGAAGCACCATCTCTGCTGCCATCTGGACCGGCACCTTCCCCGAGGCCCTGGCCAAGTATCTTCCCCCGGAGTCCCAAGCCAACCTTACCGATATTTACGGTCAACTCCCCGTTCAACTCTCGTACCCTGTTGGCTCGCCGACTAGAGACGCTATCATCAAAGCCTACGGCGATGGCCTGAGATGGATGTTCGTTGCTGCCACGGCCATTACTGGACTTGGTCTCGTGAGCGTCGCTGCTTGGAGGGACATCAAGATCAAGAACTTGAAGCAGGTGAAGGGTAATGTATTCTAATCTGATTCATTACGGGATTCGAAGAATCTACTTCGGTGGCAAGAAAAGGTGATTTTGGATAGGAGTAATAATTGGGGTTTGGGGATGCAGTGGGTGGTGTATTGGAAACGAGCAGACGAGTCTAAGATGTAAGATGGATGGATATAGACTTATGATACCTGCTGATTCACTGAATCACGCTCATTAGATTCTATCTAATAATGTTCAAAATATGACCTTTTAATCGGATATACCTAGTCAAATTGGTCAAAGTACAAAGAATACAATACTTTACCCTTACTTCGAGAGCTTTCGTCGCACTAAGACGAGTCCAACGCCTATCAAAAATATGGGTTCGTCATTCCTATCCTTCTTTTATTCCTTTCGGGCGAATATCAAACTACCTAGCAATGCACTGCTAGAATGAAATTACTCATAACCGAGGTTTTCAAGACTGCCCGTGGGCTACTATGACTGCTGATCTCTATTGTGGTCCTACTGCGCCTGACCGAAACCATCACGGGTTTAGTAGTAACCTTTTCGTAGCTGAGCCATTTCCTGTTGGATAATGGACAAAATGGACAAAACCCTCTTTCATCCATGTTTCTTGATTTTTTAGTCCGTGACATCTCTTCGCTAGGTAGAATTCGTCCTGTTAAGCCATTGACTAATATAGTCCCAAATAGACGTGTCTTGCCCATTAGAGTCAACAATCTCGTCCCTTTGAGGGATTATCTTGGTCACACTACCATGGCATGCCTTGCCATGCGGGTATCAGAACCCACTTCCTAGACGTCCCACTCCGGGTACCCGCCTAACTAACCCACAACGCCGGTATCCAAATGGGTCGAACACAAGGTGTATATATGACTTTAGCTCGAACAAATTTTCATCAACAGCTCCACCGCACAACAATCACATCGTTTCAACGATGTATAATCTCGATTGGTCTAGTGGTCAGGATACCTGCTTGTCATCCATCTCGATGATTCATTTCATCGGATGTCAAATTCGCAGGTGGCCGGGGTTCGATTCCCCGATCGAGAGTACTATATGGTGTGTTCTTTTTGTATGCATTGAGCATGGTTACCTAGGTATCTTTATTGATATGGGTTAAGTTTTGTCACCGATGAGAGTGCTTACTAGTTCCACTTCTTGGGTTACTGGTTTGGTATTATTCATCATGTAGAATACTTCCCATTAGTAGGATATCTGAGAGACTTTTGGGGATTTCCGTGACCTGTCCGTCTATACTCTTACACGTCTTCGAGATTTGTCTCGTGGCAAAGCCCTTCCAATGTAATGACTGCCTGCTGTAGTTGGAATGAGGTAGTTCTGAGGCTTCTTCGCTACCAACTTAAGGCCCTTCCTTGAAAAGATCCAATGCGCTTTCTCCGCCCCATACACTCCTTATTGAAGGCCGTGACGTCTACTCAATGCGAACCTCGGATACGTATCTAAAGCTAGGCGGCGGCAACATCTCATGGTCCTCTCAACCACGAAGCCAACGAGCGATGAAGAAGGGCATTTACTCATGTTAGCAACACGGAGTCAAGATAGCAACTATTTGCTAGACTGCCAATTCACATACAACAAAAGAGTTTGCTATTTCTGCGCGGTATAGGCAATTGATTGTCTGGGGATATCTGTATGAAGAGGTAGCGTTCGGGTTTCCATAAGCCTTATACTGGGTAAACACCAGGTATGGCTTCTCTGAAAAACATCTGGATTTGCTGATTGCTATCAGCTTTTTAAGCCCCGATAAAACACCACCAAGGCTGGACATCATAAAGAATCATGATAGAATTGTCCATTTCAAGCCGGTTTTAATCATCTATTGGTGTGGAAGCTCCTTTGCTTGTAACCTTCGTGTTAGAGGTAGGAGTAGAACTTAATAAGTCGCATGCAGGGGAGAAACAGCGGATAGAGATTTTGGAGGCCTACTGTAAAGTCTAGATCGTCTCCATGGTTATTCCCCGAGAGCTCCGCTGATTGTAGCCTCTCTGTTGAATCCAACAGCTACGTGTATGCCAATGGTTGTTGCCTAGACTCAAGCTGACGCCACCAGAACAGAATGCCATATGACAGAGTGAGGATTGTTGTTTGAATGAAGCTATTCTGGATTTCCAGTTTGTAGCAGACGGGCTCTGATATGCTGAGGATTTGCTGACCGTCGTGACGGTTGTGTTGCAGATTCGCATCTCTGAGGAAACGATCCTGTGCGCTGTTGGTAGCTTACAATCAGAGTTCCCCAGAAATATATATGTGGGAGATCACCCAATATTCTGGCCTTTCCCTGAGGGACTAGCATTCCGCAGCGTTTAACGAAGATAGAACACAATGACTGCAACAATTTTCATCACAGGAAATACCGACGCGCTAGGCTTCCGCATTCTCCTCAAAGCTCTCGCCGCAGGCCATACTGTGCACTACGCGGTACAATCAAAGAACGAAGCCCAGATAATCTCCGGACACCATAAAGTCCAGGCACGCAAACTTGGAGACCGCCTTTTCCCCTTCATCATCCCTGATTCTACCGCTAAGGGTGCCTTCGACACCGCCTTGCGAGGCGTCACGCATATCATCCACATCAGCCCGCTCTTGTCGTCCGATGGCCCCAACAAGCTCTACCAAACCATGGTGAAGATGTCGGAAGAAATATTATCGTCCGCGCTCAAGACCCCCAGCATAAAGCGCATCGTTTTCACCTCGTCGATCGCGGCGAAGGAGGTCAAACCAGAAACTGCATCAGGCGCCTCTACGTGGTTACCACTATCTAATACCGAGGAGGTAACCGACCCCTACAAGGTCGTCGGGAGTGCAGTCAAAATGGCCATGGCGGTCACCTCAGAACGCGCGGACGAATTCGTTGAGACGCACAAGCCTCATTTCATCATTTCCCACGTGAGGCTCGGGCGTGTGATCGGCCACAACGAGCTCGCACTCGACGTGGAGATGACCTCAAAGGAGGGAAGCGGCCACAATTACCTGATGAGGGGGATCCTGGGCATGGAGGTGCCATTCCCGGTCAGCGGTGTCTATGCGCACATCGACGACGCGGCAGAGGTCCATCTACGTGTGGCGTTGCTTGACCCAAGGGAGGGCGGGCCTAAGGATTTCGGAGTCGGGAAGAAGGCGGACTACAGCGGGATGTTTGATATTATTGAGAGAGCGTTCCCGAAACAAGTTGCTGATGGGCTGTTTAAAAGGGGTAAGGTGTCCACGGTGGATATGGACTATGACTCGAGCGAGACAGAGGAATTGCTGGGGATGAAATTCAAGAGCTTTGAGAGTGCGGTGGTGGATATGGCGAGAGAATATATTGAGCACCTGGAGAGATCCAAGGCAGCGCCTACCTTACCCAAACTACCAATTAGGTCGGCCTAAATGCCGTTTCGCTCGTTTCGAGCATCGAGGCGTGATCCATTAGAACAAGAATGACAATGTAGTCTAATAACTTATGGATGTACGTGTGAATGAGGAATGACCTCAAGAATGAAGAATGAAGAATGTTGGTGCCCTCCACTAATCATGCGCTAGTAGAAAATGTTTTAGGGGAAGGTTGGTGGTATACAGTATTATGGGTTAGGTACCATAGGGGAAAGGTATAAGAGGTTAAAATTGTTACGAGATGGTCCCGGAACGGTTCCTTAAGGTTGGGACGGTTTCAAATATGAAACCGCTATAAGAGAGAAATCGTTTCATAAGCTTAAAAGCATTATATTTAAAAGTATCGTTTTAATACTTTAACATAATTTTTACCGTTTTTATTATTATTTAATATATTTTAATTATTTTAATTACTTTAATTATTTTAAATATATATCGATTATTTTTTACTTTATTTATTTAAAAAAATTATATAAAAAATTTTAAACGTTATACGCGTAATATAATTCGTAAATACTTAATAATATAATAGTAAATTATAATATATAATATTTATAATATATAAAGTAATACGTAATATTTAAGTTTAAATTTTACGTAAAGTAAAAAAAAAAAAAATCTTAATAAATAAATAAATAAAATAAGTAAATAAATATGTAAATAGAAAATAGAAAATAAATAAATAAAAAATATATTTTTATTTATGCATATATTTGCGTGGAACGGTTCCTAATCTGGAATGGAGGGGCGGCCATTTCAACAGGGGAACCGTTCCAAACCCTGCAACCGTCCCACTACGGTTTTGCCCCCCCATATTATTCCCCTAAGGTACCTTGTACGACACAAATAGGGTAGGGTGCGACTCATAGTGGGGTAATTTCTCAGCCCTACCGTTCCCGTCGATACCGTAGGTGCGGGCGGAGCCGACGTCAATTCAACATCAAGCTACAGCGATCTGAGTTCTTTCTCACTCACTATCCATCCCATAGCATACCTCCATCCCCTTCTGTCTCGCCCTCGTTAGCTCTGATAAGAGCCTAATTGTACTTTGAAATCCCGACATGTTTCAACTTTCCGAAAAGACACGTGTTGCGCCCTTCATTTCTCATTAAAACGCACAATATCTCAACGATATCTCAACGACCTCATCTCTGGGAAAAGTCATAGTCAACCCTATGCCAGAATGCGAGAGCTATTCCTTACCGCGTCCGTCAAGGATGCTGATTTCCAGATGGCATGCGCGATACTACAGGGTTTGACGTGGATGACGGCGCGGCAGTCCATCCACCGCATTCTATTCATCCACGGCCAGCCACAACCCAGACCTCTCAAAAATACCCGCGCCTTCCAGACATCACGGTACTTACCGCTCTGGAGAGAACTCAGCAGCCAGTTGTCTCGGTCATCATACATCGTTCAGGCAGCGTACGAGATTGTCCCGGATAGGGATTTCGGAAAGGAAAATACCATGGAATTTAATGCACTGCCTGGTACCCTACGGTGGACAGACTTACCGGATCCTCAACGAGATACACCGGTCACGACAAGAAAGAAGATAGAAATCCCAGACCAACCCCAGCTATTAACGGCGATGACCGAAAATGGCCTCCGGTGAGAAAAGTTTCCAATACGTGCCAGAAACGAAACTAACGGACTGTGCTAGCTACGTGAATGAGATGATACAAGAGAGTCGCTCATTCGTCAGGGATAACGTCGAGTTCGTTTTCAGCAGATACTATCACCTACCAGACTCAGCAGAAGGACCGGTGGCTAGTCTACCAGCCTTTGAAGATCTTCGACCGGTGGACCCAGCGCAGAAGTGGGTGCTGAACGTGAAGCTTAACGTTCATGATGACAGCCAACCGGAAAAGGTCAAGAAGGCGATGGAGGAGCTTTTAAATGTCAAAGCAGAGCTTGACAAGATATTTGACTTCCAGCCTATCGACCGACGAGTTTTTGACACGAGAATCCCGCCTCCTTCTATGATGTCCAGTTCTAAATAGGTCGACGCCATAGGAAAAGTTTTCTTCGTATAGTGTACTGGTTATCCTAATACGAGACCCAGAGACATTGATTTCCGAGTAGAATACAACGGAATCTGATAATGCAAATCTCGAAGCAGATCTCAAGGCAGATGTTTAGGTCACTGAACTTCTCCTCGGGAATCTAATTAAGATGGATGATGTCTACATAAGTGGTGATTGAAAATATCGGCAGACGTGCAGTGTATCGTGGATCGTGAGAAAGGACTAGGTGTGATGCATGCCAACTCCTAGACAACACAACGCATAACATGGTGATTTGGCAAATGTACAGAATTATTAGACTATGGAGCTACATGGACTACGGCTACCCGAGGCAATCGGGCCATTTTTTATTTTTCTACGCCTTCCTGAGGTTGACGATTTACAGGTGGCCTAACCATACGTTCTTTCCCTAGCGAAGAACAAACACCATCCAGGAACGCGACGCGTGAACCCTTAGGTTCAGACTGGGGCAACACAATACCGCCATTGCTGTTTCCTATTATTTTTTATTCTTTTTCTCATTTCTTCTATACCTGCTCTTCTCTACTATTGCGCATCGCAGTCCTGACACCCGACACCCGCCACTTACAACTAAATTGGCGAGAACATCTTGATTCTTCAGAACACCAGGTGGCCCAGTACGCACCCGACTTACACTCCCGCCTCTTCTCTTCCTTCCCTCACTGTCGTCGACGTTTCATTAGCCGCGCTTGCTCGCCCATTCGCCACTCCCCTGCCACTCCCCTCATTTTCGTGTAAGCAATCTTGCTTGTATCATTGTATCAACCGCGTCATTCCCATCCACTAAGCTCATTGTCACGCTCAACCAACAGTGACGTCGTCTCTGCAAACTAACCTCGTCAATTCACCTCGTCGCCGTTAGCTCCCTCCCTCTTGTCGAGCCATCACCTTGTTCTTGCCGGCTTATACTTACACTGAACTCGCAGAGCACACACCGCCACCATGGCCTACTACGAGGAGGGCGATAAGAGTATGCGGCCAGAGGGTTCTCGTGACTTCCCCCTGCACTTTCCTGCCACCGGCGAGATGCGCCGCGCCTCTGAACTGTACCAAAGAACTGGGACACTCTGGAACGTTAGCTACCCCGACCATGGTGTAAAGGACAATCAGGATTCGAAATTCGGAGAGCCATATCAAGCTCCCGACTATCAGGAACCAGGTAAGCAGTCTATTCTAATTTCTCCTCTAGTGACGTTAGCTTTGAGTACTAACGAGACTCAGCAGCCACCAAAGACTTCCCGGCTTACGGAAGCGCGTCTCCCTGGCGCGAGACTACGTACCCCTTCGCCCAAGCCATGGCTGCCGGTATGCCTCAGCCGTCCAATCCGGAGGACGAAAGCGAAGACTCAATCTCTCCGAAAAAGCCCAAGGTTGTCCTTCCTCCTGCCCAGGCACAGCAACACTTGGGGGGCCAGACTCGCGTTGGCGTTCAAGGTCGAGGACATAGTCGTCTTCCCAGCTACATACCTAAATACCAGAACCAAAGCGACTCTCATTCTTTCGAGTTCCCTGCCGGTTTCACAACCCAGCCACAGATCCCAGACCATCCCCGGCAATCCCCTCCCGCTTTCCATCCTCGTCCTTGGGACCGAAATGTCATGACGCCTCCGGGATTTCCATCTCGAAACCGACCTGACTCTTGTCCACCTGGCTTGCAGCCTCAGGGCCGAAACAACATCCGAACTCCACCCGGCTTCACAGGCCCAGCTCACAATCGAAATGCCGTACCACCTTCGTTTTTACCTTCTCAAGTTCAGAACGACCCAGATTTCGTGCCCAGCCGCCACCAGATTATCACAGAGCCGAACCAGATCATAGTCAGCAGCCCGACCTTCAATGCCCTTTATAGACCGATTCAGGCTAGATGCCCACCCATCCGACCCATGCGCCGCCAGTACCATACCCCCCAGAAGACTGCCCCATCTAGTCCCATGGGAAGATCCGTAGCGCGCCAGGAGGAGCAGCGGTGTTCTGTCCCAATGGTTGGCAAGCACGAGCGTCAGAGAAAATTGGATGCGCAGGCCAAGGGCTTTGATTCCGATGATGACGATGTATTCTATCCTCATAATGACTAGGTTGACACAAAGAGTGTCGCCTCCTTCGCTTTCAGGGGTGAAGAGGTCTAGGGGTTAAGTATTAAGGAAGCTAGCAAGACCAATGATCACATTGTGCTTGCGCGGTCCCACCTGACAGATATTGCATTCTCGTTAGGGTATACGAAGCAGGGGGCGTATTGAACTCGTGTTATAATCACGCTACGATCACAATCGTGAGTCAAGGGCTTCTTGGAAGGGCCTTGCTTGCTACTTCGCTAGTAGTTCTCCAGGAAAAATGGAGATCTACATTACGAGGCCAACGCAATGATTTCACTCTCCTTTTTTTCATCTGAGCATCAAGGATAAGGGATGCTTTTCTTACTGCGATCAGTTGCCTCTATTTAGCTTCCCATAGCAGGCCTTCAGAATAGCAATGTAGTTTACGAAGGATAATGACTTTGCTCAATTCCAGTTTCTATTAGGCCTAGTACTTGACAAACCGTGATTCGGCAACACGAATAACAGCAATCCATGCTTTGTAGTTCGTGACATTGATTTAGTAAGGGTAAAGCTTATCCTATCCCATAGAGTATTAGCATTCTTGCCCTTTTGTTTGATTCCCTTGATAGACAACGAAGGTTTCGTGGTCGTTACTCTTGATGAAAAAACGTTACAAGGATGGCTCTCTACGAAAACGTGAACATTCATGATCACTTAAACATAGGCTTACTACCAGAAAGCCTCGAGTGCTCCAAGACAAAGAATCTTGGTTTTGGCGAGAGGATTTCTCCTATTACCTTTAAAGGATACAGATGATAGACAAGCATGAAGTCTACCCGCAAAGTTCCCTGAGGACACTTCTCAACTTATCACGAAATTCCTCGAGGTTAAATACCTCGGATCTATGACAAGGGAAGAAGCCTGCTATACAGAAGTGGAACAGAATGCTTCACTCAACGGAGCATATTTCAGAGAGCGTGATGACTAGGTAGGTAGATATATGCTTGTATTTAGGTAGGTAGTGATCGAACAAAGTCCGCATCCCTTTCCCTTTTCTCTCTCTCAGGAAACATGGAGGTTCTTGGAAACTCTACAACACCGGTAGATACTAAAACTAACAATTTAACATAGATAGCTAGGTACATTATAATAACTTTATATCTGCCAGAACAATCTTAAAGCAGATTGTTCCTTCTAGATCACAAAGCTGAGATTGATTGCTAAAGGTTCCATCGATCAGGTCTCTAGAGTCGGCTACAAAGCAACGACTGTCCCTATATTAACTACCCACGAGAAAATTCACAATGTTGGTGAAAAATGTCAGATGAAGGGGAGAAGTCTGCCGTTCTGCAAGGAGCTAGAAACTATCTACCTAAGTATCTAAGGTCCCGATATACATACACGATGCCTTGTTTACCATGTCTTAGGTCACAGATAAAGGTAAAATATCTGGCAGCAAGGAACGAAAAACACGACTTACACAACCGTAATATGCTCGAAAGGTAATCACATTTTCTGGAATATTTGTTACTATAGGACTATTAGAGGCTAACAGGGAGGTTTTCAATACTTGGGTGACTAGATTTACTAGGTACATTGTGGACAATCGACGAACGCGCCAAAATCGTTCGTGATACATCCACCCCTTTACTGCTTATAAGCCGCAGTCTCACTACATGGCTTCAAAGTACTTCTATCGGCATTGTGCTGCCTAGAATAAGTTACTTTACAAGTTACCACACCCTCATAGAGGAATAGTTGAGACCCATACTATTAGTTTCGACTCCAGCGAGACATTCAGGGAAGCTTCCGGACTTGTATTTGGAATTATCTGTTTCTCTATGGGTTCACAAATAGGGACGGAGTGCCCAAATGCATTATCTGGAACACACGTTCTTATTTCTTCAGCTTTATTGCATTGCTGGCTTTTATAGACTACAGGACCTAAACCTGGAATAGAGATCGAATCGTAACACAGGGAAATCCAAGTCTCCACAGGTATTCATCTAGTAATATTGCCTATATTAGTTATAGGGAATACGATCAAGCCAATTAGCCCCGAAGCCTCGTGTCCATGCTCTTCGGCATTGGGAGGTGTCATGTTCGCAAAGTACCTTAAAGTGGAGGATCATAATTCTGCTGCCTGGTATTAGCTCCTTAGCTTCATCGAAAACCTTCCAGCTGGGATTATATCTCCACCTTCGGTCTTCACGATAGCTCATCACTTTCCTAATCTAATGTAGAACGTCCCACTAAGGCTGACACATTTGCTAGGCAACCGGATCATCGACGTTCGCGATACCAACTAGCTGACTAGACTTTCGAAACAATCTCCGAACGCCGTGATTGATCTAACAGGAGGAAGCCATCGTGACCAGGACTGCCCCAAAAAGGATCAGAATGGACTTGACAATCGCCGCAGGATCTTCTTTTGCGCCTAGAAGATACAATTAGGTCGTGAAGTTCATAATCCACCCATAATAGCTTGAAACAAGTGCTGATTCCAGACCCGCTGAGTTCGTATAACGGACGCTCCATCTGAACATCTTTCGGTACCGACACGTAAGTCGAATAATTCTAGAAGGATCCTCATCTTTTTTTTCTGTTCTTCCTCAACCAAAACTATCACTAGACCTGGTTTGGGGCTCGTTTGACATCTCTAAACCTCGTGATGGATTAATGATATTTTACTAAGCGCAGGATCTGCGCCTCTCTTCATGACAACAGAACGTGGGTACGGTTCCGGAGCATGAGATGTCGGTGAATCCGCCTGGTCTCGCCCGTTTAATCACGCAGAGTCAGACTACGCCGTGGCCAGTTACACTTTCATCCAAAACATCGTCTCAAGTCGCCACGAGAATCTGAATCTCGTTGAAACCCTCAAAATGTTCACAAGAGGCACAGCACTGCATCAGGGGAGTTCCGAGAGTAACTGTACCAGCTGGATCCTTTCCGACTAATATGATTAGCTGGCGTACGATAGCCCTTGTGGAATATAAGCTGGCACTGTGCGGCGTAGCTACCAGAGTTTTCGTCATCTGGGGAAGAGGCGACTAGTCATGCATACAACCTGGTCCCGACGCTTGACCTGAAGCTTATTGTGCCCTACTAAATTCAGCCCTGCGCCTTAAATCTGGATCGCCTTATACGACGGTCCGTAATAGTCATCCAAGCATGTTAATGGATCCCAGATACTATGTGGTTAGACCTCTGGTTTATCAGCCTGGGCCACCCAACCAATGGGATCTGATACTTGTATTTGTCTACAACTGCCGTTTGTTTTCGCCGCAAGGCTAAGTTTAGAGTCCTATAGGAGGAATGATCATCTTAACACTAGAGAATACTAGCCCACAACCTTGTACTAGTTACAAGACAGATAGTTCGGTATATGTACTAGGTTTTCCTAGCCTACTGCAGTGGTCGGCTTGGAAGCTAATTCCATGGATACTACTGCCTAGGGCTTCGACTAACATATGTACCTACTTAATAAAGGCAACAGGGACTTTACATTCACGAGGATGCGGAATCGACATTGGCTGGTTGACGGTTTCGGTATTGTGGTACCTTCATTTCTGGGATCTAAGTTCCAGAATTATGAGTATCGTCGGGCTCGTAATTAACCCCCCTGGGCAGGAAACACTACACATCCTATGGTTGACCCCCCATTTCAAGCAAGTCCCCGGGTCGAGGATCGCAATCCTTCCATTACAGGCCTACTATGTACATACTGTACAGCAATAATAATAGCCCTGCCTCAAGTTGCCTCACATTGCATCACACTGCCTTACGTACCTACGTACATCCGCGGAGAAGATGACAGAAATCTCATGCGAGCCATGCAGCATTGCTCTGACCTGAAATGCGACTTGGATTAGAGTTCCGAGTAATTCAGGTCGTTTAATATGATCTCTGCTACGCTGGACTTCCATCCGAATTAAACTATGCATGAAGGAGTCTCGCGGATATCTTTATGCGTGTACGCACAGCTCCAAAAGTAGAAGAGCTGCAAGGTCTTATGTACGCAGATCGTCAACAGAGCAATTGTAGACGCAGACAGAACCTTTCTGCTCCTCTATTCCTTCAAAATTCACCCCTCCCTGAGACTTTTAGGGCAAAGCCGACGAAACAAAATTACCCCATCAGGTGGTTTAACTCTCAATGTCCGTACGTACATGGCAGCATAGTAACGCATACATCATACGGTCTGCAAAATCCATACATAGCTCCATACATAGCTTCGCCCATTCCGAGAAGCGAATCATACTCCGCACCAATCCTGCCGATTATGACTGACGTACTCCGTACATAGAAGCCAACGACATGATACAATTCAAGATTGCCAAGCTTCGGGCTCGGCCTTCGGCTCATGCCTTTCGACGAGGGACGCAGAACGGCTAGATATCAGTGTTAAGACGCTATGTTCAGAAGCGTATCTGTGCCCCTTCGCACGTATTTCTCGTTTTCTTTCTAGATCAGCTGGAGAAAATTCCGCGGTCCCCAGAAAAAATATGATAGTGTAATCAAACCGTCGATTTCGATCATTCCATCCTACGTATGTATTCCTCCCACTAACAATGACGGATCCATTTAGCGATAGGCCCATGTCCTGTCGCGTGCTTGCTCCTACTGCACACTCCTCCCGTCGAGGTACCTACCTCCTTCCTAGCCAAGCAGCAAGACTTTGCGCGCTGTACGATGGTGCAGAGCTCTCTTCCTTAGCACATTAGCACACATACTTCATAGGCTACTCTAGTGACCCCCCGCTGTCCGGTGTCCGTCGCGGAAGAAGCCCCTAAGCAAGTTGGAGTATGTACATACATACCTACTACATGCTGGGCAAGACGGCAGGGATGACGATCCTTTGCCCGCCTACGACCAGCGCCGGTTATCGTTAGCTAGCTGGGCACAACCACAACCACGTTATGAGTTCTGGCAGAGGACGTGCGCTGCGCTACGCTTGTCCCTTCTTTCACATGGCTGCATGGGCTTTTGTGCTACCGACCTAGCATCGTCACACATGGCTGGCCGTTCGCGCGGCCCGCTAGCTACCTAGGTAGGTAGGTAGGGCAGAGAAGTTCCAAGGTTTTTTTTCAGCCCGGAACATTTTTTCCTTCTCTTTCTTCTCGTTATCACGGCGAGCTAAGACGGGATTTTCCGTTGCCTCTGTGGTGGTGTCTTGTCATGTATACAATGATATACACTAAAGTAGTAATTACAGTACACGATACTGTAGTAGATAGTTGCCAGGGAAGGATGGAATACATCCCTTACTATTCGCGGCTTTTCTGCGACGGCACAGAACTTTGCTGGACAGGAACGAAGCTTAATCTGTTCCTCCGCGCAGAATTCATCCCTTTTCGCCTTTATCCTTATTATCACCGATGGGCTTTCTGCCCACCATCCATCCCACGTTACGTATGTATGTGCGGACGTTCATACATACCATGGTATATGTACATACCGCACATACGTTCGATCCTCTAGCTAATCAGGGTATCGGGAGGTCCATCCAACCTCCCGCGGACGTCCCGGCTCTACGGTTAGCTAACTAAGTTAGGGCTCTTCGTGCGTAATTAAGAAGGCGGTGTAGATGATAACCCTGGACAAACAACCATTCCCATCTCGTCTTGCCCGTGCCCACCAACCATATTGGTACCGGGCCGAGTTGCGTGTACCGTATCAGGACTTGGAGTAGGTATTGGATGCCGAATTATGCCATATTCGTCACGAACCAACGACGCTCGCATTGCACATCATGGAATCCATGTTGCTTATTTGGGGTTGGCATTTCTACCTACCGTTCTGGTAACCATCAACAACGATAGCTCGCTCGATCGCTGATAGTAACTGTTCCAAGAACCGAAAGGATGGGCATTGCAGTGGGCGCAGCAGCTCATCTTCCGTTCAAAGGGGGATTGGGAACGAGCAGGCAAGCAAGCAACAGCCGCATTCCATACCTATTCTCGACTGTTTGGAGATGTTCTAGAAAGGCCAAAGCCAAACCTGTGTCCGGGTAATCCTTGTCTGGGGTTTCACAACCTACTTACCTGATAGCCAACAACAAATGATATGTTATAAGGCGAGTTTGCTGCAGATCCTTCGTTCGAGAATGGATATGGAAAAACAAAGTCATTACATATGTATGTAGATACGAATAGTAGCCCCATCCTGCGGTGTCCCTGTTCCAATATCCACGCGTCGGAAAAGCCACGTTTTCTGTCGCCTCGCCCACGTGTCGCTAACGTGATCTCTAAACTACCTGCCTACCTCATCATCTCATAGTGGAGTTTGTGCTACAGTAATCTAGCTTGTGCCGGGTTCGCGACGCCGTCCTCGCGGGGTTTTAAATTAGATGCTCAGAACATTGCGATATGAGGTCGAGCACATGGAGAACCAAATACGCGTCTCGATCGGTACTAGTCGTAATTATTCTCCAGATTGGGGGCGGCTATTATTCCACCGTGACTTGACGTTCCCAAGTTCCGAGTGTGTGCGATTGTGCGATAGGGAGGATACAAGCAGCCGCCCCCAAGTGGGACCGACGACCACGTTTTGGTAAGGCTGAGACAGTTTGGTTTCCCGTTTGCCTCGTAGGGCAGTAGAATGCGAGGTCGGTGGTCAAACCGCCTTGATAGCCTAATGGAGCAAGGTTATGCTGGCTTCTATACCTGGTCTGGAGGACGAACATCTCGGTATATGTTCAACCAAGGAGGCCAATCACAATCTTGCGCTTATCAACCTACACAGTTTCTGTTACACAAGAGGCTCTTTTGATTTTATATTCGAATAGTCTATAGGAAGCTGGGTAGGGATGTTTTGTACATAGAGGTAACCCAACTGTTCCGAAACCTCATGATCTGGAGCTTCCATAGCGGTACTTACAAGTTCCAGCGCATGTCGAAGTAACCAGTACATCACACCACTCGGCGTCGTCGAAGGAAAAGTACCTACCTGGAGCACATGATCGTATAGTCCACAAAAAACACCAATCTTTGTGTTATGAGTAAGTCCCGAAACGCGGCCGCATCTGACTCGAACGTGCAAGGGACAATTGCTAGTGCCTGATTCAGCTGGTGGCCAAACAGGCTAGTGAATCCTTCTCCAGCTCGTACCTGGAGGTTTCACGTCACAACATATCCGACTACTATGTGTCGAACGAGACGAAAGTTCCCATGCGAGAATCCCACCCGTTCCCACCGTCGGTCTCCTACTATAAGCTATGGGGAACTTATGCCTTATGGAGCACGATGGAGCAAGTAAGTGTTGTCCACCTAAAAATAGCCCGCATCGTAGGGCAGAGTGGAGATTGCTAGCTGAGAGCATGCGTAAGTAGCCTCAGCTTCAACAGAGACGGACCGACACATTGTCATGCTATACAGCTGTATCATGTAAGTGATCTCCTACCCAAGATTATTAGTCTTTATGACGAGGATGACGAGGAAGGATTGCCTTAAAAGGCCATCGGGTATCGGTCAGAACGCCATCTCGTTGGATGACTTAACGCCGAAGGAGAACGAAATCTTCCATTTTAGACACCCTCCTTGTTATCCACCTTCTCCTTTCTACAACATGGTAGTCTTCCTCTTCACGATACTATGTGTCGACACCCGGGTGTGTTCCTGGGCCATGATCCATGTTGTGAGCAGCTGAGGCTTGGCACGAAATGGGGTGCTGATAGGACGCCTCAAATCGGGACCGAGAAAGAGTGGATTTTGCCGCCGAGTTGGTTCTTGGGAATCCCGAGGATAAGGTATGATTGAAGCTGATACACATATCACATATGCCTCGTATAACCTTCCTGCGGCATAGCGTGAAGTAAATAAATTGATGTTGGAAGGTATGTAGACCGGAAAGAATAGACACCGATCCCGACCAATTACCTTTCTCCTTGAAGCACCGTAGGGCGTCCCGAGGAAAGGGGGATAAGGAGTAGAATGTGTTTTGGTGTTACTGGAAGTTTGCAAGCCCTCCAAGTCTCGGGCTGCCTCAGCTGGGCCGCATAGCCGAAAATGTTTGCAAGCTTGGCTTCCGAAAAATCGCATGTCAGCTGCCGAGTTTTTCGTGTTACCGAGACCTGACTCATGAGCGAATATCCGCATCCGGCCCGGCCGTATCAAGTGGCCGTGTAGTCGGTCGGTCCAGCACCGTCACCGATTAGGTAACCAGGATAATCGGCACTCACCATTCCTACGCGTTCGGGAGTGTCTCCCGCCGGGTAAGCATTGTGCGACGCAGCCTCTACGCAGGACCTGCCTGCCCCCATGGTATGATTCTCATGTAGGGGAGCAAGGTTAGGCCGATCATCTCTGTTACCTCTATACATCGTTGTGAGACTTCCCGTAGTCCTACCCGCGCTTAGATAAGCCCGAGCAGAAGAAAAGGAAAAGAAAAAAAATTAGACCTGCAGTCAGCAACGTGCATGCATACAAATGTGATCACAAGACATTAACAACGCACTTTTAGTCGATGATCGTCGGGTAGTAGTCAGTTCAGCTGGCTTTTGGCACGCTCGTAGAAGCAGATGCGGTGCACCGTCGTACAATCGTCCCGTAATATCGGGATTTGAGATCCTACAGAGATGCTGTGACAGCCTATTTTCCTGTAGGTCCGGCGACACGAGGGCGACACGAAAGGAGGCGACGTCCGCTGGTGGACTCCGGTGGGCATTACCAGGTACTGGAATAGGGCCCATTGCGGCGAAATTCGCTTGCTTATTATTATTAGTATAGTATTGCATACCCCCAAATCTAGCTAGGGAGAGATATTTCGGCATGTACGGCGGTAGTAAAATGTAATATATGTCACTGTATTATACCTCAGAGCTCGAAGCACGAATCAGGTAATTTCGAGGACGTTTTGTTGGAACTTCCCTTGCGTTCAATATCCACACGAAGCATCGTTGTTGCGGGTCTATGCACTATTGGTTGCACCTCGAGCTGGGTTACGTACGCACGCATGTAAAGAAGTTGTCTCCACAAGACTCATGAATACATAATTCTCGGACGAAAGGTTGAGTCCAAGCGCATACCGTACGGTAAAGTGGTAAACTGGGAAAGCTTGCAAGTGTCTTACTACCAGCGGACAATTCACTATATCGGGGCTAGCCTTGTGGGTTCGGGCCATGAGAGCGTCGGGATGGCTCGCACCAGACCTGGATTCTTAGGTTAAGGGTCCTTGCCTGCCGCTTCAACTAGTGTCGTATCGCGAGGCAACGAACCCCGCGACCCTAAGGCATGAAACTCCTATGGCGGAAGCAAGTCGTGCCGGGCATTGTTCCGGGCTCTCTATATCCAGTACTATATAATGCCATGGCTCTTCATCAAGTAGCAGAAGTGGAACGACAGGGAACAGCAGGGCTCTTTTATCCACCAGATAGGTGGAGTACGGTAGTGAACAAGACATAAATGCGCCTAGCTTTCTTCAGTATGAAAGCATCCGCTAACGCTATACAGCGTAATGTCTGCATAAGATAGCCTACGTTAGGTAGGGAGTAGACAGTCCGGCATCATAGGGCCTAGCGTTAAAACGAGATCTTGCAGGAAGAAAAAAGGCTGCATGGGGCAAGCTGAATGCGCAGTCAGCAAACCGTTCACGGTTCTTTTTTGGTTACTGTAAGGTTACTACGCGAAATAGCCGCTTCCCTTACCCACTGCACCCGAGGTGGTAGGGTGGAGGTAGGCTGAAGGTCGAGGTGCACAAGTGTGCCAGTCTTATGAATACCTACTAGGTCGTTATAGGTAGGCATTTCATATAAGTGTCTCCCATGACTTCATTTGAGAAGTAGGTCCGGTACTGTATGCAGCTAAGATAGCAATGGAGCTCATGCGAGTGGAGAATGATGTAACGAACTGAATCAGGATCGGTCCTCGCATACCTATCAACCTACCATGGTTATCACATACCGAGGCCTTGGTCAGCCTTACGAGAGACAATTTCTGAAATCAATCCAAGGTTCGCTGCGTAAAAATGCTCCGTTGAGAGGGTTTTGAAAATCCCGTCCTATTTTGCCGACTGGAAGGAAGTCTTGACAAATTGGGATCGCCTCGCAGTAGGGAGACAGACCCGCATGAGCCCGCGTAGGAGATTCGTGGAAACAATTCAAAAGCATCATGGCAGTTAAAGTGGGTTACGAGCTCATACTGCATAGTGATTATTGGACCACAAATTCGTCCCAGGAAACGTTCTAGCAAGGGACCTTCAGTTGATTGGCCACGTGCTTAGTTTCCGCCTGGTACGGCGAGGGAGAGAAGCATCAGAGGAACCAACAACTGAGGATCCTAAAAGAAATATTAATCAAGATCAAGTTCGTCGATAGGCCATACATACTATCGCGCGTCTGCGGTTATTAGCGACGTGCATAAGGGTACCTAATATAGTCCTTAGCGGTATAAAACTATATTGAACAGGCAATGAAGCTGCTAATTGGGGGAGTACAGTTAATCAAGCATGCATACCGCCATAAATATCGATCAATATTCTGGAAGATCGGCCGAAGTTTTCTCCCGAGCTTCCTTGTTGGGAAGGTTAGGAGACAAATCGCCCGAAGGAACGGAAGCCTCGGTGGCATCTGTTGCACAAATGGCTTCATGTAGGGTGCGTTGTCATCGCATATGCATTTTAAAGGTTGTCTTGTTCCTGAAGTCACCGCGTTGGGGGGCAGCGAGTCAGAAATGGGACTCTCCGTGATAAGTGGTACTTTTAGGGATGGTTAAGCGACGGCCAAAACTCATTCTGAAACGTCTTTTTATTAAGAACATAGCATCTATCCTCCGGAGTTGTCGTCACTGCAGGTTTCTCGAGTCCCCTCTTTGGCCTTAGGTTAGTTCTTTGCTGCTACGTTGAACGTGCGCATGCTATATTAGCGGCAGAGGTCGATAGGAGAAGAGGGGTCTTAGGGTAAAGCGAAGGCCATTGGAGGAAAGGCAATAGTTGCTGAATATGTAATGCTGCGTGATGTGTTCTCCAATTAGTCGAGTGATGTAGCTGCAACGCAAAGACTCCAGGGGATTGTTCGATAAGGTTTCCTTGCAGGTGAAAGGGGTCCTGGGAAACGTATATTAGACGCACAACAACGTGCCATCCGCAACGGAAGCAATTTACTCCCGGCTGATCAATTTCAGTTATTCGGCGAATGGGCCGTCATTGCGGGGACGCGTGGGCAATACCACTGGACATGCAAGGTGGAACATGCCCATTCACATTCCAAGTTGGACAGAGGACACCGGTCGCCGGGATTGGAGCTTGGTCGGGGTAGTTGCTTGGAGTCTTCTAACATTTCTTTTCTCCATACTCCAAACCCCAAGCTCGACAGCTGTCTACCGCGCTGACGGGATTCAGCCTTCTACGTCAGAACTGCTGAGGGCGGCTGAACTTAGCCCTTGCCTTAAAAAAGTCGGTAGGCGGTTGATAATTGACATATCCCAAAGTGGCGTTGGAGTTTGATCAATGATTACCGTCTGATTTGCACTTTCGATCCGGTTTCCGATATAAAGCGAGATGTGACTTATGATTTTCTCTGCCAATAACGATTGAGCCGGGGTAGAAGCGAACGAAAGCAGTGTCATTCGGTCTACAGGCTCTATGAATATCCGCGGGAGGGATATAGCGCATTTTCCTGCAAGGGGCCATTGAACTGCATATTAGAAGGACAGGCGAATGAAGAAAGAAAAATTTTTCTCTTTATTTGCTTGCTCTCGGTGTTACGCATGGGTCGCCTCATGCATGAGCAAGCAGAAAAATAAACAACCTATCAGTTCCGATGTCGTTTTTCTCTCTCAACGTCACTCAACGAGACAAAATACCCGCAGGTAATGGAGGTGTGAAGACTTGGAACAGGCAAAAGATGCCCACGGCTCAAATGGACTGATAATCCTGTTTACCGGATAGGGGATGAGTGTAGTAAGTACTCAAAAAGGGTTGGCAACGTCAGTTATGACAAATGCGACTTGTATTGCATTGGGGCCTGTCGGTACTTGATTTGAGATCCAATAGATTATCAGGTTGTCGTCGTTGCTGTTGCTGTCCCATCTGTAATGAGGAAAGATATGTCAACTAGTAGGACGAAAATGTCTGGACGACCACGCATCGCATATGCAGCATTGCTATAAGCAATGGATATCGTTGGCCTTTCGGCGCACACAGCCACACATGCCTGCATATCACGCGACAGGGACTCGGCAATAAAATAAATCAGGACGTTTTGCTTGGTCAGCAGTACGACGAATAGAAAGAAGAAAGCATGGGTTGACTTCGAGTCGTTATGTTGGAACGCCTCGCATACAGTCATTTGCGGGAAACTAGTAGTCAGGCGCGTAGCCTTATCGCCTCGTCCGCGTTAGCTGCTGTAGGCTGTAGCTGAGCCGTTTGCCTCGTAGCCTACATAGGACATTTGTCTGTATATTGTACCGCGTGTCCGCAATAGGAGTTGGGAAACGGCCGGTAGAATAATTGGCCCCCAACCCCAAGCCAGGCTGGCCGATGCCCGAGTCCGGAGACGGGATGAATTTGCCAATTCATCTGGATGCAGCCTTGTAAGGTTTCGTGCAGTTCGGGCTGCATGTCATGCACGCCAAGCCCTACGCGTACGTGCCTATCCCGCCAAGATGCATAAGCTTGTACGGACCAATGTACTAATAATTACTTGAATATCGAGTAAAAGAGAGGGGTTGGGCAGGGGAAGTTGTACCCGAACAACGAAGCATTCGTGCACCATGAAACGACCGACCTCTATGTATGTATGAATAGTTGCTTAGTGTTGGCCCCCCGAGGGGTCGCTGTAACAACGCAATATGTGTATGTCTAGTGATATAAGTGCAGAATACAAATCGAACAGCTTAGCTCCTTTAAGTGATAGTTCCCTCAGCTGAATAAAAGGGTCTTCTTGTTAGCGTCATGGCAAAGACCGTGATCTCTTAGTTAGGTAGTTACACTGGCAACTGATTCGAGTAATAGACGAACAGACGCATGACGAACACACCGTCGGGGATGTCAAGTCGTAAGTCTGGACCGTGGTGGCGTTTTAGTGGGCTCCATGCATCTAAAGTATTTTGCCCTCCAATGGTTCGGTACATCTTGCCCGGCCTAAGGTTGCATACAAATTATGTAGCGTGCTGTAATTCCGCGAACGTACAGTAGCTGAACTGAAGCTGTTACTCTCTCGTAAGCTATGCATACTTGCGGGATCAATATCCGCAGCTGGAGTAGTAGTTTTAACCAGCGGTCGAGCATAGATAGCCAGCTTATAAAGTCTAGACTACCCAGGTGACCACGAAGTCGTTCACATATGGTATCTTGCTGGAGATCGTCAGATGCTCGAGACGACCGTTCTGTACTAAGCTAAGAACCGTATTGGTTCTAGGAACTTTTGGGTTTAGTACGAATTCCGATTCGATCGATGATGGCCCAGATTGGTTTGGCGCTGTGACGATGAGTAGTGTTTAACTATGCCGGTTACATGCTCCCAAAGCTTCCAGGGGTTACTCCTCATAGAAAAAAAAAAAATATTGTAATAATTAGCTTGGACAAAAAGGAAATGAAAAGCCTTGACTTTACACTCGGTAAGTAAGTCGGCAAACATGATTAGTATATAACTACCGTACATATAGCTTGCTAAAAAGTATTAAACGTTCCCAGTATCATGGATAGGGTTCGAGTGAGCCAATCAAGTGCGTGTGGTGACTACGTACTAATTCCCGCCTGCGGGATTCGACCGCGCGGAAAGGTATTGGCAGCATAGTCTAAATCGGAGAACTCCTCCATTTAAGGTATCTAACCCGGCTGTTTCTCCTTTTCAAAACCCACTCTAGGGCTAGATCTGACATAGGGAAGATAAATATTGTTTGAATAATTGGGGAAACCTTTACGAAGTAAAATAAGGACATACCTTTATATTTTTGCTCAAGCAATTTTTTTTAATTCTTGAACGGTGACGATGGGATCGAAGCCCTGCATCCATCGAGGTGTGAGGTTGCCTACGTGTTAGCTGGTATGAGCACAAGGGGCGGAAGCTTCCGGGCGAGCGGAGGCCCACCGTCGTCAGCCAGTCTCCTAGATCTTGCATTACCAAAGTGGCAATGAGATCTTCGGCATTTTTTGACGTCTTAGCGCCTTAATTGCAGCCATTCGGCCCTACGTAGGGGTACGCGCGAATCATGTCTCAGTCTCGAACGACAAATGCCGCTCGGGGCGAATGAAAGTCACTGCACTGTGACAATGTGCCTGCGTCCTTCGTGCGCGGCTCGTCTGTCGTCTGCCGAGGTGGTACACAACCTTGCACACTTAAGATTCCCATTTACGCCTCATTTCCATGTCCAGATCCAGGTGTAACCATGGAGTCATCTTGTCCGACGAGGTGAAATCCAAGAGACCCCGAATGTCTAGCCCCATCGTGAAACCGTCCAATCTCCTCGAACGAGGACGTTAATGACGCCCGCATGTGTGTATAGGACTTATGGTTGAGCTCTAGAACGTCGACGAGCATTGAAGAGAGTGGAACCGTTGTCCTGGCACCCCACAGAATAATGTGTTGTTCGACCGAAGCGTTATACATACAGTATCCTCTTCTGCTGGTTTAGGTCCATCTTAGCGAGTTTTCCCCGCGGTGCTATCATTGTCGTCTAGAAAAGTCCCTAAGCCCCTTTTTGATTGGATCATGGTGTGGAGGACGGTGAATGGTGAACGGTGAAGAAACAAGTCAGACTCAAATGAGCTAGGGATATGTCGATTCCCACCGTCCCATTTTCGTTGCCCTACCCAAGTGGTAACACAGTTTCAGCGGGATACTTCAAGCCCTGTTAGGTACAGACACTTTCTCACATAGTAAGGCGAGACGCCACGTTGTGTAGCATATCATCAGAGATTGACTCTCTAGGCGATTTCGTGACACCATCTCATAATATCGAGACCCAGCCACAGGGTACTAGTGATCCCTGGAGACATGCCAACTAGCTTTTATTAGTGCATTGTATAGACCGCAACAAGTGGACACCTATGTGAGGCCAATTTTATTGATGGAGTGAGGTTGGGTAAGTTGCGGGCTTACTGTGCAAAAAGACTTCCCCTGCTTCGGTCATCGATTTAGCCTTAGCGCCGCACCTGAGGAGGCTAAGATACACCCATGAAATACGGTATGTACGGTAGTGATGCATCTTGGATTCTCCATTCTCGATACATCCTTCCAGATCGCTAAATCTGGCGTCTTTCGGATATGCTGGCTTATGGCGATGTGACGCGAGCTTAAGCCTAAGAACTCTATGAGTTGCCTATCTAGGTAATTAGCTTCTTTAATTTTAGTCTCTCTGATGAACTCTCTCTCAACATGCTCCTTGAACGTATGTATAAAGACATAGGTATCATAAGAAAAGAGTTATCTAATAGTTTTGCTAATCTAAAATAGAATGACAGGCTCAAGGGAAGATGCTACCTGGATGTCTGGAATCCGGGCCTGCTAATATGGCCACTGTAGGTACCTTTAAATGCGATTTGGCGACTCGGCGTTTACTCGCGATTGTCTAAATTGCATGATACGCTTTAAGCGCACCGCAGAGGATTCGCTGATGGAAGGTCATGCAAAGTTCATAATAAACGAGCCAGTCAGAGGTTCTCATCGTTGGATATATGAGCCCGGCAACGACGACTGCCGAGTTGTAGGCGCTTAATTAAATGATGTTAAATAGGATCTTGGGTTGTATTAAAAGCGCGGCTGTTCTAGAACCGCACAAGGTAACATGTAGCGAGCATCGATAGAAGATATGATGGATGATCAATTAATTAATGGATATCAGACGATAGGAATAGTGGATAAAATGTCACCTATCGATTCGTTTGACGTTTCGTGTAGCTGGTAGGCATGATGCTGTTCAAGTGTCCCCGAGTCTGAATACATGGAAATAAAAAACAGAAAATATGACTAAGGTTCTGCCGGGTGGTGACGGTGAAGGCTTTTACCTAAACCAAGGAGGGGCAAAGAAGCAATGAGGGGCAACATTCCGCGGGGCCAATCACGACGCTGGGCTAGCTATTAGCCTGTCTCATTCTTACGCCTAAGAAGGCTTATAGGGCTGAGAGAAAGTTCGTAAGCTGCAAAATCGGATGTTTATTAGTGGTGTTTATGGCGGTGGTGAGATTAAGATTTGCAAATAGTCCTAACTTCAAAACCTGCCAAGGTCAACGTGTGAAGACAACCCACTTATGCTGTACATCTCCTTTTATACGGTGGACGGCGAGAAACTCTCATGTCCAATCCCTATTACCTTTCTGCCTCTGCATGATTAGAAATATATGCATGTATCCTGCACATGCTCTTGATTTAACTTATGTATGTATTTCATGTAAGCATATTGCGTGCCACCCATATTAACCTCTTGTAATTTGATTTGCCCATTCGTATTGCGCAATGGTGATCTATCCGCGTTGGAGTAAGGTAAGCCCGGTGTCAGACTGTTTTCGACTCAGACTACATATGTCCGGCGGTCTGATATACATGCCTAATACGAATACCAAAGGTTATACAAGATCTTGCCGGATGACAGGCTTTCGCGTCGAATCCCGGATTCAGCGGCTCGTAAGAATGGATTTAGTTCACCTTGCCATGGATCTTGCCCTGGTTTAAACTATGTCAGTATGTCATCAACACTTGATATCTTGTCAATACGTTCGGAAAACAGGATGTAATATGTAGATACCTGATTTTTTTCGGACGGAATTCTCCTTACCTTCAAAAGTTGTACGGTGAGTTTTCCTATTAGGGTGCTCGGCCATTTTAGTCATCATGTTCCAGATAGGAAATGGGTCTGTCTTGGTGTCTTGGTGTCTTGGTGTCTTGGTGTCTTGGTGCCTACACCGATTATGTAACTTAATTTCTAATCTACAGCATGCTTATAATAATTAATGCTATGTGTATTAATGTAGCTGGGGTAATTAGCATTAACAATCTTCACATAGCGGTCAAAAACACCTTAGCTACATTGGGAATTATCCAATTACGTCTACACGCCTATATAAGGCTTTATAAGGCTGAAAACCCCATCTTTTATCGCCATCGTGTGATTGATGAGGCTCAATTTGGAGTTATGACCGGTTACTACCACATACCGGTAGTACTATGTAGTTACCATGGGATAGCGCTGAGCTAGGAAATTACCAGGTCGGACCGAAGACCGGCTCCCAGGACTCCATACCGCATCCAATTTGATGGAAAACAGAAGCGGAAGAAACCGAGTGCATCGTTACAAGAGGCAATGAGGAATCAACTTAATTCAGAGACGAGAAAGAAAAAAAGCAGAGGTACTAAGTACATGTAAACATCATTCGATGATCATCGCATTACTATGTTGCCGTAACAGAATAGCCATGTAAGTCAGTTGTGTTAACTACCTAGGTATGTACTATAGCCTACTTATACACGCACTTGCATATTCACAAACTCCCAACGTAGTACTAAGGTGCCAGTCTAAAACCCAGCAAGACGCCAAAGAAAGAGCAAGATGGGGGAACCTCATATATTTCGAGACATTGCCAAAGGTGTGCTAGCAGTGTCAATGTATGTTTTTTAAATGGATTAAATAGATGCTGGTTAGCGCTGCATAACGGGTAACATGCAGCGGGTACTCCAACCTGCTTCTGTGTTTTTTTTTTCTACACAGGACTGGGGAGGACTGCGTGGCAGAGGACGCTTTTCTCAGGATATTGATATCATAAATGAGACACCTCCTACCACACATCCTCCTAATTACAGCACACGAAGGTGTATGGAATGGTATGCACGATGCAAGAAAGTACTCAGAAGTTGCGTACATACATAATAAAGATGCCGACGTACATACATAGGTACCCACGTATATCGACACATACATACATAAGATTATGTCTATATCCTGCCTGAGAACGTGTACCCCAATTTAATATTCCAACCTTGAACCTTTTAGTGGCAGGCGGGCTATATACGGTGCAGCCCTGTGCCGGCTGCGAGTCGTATCAATCCCACCATCCACAATACGACTTACAACCTTTTGAGTCGTGTTCCACCCCCCCGTCCTACAACTTGCGGTACCTGGGTACAAGGGGGGATCTTGAAAAAAAAAAAAAAACAAGTCTTCAATACGCACACCTCACAAATATACCTTCCCCACACCCCCCAGTACGTAACCATTTCCTTTTCTTTCGATACACCCCTCCCTGACACCCTTCCGCCCTAATAAGGACCCACCTGGAGTACGACGAACAATGTACTAACTAGCCCTAGCAATAAGTACCCACTCTGAGAACGACCCTTGTAAGCCGCGCTAGAGTAAATCTATGACCCCTGTCTTCCCTTCAGGGCTGAGAAAGTCAGTTCTCCCACGCAACGTACTGGTACTAGGTAGGCTAGTAGGGCGGTTCAGTCCTTCTCGAATCTAGTTTTAATATGCACCTAACCTCGCCCCTCCTCGTTCTCTGGTAAACCTTTCAGAAAAAGGTTGTGGATGGGTTCTCGTGAGTGTTTGGCCGACTTTCTACACCAGCCTACCTCGCCGTCTCTGTTGGTTCGAGAAATAGTGTCTTCTCTTCTAGCTTCGCCTCATCCGATTCCCATAGCCATAACCACCCGACTTCTACGGATATAGCAATCGTTGAGAGAATCAAAGGGACAAGGAGTCGAATTTGAATTTGGGACAGATTGGCCAAGCTCTTCTTCGACCGACCAAGATATATTCATATTCGACCCAACCTTATTAGTCTCAGCTCGTGTTTCTCCCTCCCATGCCGTAGCTGAGCTTCACGACAGTAAACTTCACCTCGATTGTTTCTCTGGAGGGTCAATCTTTGTATTTGCTACGGTTTCTTCTTCGTTAGGCCCGTCTCGGTGTACTATCATCGTGTTACTATTATTTACATGTTAATTACTGTCATGACGATTTACGTTTTCCCGCTGTCTTAGAATACCCTCGCACGATCTTCTGCTCTCAGGTACGAGCCTTTAACGACACACTTTCCGCCTCCTTCCACAGACGACATCGGCGCTGCCGACACGAATCTTGCCACCGCCATCCCTACGACGCATGCCCTCTGATTCAAGACAGGACCATCGTTGGCTGCCCATATACTATCCGCAGCACCGCCAACAGTGCTTGTCGCCTCCACAAACCCATTAGATGCTCTATCCCTTTCTCGGACCGCAATTAGCTCCTCGTTTCCTCAAATCAGCCTCCAGACTCTGCGCATATTCAGCTGCTTGCTGTTAACGCTAATCCGTGGCAATCTTTTCATTGGCCTACGTTAGACAAAGTTAGCTCCGATTGCTCGAGTCTTTGGCAGGAAAACACATAATATGGATATCCCTAGATATGTATCGAGGGAGCCAGGGGGCTCACCGCCGGCCATATACATCCAGAGTTCAAATAACTTCGACAACTACGGAAGCCCAGGCCGATCCCATATGCAATCGAGGTTTTCACCCACCCTATCTTCTTCTACTCCTATGGCAATATCCAATAGACGTCGTATCGCCGAGGACGATGCGCCACCACCCTTACCACCTCCCAAACACATTCCTGGACTATGTCAACCTCCTAGACACGACCGGATCCCGTCAATTGATTCGAATGCAAGTTGGGATAGTGCACGACAGGACTTAGAACATGAGCGGCCTCGATTCGGTAGATCAGATACCGACCATGGACCCGTCCGGCCTCAGAGAGACGAAGGCTATCACAGCCTGAACTCCACAGTCTCATCCTTAGGGTATGATTATTTGGCTCATTCCATGATAATAGGCCAGGACGAAGTACACTAACTATGGAGCTTTAATTTAGATCCCAGGACTCACTCCCGAAGAAACTCTTCATGTCCCACGACCAGTATCAGTTCAACAAGCCAAACGGCAACGACTACGACCACGCATTAATCAAAAAGCTAGATTCAAGACGGACTTTCGACAACCGGTCACCACCTCGACGGTCCGCCCTTAGTGCCTCTGCAAGCAATGCGGTTTCCGGTCTGGCTGCGCAAGAACACCGTCTGCATCCTCAGCTAACACCCCTCTCTCTTCCCATTCGACCCAGCAATAAGTTGGTCATCGACTCGCCAGGTCGTTACACAGATACTCCTCCGCAGTCGGCACTCTCGCCGCGCGGACCGTCATTCTACGGAACTTCTAGCAGCGAATACAGGTCTCCAATTGAACCCATAGACTTAGATCGGTCTCCCTTTTCACGGACGAGAAGGAACAACAGCGGCTCCTTGCCGGATGATGCAACGATATCAACGCATAGTAGTTACGACAACGGAGATGACACTGATTTCCCAATGGAGGATAGGTCGCAGGTAGATGACTACTTGTCGCGATCTGAGCACCAGGCTATTGGGCAAAAGCGGCGGGCGTCTTCACCGCCTGGAGATGATCTCCCCATGCAGGGCATGCCCGGGTCATGCGATCCATTACGACGTCGGGAGGGCGCATCGAGAGCATCACCTACACCGCGTCTCACCGGCATTCCTCCAAGCTCTATTCCCTCCGTCCCATCTACGACACGAAGTGGATCTTTTGCCTCTAATGCGTCGCTTACTACGAACCTCTCGAGCATGAATTCCTTTGCTGGGAGATCCCCTGGTGGTTTGTCTAGTGGAGGACTCTCCCCCGTTGATGTTTTGTCGAATTCCCCTTACAGCATCCCGACTCCGCTCGGTCACTCACCGCGCGCTTCACTTGCACGTGTGCCCCATCAGCGTAATATTAGCGGCGAAACCCGGCGACTAGCATCGCCCCGTAAAGTTAGTGAAGTATCTAAAACCGGCATCTCTAAAATACCTGGTGGTTTCTTCATGTGTGAATGCTGTCCTAAAAAGCCAAAGAAATTTGAGACAGCAGAAGAATTAAAGTAAGTTACACAGTCCGTCTGTTACGTTGGTCCCTAACCATCAATCATTTTATTTTATTTCTTTTTTTACAGATCATTAACATTTTATAAGCGCGCACGAAGCCGAGAAACAATACGAGTGTTCATTCTGCGGCAATCGATTCAAGAATAAGAATGAAGCAGAGCGCCATCAAAATAGTCTCCATGTCAGGCGACATAGTTGGTCGTGCTCTGCACTGCTTCTTTCGCGCTACGATCGCGCATTCCATGAGAGCACCAATCGGCCTGGAGAAGCTGATGTATGCGGTTACTGCGGAGAGGAATTTGAGCGCCATGGTGGTGTTCAGCGTCCACGACAGCCAACCGAGCAAGATTGGGATGAGCGACTAAGACATCTACAGGAGGTGCATAAATTTCGCGAGTGTAACTCGAGTAAGAAATTCTACCGTGCAGATCATTTTCGACAACATCTGAAGCACAGTCATGCGGGGACTAGTGGGAAGTGGACGAATATGTTGGAAAATGCATGCATGCTCGATGAAGAACCTCCACAACCAGCAAGATGAGCGAATTGAACCGACCACAAGCGACGGGGTTGGGTAGCAATACTGCGCGGGGTTCTCGAGTGAATTAAAAAAAGAGCCTATAGGTTTTGAATGCGCAATATTCAGGGAGATTGATTCGTTGGTTGGGGGGACAGGCGCCATTTGATGCACGACAGCCGGCTTACAATTGGGCGTTGGGATGGATAGGGGTCAGTCGGATTCCGCAACAATAATCGTGCGTGGTGCGCTTCCGAGTCTCACCGCATCTAGGAGCAGCTTTGGTTTGCTTTGCCGATCTCCCGCCCGCTGGATGGTTCCTCGCGGAGATCATTGTTCGATTGCGGCATGATGAGTTGAAGTTGATACCAAAACGGCAACCCAAACAGCAAGTATTCGGCCCTGCCTATACAAAATTCATAGCCGGGATTATCAAGCGCTCCTAAAGCGAAATTGGGATTTCTAGTAGAGTGGATTCCACGATGTCAATGGTTAATTTACGAGGCGCAGACGCTTGCTGACGGCACTGTCCCATCCCAACGGGTATTTCGTGCTTGGCGCATGTCGAGATGCAGCTCGTCAGTCCTCATTTGGAGAATCAACTTGCTGTAAATCCAGTATAGCGACAGATTCCACAAATTGAAATGACCAAAAATTTGGACCTAGATAAATGACCGTTTGTTCGCCTTTCGTCTCACAAATTTGAAGTAGAAGAAATCCTATTTTCGTTTCGCGTATGGGATAATACAGCTGCTCGAGAGGGTAGAATGACACTCAATTCTTCACGGGCGGAGAGTGTAAGAATGCTGACGCAGACAATGCCTTAGTGTGCACCCATAATGGTGTATCAGTACACTTCCACTAGATGACATCCATTTCCAGTATGGGTGAAACCCACATCATTACGCCCAAGTCCGTTCGAGCGGGACTTTTGGCTCTCAAATACTCGACTCTTACATTCCGAGGTGGGACCTAGAGCGGAAACAGTTGCGGGAAGGGAACACCTTCAGATGGGTTGGACAAGATTCACTACAATCTATATGAACAGCAGGGTGTCACGAATACTTTCACAGGGAGTAACGCAGACAACTAACCATCATGAGCTTATGACATTTAAACTTCATATATAGGTATTTTACGAATACTTGGTACGATAAGTGTGTAGGTATATTCCAAAATCATCATCTCATACATACATAACTTTAAGAAAATTCAGCTACCTAGAATTGCAAATCTTAGGTGCGAGCAGGTCGCGTAATATCGACAAAGAGCGGACGGAATTGGGGGTTCTGGCTGGCTGTCTTTTAGTTGTCAGCGTAGAACCAAACTCCCATCTCGATTGGATGGGAATTTTATGAAATGCGCGCCCCCCCGCGGGATTCAAAGCGGAAAGCTGCAAGTCAAACCCATACCAATCGATAGGTAACTTTTAGTAGATTAGCGTCAAACGGGTATAGGGCCGTCACATGATTCAGCCCTACCGGAAGGGAGAAAAAGAAAGTCTAAAAAGTGAGATTGACGTATATGTACAGCCCGTGGGCGCCACATCTACAACTGAGGGGCTAAAGCTTGTACGGACCCAGTTTTTTTGCCGTCGGCACCAAAAAAGTATTTGCCCTACCGATTGCGCGGGAAGGAGAGTTTGCCGGATTATTCATACCTACCTAATCTTAGGTATAGGCAATTGCGTGTTCAGTACCCGGCTTATTTTTTTTAAGCCTCGAGACTTTATAGACGATTCCGGCCTTGACCTGTATTCTCTGTTTTTCGACAAAAATAATATCAGGGCAAGGGTGCCATTTTACGCCAATGGTATTTCACGCACCCATACCAAGAAGTCTCCGGGAAAAGTCGACAAACATAATTGGAACCACCATCATGTCAATATCCAGGGTACCCGGACCTGATAATCTCTACGTCGGAGGGTAATTACATATCCTATTTCTTGATGGTCCCACATGATCACAGCTGGCCTGACTGTAAACTGACATAAGCCTTTAGAGCCTGGGTCCTGAACACTGAAGCAGGCCGCGACAAAGTCAGGAAACAGAACATCACCCATGTGCTCTCTGTCATCAAATTTTCTTTTGAAAGATGGGGCGAGGAAGTCCAACGCTTCAAGCACATGAGCATTGACGTCGTTGACGATGAAGATACCGATTTGCTAGTCTATTTCCCCTCTGCTGTACGCTTCATCGACAGCGGTCTGAACTCGCCGGAGGGATCGGAGGCCAAAGGAGATGACCATTCTACAGGCGGGGTCTACGTGCACTGTGCTATGGGCGTGTCACGTTCCGTAAGCTGTGTGATTGCTTATCTTCTTTACAAATACCCTCACCGCTTCGGAGGCAAGCAGTCTGCTCCTTCGGGGGCGTCAGCGGCACAGCGACGCCAAACGGCCAAAGAAGCCGTCGAGAAAGCCCTAGAGTTGGTACGCCAGGGGCGCGAGGGAGTTCAGCCTAACCCTGGCTTCATGCGCCAGCTCGAGCTGTGGTGGGAGATGGGGTGTCCCGCAGATGACGATAATGCTGTGGAGCAACACCCCATATACCAGAAATGGCTATACGAAAGAATGCTGAAAGAATCTCGAGACGTACATGAAGCGCCGAACCCTATAGATATACGGTTCGAAGACGAAGTGGAGCAAGGAAAGGAGGTTGCCGAAATTGAGGCAAGCCAGAAAGATGGCAAGGAGATCCGTTGCAAGAAGTGCAGACGGATCCTTGCGACTCCAAAGTTTGTCGTACCGCACAATCCAACCGGGAGACAGGAATCTTCAAACTGTGCTCACGTCTTCATCGAGACGCTGTCCTGGATGCGGCCCGCTCTAGAAGACGGCGCCCTTGAGGGTCGTCTATCTTGCCCAAATACTAAATGCGATGCTACAATTGGTCGCTTTGCTTGGCAAGGCCTAAAATGTACCTGTAGCGAGTGGATAGTTCCGGCATTCTCGCTCAACCGGAGCCGGGTTGATGAAGTCGCTCCCCGGCGCGCAGATGCACATACAATCCGGCTACCTCCAGGACGGAACGGCAGCTTATGATACAGCTGATGTATCGTGGGCCTTGTTAATAATCATCGCATTCATAAGCATTCCTACCCATACGTTGGTCAAGTATAGTTGCATCCGATTCGTTGAACCTACGACGGGTTAGGTCATCACAGGGCACCACTCTAATTATGAGTGAATACGGCGCAAGCACGAGCCAACAGATGCTGACATTCAAGCGCACACTCCCCTCTAGTTCCCCTACCAAGTATCTTACCTAACCCGCCGCTAAGAACTTAAGGATCAGAACAAACAGGGGCTGCGAACTTTTCTAACGTCTGTTTCTCTCTGCGCACACACCTCCCTTCAGCTGTGCCAGAAAGTATTTCGCAAAATGTACCCCCAATCAGATATCATACGTATTACGTAGAAGCGTATCGCCAAATAGGGGGTGACTCCTTGTGGTAGCATAATGTCAGATGCACACTAACCCTACCGGCCGTACGCTTCTGGTATAGGGCTTATCCTCTTCCCACAAAGACCTGGGGTTCGCAATCTATCTTACCGTCTGATCCTCAAGGGCATTCCCGTTTCCCCATGTTACCTTGCGATCTCGTTGTCATTCCGCGCTGTCAGACAACTCGTTGCTGACGCTATCCCCCGTGGAGCATTTTCCGGTCAAATTCCTAGAAAACCGTTGGTTGTTCCCTGAGGGCGTGTTTCGCTCGAAGAATAAGCGAGGGCGCCCGGGCTAACGCTTACCCATTCTCGTTAGCTATTCGACGTGGGATTAGCCTACAACCTGGTGAAGCTCTTATTTGACAGCGTGCGCTTCCCCGAGATGAGATCACCCGTACGATTGCGATCCATCGCTGTCAGCATTTCACCCGCGACAAAAACTGTCGGTGTGGACAGTGGGATGTTTCAAACACCGACCACCTGTGTTTGGTCCCCCTTTATCACAGAAACGCCGCGTCGCGATATCATCGTGATGATGATGTTGCCTTTTTCTTCCGTCTGCAGACGATGCTGATTCATGTTATAGCGTGTTATTAAAAGTCTGAATAATAACAGTTGCATCTTAGTAGCAACTTTGCTGACGTCAAAAGAGGCTATTTTCTCTGTGTAAAGCTCCACGGATTATTCGTACCAAGATACATTGTCTGCTTCAAATTAGGTATCCAGAGCTTATGCCTGTCGGGTTAAAGTTGGCGATAGCTATCCCGAAAAATAAGCTGTGCCGCAAATCGAGCTCTGCTGAGCCTCCACTGCTGATGATCTCCCCACGAAACTTGATGACAAAAAGCTAGCTCCTGCTGACAGAGCTTAGTTCTGTTACGTTATCGAATTTGGTTATCGAAGCTATCCCCAAGAAACTTTTAATAATATATCAATTTATCAAGTTTCGGGTTCGGTTTCGTCCAGAGCTGAAGCTTCACCTATCGTCATATCCCTCATTCCCCGTACTTAGTAATTGTTTGATATCGTCCACACACGGCATATGCCTTACTTAAACTAAAACAAAAGCACCGCGCAGGGCTAGCTAGATTAGCCAAGATTAGGTAAGGTACCTCAGGTAAATGATGGAATAAGGAAAAGAAAGTGAGAAATTAAGAATGAAAAACTCCGACTGGAAAAGGGAGCCACATACAAGCATGCACCCTTGACGTCTGGCCGGATCTACGTACGTCACGCCACGAATGGCTCCTTTCCATGCAGGAACGCGACGGGGCTTTTCGTTTGGCTGATGTGTGACAGGTCACTCTTACGACGAGAGGCCGAGCCAGGAGGCGGCAAGCCTCCGTTACATAGTTCGTTAGGGTCGACCGGTCTGGCGGGTGGTGTTCAGCGCTGCCGATGCGCGCACGACGCACACGCAGCATGTAAGTGGGAAATAATTGGAGACTTAGTGGTCTGTCGGGTCAGCATCAAGGGGGGGCTGGTAAAGGGTCAAATGTTTGGATCTCCATGAGCATGCGCGAAGCCAGGGCATCTCGTAAGACATGCCCTATAGGCATGCTATGGCGACTGCTGTCCCACTGCGAAAGAAGGAAATGATGAATTGAGGATTCTCAGAACCCCATGCGTCTTGGGGCCCCGAATTGGCTGGCGATTTTCTTGCGTTGTCGCAGCATACGTACGAATATTGAAGAGCATTGGCGTATGGGTCGAGTGCTTACGTAGTGCTATTGACGAGGGACATTGACAATGCCGTGTGGCTTCCTAGGGTATGTAAAAGCTGAAAAGCTTCGAACGTGGGTAGGGGTAAGTGTCACCATAAAAGCGAAATAAACCGGCAAGCCACGTACGTTCGTGGCGCTTTACCTATACCGGCCATGCTATATACTATCACATGGGTCTATTTTTCGTCTCTATCTCTCTGCTGGCGCTACTGCTACTGCTGCTGCTGCTATGCCTAGCTATTCTAAAACGGTGGCTTTCTGCGGACTCAATTCCGCTTAATGCATCCCATCTACCGCTGCCGCATATACGCCCATACGAAGTGCGCTGCACCGCATCGCATACTGGGGTGCTTACCTTACTTACCTTACTTACCTACATTAGAACCCATCCATATCCATACCGATCGTCGTCACCGCTAGAACCGGGGGGAACACGCAGCTAACGGCGAAAAATGCCGCCAGATTTCAAGCCACATTCTTCAGCGCCAAGCTTTATCCCGCGCCAATACCTCCCTAGGTACGTACGCTTTCTGGGGCCCGGGCTGCTAACGCCTATTTTTGTAATAATAGGTAGATAGGTAAGGTCTAGACTGTCTGTATAGACGGTAGTTCATACGTTGGTAGGTTCTGACTCGCAGCAAGCAACGGCCCGTTTTTCTAGCCCTCCCCCGTCCCCCCTTTCCCCGTCTCCCCCACGAAATCCTGTCGCTAGCGGCATGCTCGTACCCGCGAACCACTTAGTGAAGAGGTGGCGCCGCAGCTAGTTCGCGCGTAGGATGGATATAAACCTAAGTGGCGCTTGCGCGTTTAGGGGCAGTTCATGGAGGGGGAAAGGGGGGATGGGGAAGAGTAAGGGGAAGGGGAAAGAGAGGGAGAGATCGTCCAGAGGACCGGAAAGGCGGGTCAGCCGGCGAGGGGTTCCGGCCGCTGCGCGTTCCGCTGCTGACTGCAGCGCGTATCGATATCCGCGGCGTCGCACAGCAGGGCGAGGGAGCGCACTGATTGATTGATTGAGATAGAGAAGAGAGAGAGACAGAGGGGGCTGCGACGCGGTTAGGTATCGCATGGATGTCCGTGCGCGTTTAGCTGATAGGTAGGAGGTAGGTAGGTAGGTATATAGATAGATATGCAGATGGATAGCCGTTACGCATCCACAAAAAACGGCTACTAAAGAATCCGGGGGCGCGACGGCATGTGACTGGACGAGGGGGACATGGTGGAATATGGGAATGCGTGTGTTGGGACTGCGAAGGATCGCGTATGCAGGCGCGGGTAGGGGAGCGGTCAGCCGTAGATAGGATAGGTGAACGTTGGAGAAAGAGGTAAAGCAAGTTGGTAGGTTGGTAGGTAGGCTGGCTGATGCGTGCTGATGCGTGCTGTTGCTATTGCTGATACATTTAGATATGTAGGTGCGTACATATGTGATGATGCATTTCATCGATGGCCCGTGTGTCCGTGACGAACACCCCCGGAATCCAAAGTCAGATCATCCAATGGGCCTTCGGCGCTGGTGATCGGAGCCATCAGTGCTCACTCTTCGGCGATACACATATGTATGTTGGGGGTCAAGTGCACAACACCGTTTTACACACTTTTTCTCACTTGAGAGGCGGATTCAGCGTCTGATTATTCGTTGGTCACGATAGTCAGAGTCAGAAGGAGACGCGGGTTTTGAAATCGGTTTTTGACAATTACAAAAGCCGAGAAGGAGAATAATAATCCTTATGTGAGCATGTTAGTAAGTCAGTAGGACGGCGGTATTTGTTTTGGTATGACAATGAGGATAACATGACAGTTGTTGCAAGTAGCTGTGCGGCGTAGGGCATGAATGCGGCTGTCCATGAAGAATGTTATATCCGAAAGGGCCGCCGAGAGAGGAAATTTGACCGAGCGAGATCTTTTGCGTGATGATTGTAGCCTCGTAGGCTGTACCTCGCGTCTCGGTGTGACTTGAGAGTCTAGATGGGGGTCAAAATATGCAGGAATGTTTGTATCTTCGAAAAGTAAGCTGAACATTGAAAATCAATTGATCCATGTAGGAATCACAGTTGGATTGGCTCGGCTAATTCGTCAGGATCTCGCGAGATCTGACTTCGGATGGCCCGCGCTTCACCCGCTGGGGGCACACCCCGTAGGTTCAGCCCGATCACAAGCAGCTCGAGCAGTATGACGAAACTATTCTATGTGGCGTACCTATTTATGTATGTACACAACAGTCCACGTCGTTTCGCTTCGCCAGTATGCCGGCATGTAGGATGCGAGATCGTGTTGCAATTTCCAAATACCGCCGATGGTATGGGGCAGAATCCGATATAAACTCGGGAGACCCGAGTTTCGACAATGTAATGTTGCTCTCGTTTATGCTGGATCCATTAAGGCATCTTGGAAAATAGGGGTAGTATGACATGTCTTTGACGTATCACACCTGCGATCCTAAAGGTGACACGGCATTAGAGCCCGCCGCCAAGTCACAATGGGAATGGCTTTTTCCGCGTTGCACAGCGTAGTTTTGAGCTCTTGTGATTTGCTTTGACTCAACTTAACCCGGACCCGGAGCCTAATATGTGTGTTATTTTTGTCCATCTGCATTAGGGAATAGCTTGCGATGTAGCAGCATACATGTGATCGGTGTGCTGTTAGAATTGAGGCAACATATAGACGTTAGTGAAACATTTCAAGCCAGAATTCGATATATCAGAATAAGCTCATGGATGTTTGCTGCCAAGCCAGTCAATAAAGCCGTAGGGCTAGCCGCCAGCCCTATGCAGCCCCCTTATTCGCGAGGATCGGCTCGGCGCGGCGGTAGACTCAGCCACCATTCTAAAAAGTACAACGCCCAGAATAGCTCTAAGATGAACTATTGACGCTTAGGCCTCTTGTGGAAGACGAATGCGATGTTTACGTCACAGGCGGGCGCGTAACTTGATTCTGCTTCTCTCATTTGACGCCAAAAATAACCGGGGCAGATTTACCCATGAAAAGGGCGATCTCCTTGAACGGAATATGCCGAAAACCCGGGTTCGGCCCCTGTGTAACATTCGGGCGGACCCGTGAAGCGGAGCAAGTCCCGGCATCTAGGGTTCCGTTATGTAATATCTCGGACTATCCGTAGGCTTGGATAGGAAATACACACATGTGTCACTCTAACTTTAATCATACCCCCGGAAATAGTGCTGACAGCGCCTTTCCGCAATGAGCCATTTCTGAACCCGTAGGACAAGTTTTATGCAGCTCTAATTAGCGAGGAAGGTCTCGATCCCGTTCCCTTTCTAGTCAATAGTGTATTGCATGAGAGACAGAGAGGGTGTTCACGTAATTTGTCCATGTAGCTTGTAAATGTAAAAACTCCCTCTGGGGCCGGATCAAATAGACCGACTGGTGGAAACTGATAAATACTGCATCTGCATCTGCATCTCAGCAAGTAGGTATCTAACCAACTGGCGTTAGTGTACACCGTAGGGTGGTTTCATGGCCCGTTCCGCATATAAGCATGGTATGTATAACAAGTACCATACATGTTATGGGTTAGTGTTGGAGCAGCTTTCACAAAACAACGTTGCAGAATCAGAATCAAACAAGTACCAACACGATGACTTCCTATAGGTGACATCATCCCCCACAATTGGTCAGCTTTGTAAGTATGCGGATCCGAACGAGGATGTGCCATTGTTTGCTGACAAGCCCGGCAATTCTGCATGATTCCCTTGTTGCCCTAACTGTAGCATGTACAATGGACAGCTCGTAAGCAGAGAGCCACAGGAAGATGCAGCTCAATGTAGACAATGATCCCTGCTCTAATATGGGGTGTTTTTAGTGATGGCCTGGGCAAATTCTTCGAATGTATTGTACATGTGAAGGATCAGGAGGGGGGTATGCTAATCAAGAACGTAAGCACTAACGCACATCTTCATGTTAGACGGCCCCCGCGTAAATAGGCAATAAGATGGCCGGTTCATCAGCCGGGCCGAAGACAGCTAGTGACTAAGGTCTCCAGAGGGACAAGACAAGGGCCATAAGCTGTAGGAAAGGTAAGATAAGTTGTGCAACAAGCCTGACTACAAGTTTAAGCGTAGACCCGCGAGTCCATTTATGTCGTTCGTTATGTGCCACTCTCTTGCCGATTTACCATGTAGGCTTTAGCAATTTACAACCAATTCACAACCAGGTTAGACTGCTTATGTCAGAACCATTAGGTACTCGTGTGATAGCAACATTGAACCTCAACGGGACACGCCGGCTATCAACACGTAACGTGGGGGCCAAGAGTAAGACTGCTCAGATAAACAGAGATTAAAGTAATATATTGTACGTGACAACAAACAAAAGGCTGGTCCTGTCACACTAAACTTGTGACCGATCACCGGGATAGATCCGGCTGCCCACAGCTTAGTCCCCCCCGAAGGTTCATAACGGTTGGGGAGAGTCGACGGACCCACCTATTCGTGCTACCCATCGTAAGGCTGACATTTAAAGGTGACTATCCGTGCTCCGTTCGATTAGAGAAAACCCGAGTATGGCCGAAGTACATGAGTTTGCGAGCGAAGCTTCGCGCTACACGTTCCAACGTTACCTTCCCTACGGCCCCAAGGAGTTTCTCAAACAGGATCAATTTACCCCCTATCCATTCGCAGGACATAGGGAAAAGCCCCTTGGCCGTCACACGCATACTGTGCGTTGAAACCGTCCTGAAAAGGACAATGCAGTTCCCCAGATGCGAATACAACTAGTGTATCCTCGTGACCATGTTGGCGACGTACTGGTTGCATGAATACTGCATCGGGTCATCAAAACGCGGGAGATGCCCGGTAGATCAACCATTTTCGGGCATTAGGTGTCATGGAGTACACTGCCTCGTTGCTCGGAATGGTATCATCGGAGCTGGTGCCATGCGTTGTCGACGCAAGGTAAGCGCTAGAATATCCTATAGTGGGTTGCGGAAATGATGAAGTCGTTGATTGAGGTGGGGAGCTCGCCAATGGTTCATCCAATACGCATAGTAATTCCCCAACAGTATGTGAAGTGCATGTGATAGGAAGTGCTGAGAACGAAGCCCGCTAAGCACCTCTGCATCAAAAGCGGGAGATAAAGTCTTGGTGCCAAGAGATGCAGTGCTCGAGTCGATACGTCAACAAGAAAAGAAGCATGGTCAGCCTTATAGGGCGTTATGAAGGCTTACGGGCTTTGGCTCGGAAGCGCTAACGGTTTTTGGTGGTCAGCTTGTCAATATTTACCCCGTAACAAATTGCCCTGGAAGACGAGCCACTTTATCGAGATGAACGCAGCCGGGCGAATGGGGCAATGATAATCCTCCGGCGTGTGTTTAGAGAAGGAGAATGGTGTGTTAATGTGAAGCAAATGCGCATTCCCGCAGTAGGATGCCGACCCAAGATACGGCATACGACGTGTTCGGCTTACCATATCCACATAGAGTAGATACTCGACTAGAATACCACGGACATTCAATGTACGTTAGCTATGTTGTCGTAGTCGCTCTCCAGCGACAAGGGCATGGCTTCCAATGAAGGCCGCTAATACGCCGGATATTGAGGATTCATTCCGGGAGCCAATGTTTCTCGGCATGGCACATTGGCCCCCAAAGACATATATATGCTTAAGGGCGTAATGAAAGCACAGGCTAGGAATATGGTTGGCGTCCGACGTGCTTTCCTGGCTATAATGATACTACCTGCTGGGTTGAGGACTACTCGGTGCAGGCGGAGTTCACCTCTTAAGGCAGGTCCTTAGGGACGGATGGAAAGAAGTTGGGATTGCTTAAACGCTCCCGGTTCCTTTTGGCAATCTCGATTTGACGTTTCTTGTCTAGCCGTTGCTGGTAGAAGGTCCTGCATCTCATCAGCAATGACCACCAGTGGTATAAGACGAAAACGGATATAAACCTTTGTAACGCAAAGACTCGTGGTTCCTCCTCCGTCTTTGGTGGTATTTTATCATCCGCCTTATCCTGCATATGCTAATCAGCAAAGTCTCGAGCTTCAAATCGAAAAAAAAATACTCACCTTGGCATCTGCGTTTGGTTCATCCTTCTTCTCGGTCTTCTTGGAGTCCTTTTCTTTATCGTCATCGGTCTTTTCTGAGTCCTTACTCGATTTTGATTCTTTCTCCTTTTTCTTGCGTTGCTTCTCCTCATACTCCTTTTTCGCTCGCTCAAGCTCTTCCTCCATCTCCTTTTTCTTCTTGGCAGCAACAGCTTCCTGGTCAATTATAGGGGTGCAGAAGCTCCTATCCTTTAGATGGCCCGGACATACATAGAAGAAGTCCTAATGGTTCGCACATCAGGATGAAGAACTTATTGTGCTATAACGGAAAGTTACAACCTACCTTATTCTCCGGCGTGATGAGAACGCTAGAACTGGGCTTGTAACAAACCTCGCACGCTTTGGCTGAGGTCTCAGCCACCTTCCGATGATGCCATATATTTGGAAAGGACATGATGCTTCTAAATTGAATCAGAAACAGCTAGTAAGTACGAGGTAGCTATTAGAGAATGTGTTTCGGTCTACAATCTACTCGATGTGAAAGGGGAAAGCTGAGCCCAACGCTGCCAACGTTGGAGAAGCAGATGCGGCCAATGTGGTGGGGTTAGAAGTGCATATACAAGCCACATGTGGCGCAAAAATAATGCCTTGGTTATTTCTGCAACGATAATTACGATAAGGCAGGCGCGTAATACAGCACAAGACGCAGCTGGAGCATACTATAATTTGCTTTCCAGCCTTGTGGCCTAGGCGGCATTTTTAGGGGCCCCTGTACGTCATAATGTTTAGTAGTAGCAAAATTTAGTGCAACTTTCAACAATTGGTCAACAGTTGGTCAACTTCCAACAGGAACAACATCGCAAATATCAGTACAAAGCCAACCGAGAAACTCACAATTCGATTGCAGTTTCATTTCAACCTCGTCTATCTATAACTCGGGGTAATTGCCCCAATCAGTCCCTCTCAACATGGCAAGTGGACTAGATACCCAGAGGCTGGACTCTGTATTTCAGTCGCGACCGGACATTTTAGAAGATATCCGCAAGGCTGCCGGTATTTACTTCGCTATTTCAACAAATAAAAATATGACATATATAGTTACTTACCAAAACATATAGATTCCCCCTCGCGAGTTCAGTTATTTAACAAGATCGCAAACTTTGTTTACGAGCAAATCGGCGACCAACCATCTGGAGCCTCGCTTAAGAGACGTCGCGTCGACATCGAACCCTCACAAAATGGTAACACACCAAATGGCACGGCGCCAGCCACGATCGAGGATGTAACCGAAGAGAACATTCTCCTAGAAATAAAGGATATATCCGTATCCATTCCGCAGCGCAAGAAGTTCGAATTATGCTTCACCCCCAAACATTTATATGCGCGAGCTCCAGGAACAACAGCAGCTGCGCCCGGCATAACGTATGCATGGAAGGATATTGGTATGCACTGTAACAACAGAGTGATCTAATACTGTGGCTAATTATTATGTAGAATACGCGTTCTACCTTCCTGTACCTGAGAAATCTCAGGTCCAACACAACTACGTCTTATTCCCGCGAAATTCCTACTCCCTGTCAAAGTCGAGTACGCCAACTGTAGATCCTCTGGTGTTTACTGTCTCGGCTGTTGCGCCAAAACCTGGTTCGATCGGTGGACCGAATGCCGGCGCTGCTTCTGCCGTGTCTGACTCCTATACCACATTATTCCATTGGGCCCTGAATAAGTGCCTTCAAGCAGCGGGAAGTGGTGTGCAAATAGTTGCAGCAGACCCCGCAAAGTTCCACAGCAAAGTTCGGCAGCCGCACCGACCGAAGGAACAGGCAGTACATGTTAAAGCGTTCAGGGGGTCAAAGGATGGGTATCTATTCTTCTTGGATAACGGAATCTTATGGGGTTTCAAGAAACCGCTCCTCTTTATTCCTTTAGACCGGATTGCGGCCATCAGCTACACGAGCGTGTTACAGCGAACATTCAACATGGTAGTTGAAGTGTTTACGGGCGAAAATGGCGACAACGAGACAACCGAGGAGATCGAGTTCGCAATGTTGGACCAGGAGGACTATGCAGGAATCAACGAAAGCTATGTAGCGCGGCACGGACTTCAGGATCGCAGTATGGCGGATCAACGCAAGGCCAAGAGGGAACTGGCCGAAAACGCCAAGGGAAAGAAAGATGGAGACGGCGAAGGAGAAGATGCTAACGGTCATGTTGGAGAAGACGGCCTGACGGAACTAGAGAGGGCTCAAAGGGAGGCTGAGCAACAATTACAAGACGAAGAGGATGAGGACGAGGAAGATTACGACCCTGGCTCTGAAGGTGAGAGCGAGGGCTCGGGAACGAGTTCTGAGGAAGACGATGACGATGACGATGCGGAAGGCGATGAAATGGAGGATGAAGATGATGAGGTTGGAGAGGGAGACGAATAAAAGGTCACTTGCTCAATGGTAATGACATGGAACTGGTGAAAAACCAAACGTCAACGGCAGACATGTAATGGTATCTGGGGTGCATGAAATGGGCTAGCATTGCTTTCTGCAAAGGATTTCATTTTCATCGAACCGGGACGGAATAGACGCGAATCGAGAAATACTACGCCTCCGATCCTCATATATCGTAATTTAATGGCTACTACGCATCAGAAGGCGACGATCTTGTCCGCTAGTCTACCTCACATAGATCACACGAACTAATTCGACAAATTGTTCGTTGCTCGCCGGCTTAGCAATAAAGCGCCTTGGGATTCAGCTTTTGCACCCGGTCGCGGGGCACGGTACATCGATGCGGAGAGTGATACAGTATGGGATCATGATCAATTTACGCGACTTCAAAGGTACCTAGGTATGAGATGATCTACATTTCTCCGACCCGCTAAAACTCAAGACAGAGGAACAGTATCCTGAAGCGTTCCAGCAGGGACAGTTCCGAGCTGCGTGTTCCGCTCACCCACGACTTGCAAGTTTCCAATGATTTCTCTGATCTGCTGATTCTCCTCGGGAGAAATCTTCACGTCCAGCGCACCCAAGTTTTCCTCTAGATACTTGGTTGACTTAGTTCCCGGGATGGGGAAGAAATCCTCTCCCTGTGCCATAATCCATGCCAGCACCAACTGGCTGGGTGTGCGACCCTTCTTTCTCGCAAAATCCTCGAACTTTTTGACTAGCTCTAGGTTCTTTGGGAAGTTCTCTGGGCTATATCTTGGCACCAGCCGACGATAATCCCCCGGCTCGAAGTCATCTGGAGACTGGAAGCGACCAGTCAGGAAACCTCGACCCAAGGGCGAGTAAGCAACAACGGCTACACCTAGCTCTCGGCAGGTAGCAAGCAAATTTGTGCCATGTTCGTTTTCGATATCAAGTGTCCAGGGGCTATACTCTATCTCCACTGCAGTGATCGGGTGGACAGCATGGGCTCGTCTAAGAGTGTTGGATGTACATTCAGACAACCCGAGATACTTGATCTTGCCCTCTCTAGTTCATGGTTAGTGATTCTATTCATCTGCTCGTTGAATAGCGTCAGGCGCTTACTTCTTCAGCTGTACCATGGCTTCCACCGTTTTCTCAACAGGTGTTACCTGATCAAATCGATGACAATAAAACAAGTCGATACAGTCAACCCCGAGACGCTTCAGAGACCGTTCGCAACTCTCACGGCAGTTTTCAGGGGAACTGTCTATCTTGAGAGACAGCGCACCATCGGCCGACTGCGAAAAGTCAATGGCGAACTTGCTGGCCAAGAAGATGTCGTTTCGTCGTTCCGGATGTAGTTTGAACCACTTTCCCACGAGGTCTTCGCTGTCCCCATAGGAGACTGCCGTATCCCAGAATACCTCGCCAAGTTCCCAGGCCCGGTCGAGAACCTTCAATCGTTCTTCATCAGGGCTGTGGACGGAGTCAGTCTACTAACTTCCCAAGACCCTTGAGATTATTTTGACTTACGCCACAGTACCGTAGCCGACGCTCAGTCCCATCAATCCAAACCCAAGCCTCGGAACTTGAGGGCCAGATTTTCCCAGTTGGGCGGTTGGGAGCTTCTTAGGAGGAGACATGATGCTTGAATTTCGGTGGAGGGTTGTTTTAAGATTGCTACTCAATTCTCAAGAAGAGGTGACTTATGGTAGATGATAGAGCACGACATGTTCGACGTGGGAAGCAGGTACTTATATCCAAAAATCAACCATCTACGAACAGGCAACAATCAATACTCGTGTCTATTCTCTAGCATCATCGAGATCATCATTATTAAGATTTCTATTATGAGATTACCTGTTTACGCAAATCACCACAAATGATGGCCCTAGTCTGTTGGCGGAGCTGAAGTGATGAATGTGAGATTCGGTGATAAGTCCTGGAGTCATAATTTACATCCATAACGATTCCTTCGGTAGGCTTGGGTCCGTGTCTAGCGAAGGAGTCGTCCCTTTCGACGATCTTCGATTCCGTGAGAGCGACGCGTAGGTGGTAAGCTGATGATAGCGTTCCAGTGAATTTAGGCCCGCAGACGTGCATTAACTCCGCTATGGGGCCTGCAACATAAGCCATTGGCATGAACTAGGGTAATTACTTAGAATAGAAACGAGCTAAATCCTACCTCCATCTTACCAACAGAGCCGTCTTCGATTCAGTCTCATATCTATCAAGAACGGGCTTCGATATAGAAGCACAGGTTCAAGCCGAAGAAATTAGGTAAATCCATCTAACTACCCGTCATATCTCTTCCCCTACATTTTCCTTTATCTTCCCAGGTTCACTGGCCAGTTATGGTACGCACATTTCTCCTTTAGTAAACTATACGCCTACCAGACATGTCGAGCGAAAATTGCACTTCGAGATCTTCAGTCCTGCTCGAAGAGCCTTCAACATCGAAATGACCAGTCCTTCGAGAGATGAAGTCGTGTTCTCTACGACAAATATAAATTAGCACTGTCTCTTTCCCAGTTGCAACTCGAACCAGTATAAAAATTAACTCGAGCTTCCGAGTCAGATATATGGCCCTAATAGAGACATTGTGAACAAACGCGGGGAATCAATAAGGTGCCTATAAAATTGATACGTCGTCGAAAGTAAGATCAAATTCGGCTGACGGTTTCATGTTATTTCCGGTCCCTCATAAGTCTCAGTCACCTAGGCTGCTAGGTAGATATCTGTAAGGCCGGTAAAAAAAATAGTCCACTTAGAGTTAGATCATTACTATCATCCTGCATATAACTACGCCGGCATATAAACCATTTGGTATAATATCATCGAGGTCCTCGTTGCAACAAAAGGTTATAGTGGCCATCCCCAAACGTATATAAAGGAACGAGAAATAGGGTAGAGGGGAAAGGGGTCGTGGGATGAGGCCATTACGCCACCGGAGCCTCAAAGACCCCGACAGTGGTCTTACGGCTTGATACCGGAATCCGGATTCTAGGCAGTATACATATTATACAGCATGATTTGCTAATATATTGCGCGGTTTATTTAGATTTCTGAGGTAATCTAAGACAACTGGAGTGTCTCTGGAAATAATTCTATGTGGATGTCTTTTGTGACAAGTCACAAGCAAGCTTAGCATGCTTCCATACACACTAGGACTTTTATATTTGACGCGCGTGTTTCAAGGCGAATAGAGCTCGTTGAACCCCTTTCTCAGATTTTCTATTAGAGGTCGAATGAATTCCCTTTTCATTGGATTCTCCGAACTCTACTGGGTCACTCCAAATGGCCAAGGAATGAGAATTATGCTATCTCAATTTAGTCCTACGAAGAAACTGAGTTCTGCAATCCGAGTCGTTATTGGTTAAACTATATCATGTCAAAATGGTGGTTAATATGATCAGGTTATCGAGTCTTATCCCAATAACTCCTCGATGTATTCGGAATACGCTGCCAAAAGCTAGAAATTCATCTCGTATTGAATTTCAACTAGTTTCTTGGACGCCCCCTGTTAATTCGTGTAGAAACTTGTGCGCTTTCACCAACACTTTCATCTACCGTGTCGTGGATTTCAAGGAACTGGTATATTCATCCTCGATATCGTGTTCCAGTTTATATACCTGCAGGGTTTCTGAATGGGAAGATGTAAGTCCAATGTGCTTGGCTGTTCTTCATTAGGTAGCTCAGACGTAACAAGCTTTCTAGAATTATAGGGGTACGTGTCACCCTGAAGTAGTGCCAGCTTTCTTGATCGTCTTCGTCACCAGCCCAGGTGTAAACGACCCGGATCAATTATCTCTTACACGGAAGTTACTTTGAAGAATTATTTTGTGCATCGGAAAAGTCGTCTCCGGGAGACAAGATATGTAGGGCTGTGATATTATTATGTAACATTGTTTAGTCCTACGCTAGAACATGATGCTGACTAAGGTAATGATCATCATCATGTTCGAAATTTTATGGGGGTAGGCACTTGTATAAATACGGGTTCGGAACGCCGTCAACCATTCTCCAAGACTTGTGCACGCAATACGTAACGTCTTCAATCAAGGGGTCCGTATTCGTGATACTGTAATTATAATTGGTAGGATACATCAAGCATAAATTTAGCTTGATAGAGGTTTGACGTCAAGTTCTATGGGGAAGCTGCTCCACAACGGCTCTTCATATTCATCGTGCATCGTTACCGTATCCGTATTCGGTAAGGTGAGAATTTCTGATTGGTCTCGACCTCATCTGGATCCTTGAATAAAATCTCCAATGTTACTATACTTGGTATTAAATGTTAAATATTACTGTCTCTGCGGGGTCGCAGAGCTTGCGCTATGTGGCTGAGATCGTGGAGATGCATTTGGGCCCGGAACGGTCAGTTCGTCGGTGATGGAGCTCCTATGCACCAGGCGGAAAGATGAAACATTAACAAGGTAAACGAGGCTTATTACCTACCCTGCGACAAGTGCCGTGTGTATAAAGTCAATAGCCCTCCTTCAGGTTGCATCACAAGCTTTTTGTGTTCCCAACATCATCCCAACCATCACGTCTCACAATGGAGGCTCTTCAGGCTCTTCAACGTGTAGTTCCCGAGGGACTACCTGTATCTATCCAAGTAGTCGCTGCAACCTTAGTGCTTGGCATTATATACTCAATAATCACCGCGGACCGACCATTCTCTGGATTCCCAGTCGTATCAGTCAACGGGCTAAGCCCGAGGAAGAGTTGGATATGGCACGGCAGAGAAGCTTTGCTCGAAGGCCTACAAAGAGTATAGCTCCATACATATGAGCTTCATTGAGATACTCGTCGCTAACGTGAGGTACAGTTTTCTGGGCCATTTCAAGTCATGACAGGAACTGGCCCCAAAATTGTCCTGCCTAACAAATACGCCGAGGAAATTCGCAACCACCCGTCGCTTAACTTCAACAAAGCTTTCGCTAAGGTAACTCGCTCTATGTCTTTAGCTAGCTAAGATGCGGGAAGTTGCTTACTGTACTAGGATTTCATGGTCAAGTACCCCGGTTTCGAGGCTCACCGACTGGGTCTCCAAGATGATCACCTAATCCAGGAGACAGTACGAGTAAAACTAACCCAATCCCTTAACTTGGTAACGCACGATCTCGTTGATGAGACTACGGCGTCGCTGCATGATGTCTGGGGCGATAATAAGGAATGGACCACCAGATATATCAGAGATGACATGCTTGAGGTTGTCGCCCGACTTTCGTCAAGGGTATTCTTGGGACGCGACTTATGTCGCAACAGGAGATGGCTTGATATCGCAAAGAGCTATACCGTTGATTCGTTCCTCGTGTCGCGACTTATGAGAGCTGTTCCCTCTTTCCTACGTCCCCTCGCCTATGTGCTGATCCCCCAGTCAAAGTCTCTACGGAACGCTGTTAGAGATGCGCGGAAGCTCATCAACCCTGAGGTGCAACGCCGCAAGGCCGCTGTCGATGCAGCCCATGCGGCTGGCCAGAAACCGCCGAAAGTCGCAGACGCGATTGGATGGATGTACGATGTAGCTAAGGGTGCCGACGCCGACTATGTCGCTGGACAGCTTTCGCTAACAATGGCCGCTATTCACACGACCACGGAGACAAGCTGCACGGCATTGCTTGATATCTGCGAGTATCCCGACGTGGCTCAGCAACTCCGAGAGGAGATCATTCAGGTTATCGGCGAACATGGCTGGGCCAAGACTTCTCTGTACAAACTCAAGCTCATGGACAGCTTCTTGAAGGAGGGACAACGAGTCCGTCCGATGGGTACTTGTATGTTGCATGCGACTTTTCATATCTTTTGACTGAGCTAATTGGAAATTTAGCTACTATGCACCGATACGTGGAGAAGGACGTGACACTCTCCGACGGCACTGTGCTACCGAAGGGATCCCGCATCATAGTGGCTTCCAACTTCATGGACCCGGAAATCTACCCGGAACCCGAAAAGTTCGATGCCGCGCGTTTCTTGAAGATGAGGCAACAGCCCGGTCAAGAGAATAGTTGGCAATTTGTTACCACCAGTCCGGCTCATACTCTGTTCGGCCACGGTCAGCATGCTTGTCCTGGAAGATTCTTCGCTTCGAATGAAGTTAAGATCCTGCTGTGTCATCTGTTGCTCAAGTACGACTGGCGATTTGTTCCTGAGGAGGGCAGACCAGAACCTCGCGTTTTTGAAGCCGTCAATGGCGTGGACCAGAAATCGAAGGTTCAAATTCGACGAAGGCAACCAGAGATCGATCTTGATAACTACTGAGTGGTTGCTGTGACGTATCACCATGTAGCAAGTCATTTATGTATGATAGCAGCATTATATAACCAAGTTGTATCTTAAGAATTGAGTTCAGTAATGCTGCACTGAGACATGTTAACAAATTTAACGTGTGGCAGGCTTTTTATCGATACCTATCCGCGGCATCCCACGGTATCTTCGGGTGCTTCTGCCATTTAGTCAGTCACTATTATATGATTGATCTTTTATCTATAATTCTCTCGATATCGCTTATCATCACAGCACACTGGCTTGTTCATATTCGTCGTTCGTTAGGTACTTTAGATCCATGCACATATTCGGTTAGCCTCCAGGGTTGCGATAAGTCATGGGGGTAGGCGCTATCACTTGGAAGGAGCTGCCCGTCGCACGCAGAACATAGGCAGCTACTAACGATGCAATTGACAGCTGCACCCCGAGTTCCTAACCTTATTTCATTCAAGTATCGAGGGCTCCAAACTGCCAAACTCATCTCCTCGAAATGTTTCTTGAAAACAACGCACACCGTCGTGTATCGTTCTCGTCCAAATCATGACCCTTGTCAGTTGAATCAAGCCATCGCAAATTCCCGCACAGATCGCTATATGAACCCCACACGAACATAAGATCGTGGCATAACCGCGTCAAACCGACGCGTCGAGGGAGTTTCAAAGTGTATGGACTGGAAGTGTCTGTTTTCAGGACCTGTGTCTGTTCTATCTGCCATATAGGTGCATAGGTAGGCCGAATTATAGTCAACTGTGTCAAACGGGAACAATGGGTTTGAAGAGGTCCGTGTGGCTTTTGAACACCATAGAGTCAAGGTCTAATTTCTTGTTAGTTTCTCTTTGAAAGATAGGGCATTGAGCCAGACTCGGTCAATCGCCCAATGGTCCTCTGAGTACTTCGAGAGTAATCGTCGACCTCTTCGAATTGCCATCGACCAAGCAAATTGGTGGTTCAGAAATGTAACACCACAAAAGGAAAAAGAGATTCAGAGAAGTACGTGCTTCTTTCACTGACTCTGCTCGTACACGTCTGCCCCAACCCCTCAGCTTTAACACTTGGTTAGACTGTCCTGGGTCCCACCCAAGGGAGAAACGGATTCTGGAACGCCTCCACTACCTGCTACGAATGAACATCCAGGTTATTTTTGTATTCGACGGTCCAAATAAACCTTGGAAGCGCCGCCCAAATGGACAGAACTACAGCAAAGAAAATGTTGCCGTCTTGAAAGAACTCCTATTCCAACTGGGCGTTCCGCATCATGAAGCTCCGGGTGAAGCCGAAGCCGAATGTGCTAGGCTTCAAGCACTTGGTGTCGTCGATGCTGTTTGGTCCGACGACAGCGATACATTCATGTTCGGATGTACTACGCTAATTCAATTCCACAAGCCAGAAGGATCCGAATTCAAGAGTGAAGATCAAGTACTCGTCTACACGGCCGACAGTATTATCGAGCGTAGCAAGCTATCCCGAGAGGGTTTGATCATGTATGCAATTCTTGTTGGTTGCGACTATTCGGATGGTCTGCCAAACTTTGGTTTAAGCACACTCCTTGACCTTGCAAAACATCCAAAATTCCAGGAGACAGCAACCGTATTAGCGAAGTCTTCCTCAGATCACCGAGAATTGAGCAAATGGCGAGCAATGCTCTTCGGCATGGTCAAGGCTACTTTTCCAAAAAGGAACTTCACCATGCTCCCCAAAACTTTTCCTAACTTGAAAGTGTTGGAGAGCTGTTGTCGTCCAAATGTCTCTTCGGACAGCAAGCTCAGGGGTTTAGTGACCAATTGGTTCCTTCCGTTCGGACCAAGCTTGTATCACAAGCACATGTTCCTAATAAGACACTTTCATTCGAGGAAAACAAAAGATTGGACAGCAGAGTACTTAGTAGCGATCGAGTTGAATCACCGACTCCGCGAAGGAGTTGGCGATAACGACTACGGGATTACGGAGAAAACTGCAATCGGTCCTCGTGGAGAATCCACCATCACCGTAGACCCAGTATTGGTAATCCCGGAATTTCTCCTCTTATGCCAGCTTGATGCCATGGACACAGGCCTGCCTGAAAAACTCAACAAGGTCAACGTCACTCTTTTAGATTGCGTTATTCGGCATGGACTACCAAATCTTGTCGAGAAGGCTAGCAAAAAGGTGACAAGGGGAAGGCCAAGGAAAATTGCTCCGAAAGATGGCACTGAGCCTGCTCTTCCGAGTAACGCTCCAAGACCAAGGGGCCGACCTAGAAAGAGCTTGGTTCATCTTGAAGAGAACAACAACCACAATATCCAGGACCCAAGCAATGGGCCGAAGAGACAGGCTGACCCCCCTGAATTACTCAATGCGCCTGCCCGAGACAAGGATACTTCGGGAAAGATTCCAGTGTTCGTTATCGATAATGAAGATGACGAAAATAGGTCTCCGACTGAATGCCAGGGTCGATATAAACGGCAGAAAATCGACATGTCTTCTCTCGTCGATATTGCGGTAGTCGACTTGACAGGAGTGGATTGACCATCAGGGGTAAAAGCGGGTCTACATCAAGGCATCTGTAAACAAGGGGCGCTGTGCGCCGTTAGACTTGAAAGGGACTAATCATTAATGTGTGCGATATCTTGATATTTATTATCTGTACCTACTTACGAGCTAGCAGCGAACCACCGTCTACGTATTATTATACTGTATATAACAACTCATATCTTGCTTTCCCTAACATTGACCTACAATGTGTAATAATAATACATTTAGGTAGTCACCTATTCTCCACTATTCGGAATAGCACTACATGTGGCAAAATACGAAGTCGCTGCTCCAATCTATTACCAAACTCGAAACTCATAGAATTGAAGTTCCGTTAGGGGACGAATAATTCCCGTTTCTTAAATATACGCATCTTCCGTGGATAATCCACGGTCTACTTTTAACATAGGCAAGAACTAGTGATGGAAATCCAATCCATAGGCGTGCGATGCTAAACAGGGAGCAAGACTGAAAAACGATGTGTTGTATATTTGGAGAATTTCAATCATGAGTATTTCCTCTGACCAAGAGGCAGACTGGGTCATTGATGTTTAGGTTAATATGTTGTTATGGGGATGAGAAAGCGGATAATACGTTGTCGTTATTATCGTATATAGATGAATCGCTATCATATTGACGTCATTCTTTTCCATGTATAGTACAGTATGTTGCCGTTATATTTGTGTGATATTCGTACATGTCGTAAGCTCATATAGCTCTAATGTATGCCCATAACTCTCAAATTCTGGATTTGTTCTTTTGCTCGATTTGATGTTCCATTTTGTGGACCTTCTCATCACTTGCACCTTTTCTGTCAGTGTGTGTCTGTTTGGTGCCGTTTTCAGCATCTTGCCGCTGTTCTTCCTCCTTCTTTTCCTGCTCCTTTAGCTTCTCCTGTTGATGTTCTAGCTCCTCTAAATCAATGTCCTCGAAGCCAATTCGTCTGAGGATGGGAGCTGTCGCATGACGGTACAACGTATGACCTTTGACCAAATCGCCAACTTCGACGTTCTCGACGCCCTTGACATTGAGCACTGGGTTCAGTCCGGCGATACCAAATTGGATACTGCTACTTCTGTACAAGAAAGCCAGAATATAATCGTTTGTGCTGTAAGCGTTGACCACCCTGCCAGTGACAACAGAGCGGATACGGCGCCAATCTGCGGAACTGCTCGGAGTTGGTGCCCCTAGCATTATGACGTTCTCGATAAGGCCGAAAGCTTTCCTCTCAGAGAGTTGCTGGAGACATACGTAGATGACTTTAGCACCCAGCGAATACCCGATAAGGGTGACGGGTCGTTCGCCTTGTGCTTTGTTGATGAGAGCATCTGCGAGCACTTCCCCAGCTTTCTGGGCTCGCTGGTTGGCGATACTCCAGGGGTTGTCGATTATATGACTCGCTTTCTGCATATTTCATCAGCACCTTGTGAGATCAACGATATTAGTTATCGCAAGGTATTTCTCTTATTGAGAGAATATAGCTCTGCGACACATGGTGAGAGTGAGAATGAAGTGTCGAGTGGTAAATACAAAATTCCGAACAGGTGACTCGCAAGGAACCTTCGTACGTAGGTACCAATAGGCCTAATGGCCACAAGCCAGCAGTTAAAGCAGCGAAAACGGTGCGTTTGATGATCTCTGACTTTGCATATGACCAAGCAGCAGATGTGACCAGAGTAGTGAGCGCATTGCCCAGATTCATCAGCGCTTCAAGCTCAAACCGGAGAGCGAAAGATTCTTGGCCTGATCCGATACATTTCCAGGGCTTGACCACTTCATCTTTATCGCCCAGCCAGCCAGAAACACCGATCGCAATTCGCAACCTACGCGCTTCGATTTCGCTTTCTCCTGGCTTCTTAATGGGAACAAATGCGAAATCCTCAACGTCCCTAGTATATTGTTCCACTGTAAGATTTAGAATAAGTTAATGTTACCGAGTGTGATTTAATGGCCATTATATTCCAGTGAGGGTTTTAGGGCCATAGTTGAATGTGGCGGCGGGATAAAGGGGGCTGCTCACTGGCTTTGCTTGTCATCTTAGCACCATAGGCCCCGAACAAGCCACCGACTAGCACACTACTCCCCGCTAAAGTTCCAAGATAGCCCGCTGCGGCTGTCGTCCCAAGGCCAATTCCGCCCAGAACGGTACCAATGCCAGAAGCTAAGAGGGGTGCCGCTAACCCACCAGTGATGCCAATGAGAGCGGCGCCTGCGACTCCCGCTATTCCCATCTTCCATTTGCGGGCGGTTTGATTCTCCGCGGCTCTTTTCTTCGTCTCCTCGTCGGCCGACATCTTCTCAGCTGCCGTTAAAAGACCGCGAGCGACCTTCTTTTCGTCTTCCGAAAGGACTGTGGCTGAGAGACCCAAACTTGTAGTAAGGTACAGCAATAGAGTGCGCGAGTACGCATTATAGTGTTCTAAGCTGAGCAGGAGTAGAAGGATTGAGTGGAGTATCAATATCCTCTTCTCCTTAGCCACTCTGCGCAGTGCAGTTTCAACAGGGGGATATATCTTCAATAGCGCTTGAGCAATCGTGTCGTCATGCTCGTTCGTCTCAATGTTCTCTAAAGCGGGTTCAGAATCTGAGTGCGCGAGTTCTGGTTTTGCCTGCTTTGACTGAGTTTCTGCTGTTTTCCTCGAATTCACAACTTCCCCGACGCGCAGAACGACACTGTCCCTCCAGTCATCGAAGAACTGTAGCGCACTAGTCTTCAACGCAACCATTTTCTCTCCGTTGACCTCCTTCTCACGCTTAGCTAGCTCAGCGTTCTGCTTTTCCAGCATCTTCTGGATTTCCTTTTTTCGTTCATCGTCGCCCGACTTCTCGAGCCCGGCATTCTCACCCTTGTCGTCTGTTAGCGTAGAGATGTGATCTTCTTGAGTTCCAGTTTCCTTGGGGTCAAAAGTGTTGATAAGCCGTTTGCGCATAAGTTCAGTGATATCACCAATGAGAATGGTGAGTGCGCTACGGTCTTCATCCGTTTCCAGCACGGTGGTTAGTGACTCGCCCTCCTCGTCTTGCTTCTTGGTCTCCTCCTCATCTCCGCCACCAAGAAATGTGCTAGCTTTCTGGAGCACCGACGACATCTCGCTGTCTGAGTATTTTCAAATTTAATAGACACAGAGAGCCGATAGGCATTACTTTTAAAGTAGAATTAAGCCGCGTAGATATGAATCGTTACCTGTTTCCAGTATTGAAGGAACCTCTACGTCATCCATCTATGCAACCATCCTTGTCCAAATTTATTTAAAGGGGTTCACAAATGCACATAATTTGTCAATAATCTATCTATCGGGAAGCGATTCAATCTACTATGGATATTAATAGGTTAATGGGGGCTGTGTCAGCTTTTATGTTGGGGCTTAGAAAAGGCACATTCGCTCAGTCTTGCCTTTTACAATATATCCAAGTCCATTCGGTCATTCTAAAAATGAGTAGGCCCAATAACATACCTAGCCTGGAATGCCGGCGTAGGGGAATGACAGATCCAATGCCGACTTAAGAGTGTTCCCGCGCCATGCTTCACGATATTTCGTTCGAAAGCGCCATATTGGGCTGATTCGCGGAGCTTAGTGTGTCCAGGTACTTCCCCATGGCATCATTCGTTGCGCTCCCTGCGTAGAAATTCCTAAGGAGCTGTGCTGTCATTTCAGCGTGCGTGATGACTCCAAGCCGGATCGCATCATGCATCAAGTCCATTAGAGAGTGCTGTGTTACAGCGCGTCGGATTCGCTCTGGAGTGCTGTTAGTGTGTCATGAGCGGTCCGAGGGGCTCGAGAACTAACTTTTCACGACTTTGTTCCTACTCTTCAGTATCTTGATCTCATATTTAATCAAGGAAGAGCTTGGATACTCCGTCTTCAAGCCGACCTCGTGTCCAAGACTAGTGACGATGTAGTCAAGCGGCTGGCTACTGAAGTTGAAGTACTTTGGTGGCACTTTTGAAACTATCAGCTCTGCGGGGTTCAACGAAGGACAGTGCGTAAACGCCCATCACATACACTTATCGTCGCTCTTCATATCCTTTAAATTGACGACGTCTAGCTTAATGCTTGACGGGTTTACATTCGCTCTTTCTAGAGTGTCCCGGATGGCCTCGTCGTCCTCTAATATCAGTTAAATATCAGCATGGATGAGACCCATTCGGATTGATGGAGAGACGGGTCAAATATGGACGTTCAAGTGGCAGACTTACTATAGATGATTATCCCTTTCTCAAAGCGAGCATCTGCCGAGTAGCACATGAGAAAGAAGACATCGACGAAGCCGATGAGGCGGACTTTCCCAGCCCATCTCTCGCCGTTAATCAAAATCTCCCATGGATGGATGTCACTGTTTCAATTCGGTCAGAAGGCGAAAACAAAGAGCACAAGCAGCACACGAGAGTTTGAATAGGAACACATACTAATCACATTCCAGGGACTTATCCTGGATGGATCTGTCAAACACCTTCAAGACTCGGTGGTAAGATGCCATTTGACGCTCTCGTTCTCTACCGTATTGCGAAGAAGGAATAAAGGCGAACACAGCCTTAGTCCTTGCCGACCCACGATGCAATGTCAAAGCCATGATCTAGGACTATGATAAAGTATCCCACCTCCTATAAAGGCGCCCTCCTATCTTAGGAAGGTTCTCCGCATTGGATAATGTCTCAGCTTCCCGGCCATCGCGAATTGGGGTTTGATGCACTATTGCCAGCTGAAAATCCAAACTGGGCATACTTGATGCAGCTCCAGCTGCCATATCCCCTCGTTTAGCTAGATAAGCAGCCACGATGAAACTCGCCCAAGCCAATCATCAGGTCGCCGACTTGAGCTGTTACCACCTTTATTGCATCACCAACTGAGAGTTAATGGAGGTAGCTGAGAACCGGATGTCATATGGGAATATTAACGTTGTGGATGATTAAATGATCCTCCAATACTGCCTCGAATAGAAAGAGAAAGGACCTATTACGATGCCGGCAAGAGGTAATTATTCCCAGCAGTCATATGGGTAGACTTAATACCGGCACAGTGTGAGACGCGCGCTCGGGGACCTCCCTGACGTAGAAGCCGAAAGGCAAGCGCTTCCACGTCCCGAGTCTAGATGGCGTCCATCCTACCTACTGTGGCGTTAAATTCGTATATTATCTTCAGCATAAGGATTTAACCCCTCTCTATACCGGCAGAATTGAGGTAGGCACAATTGCGCCGCCAGAATCCTTGGTTCTGTAAGTGATTCTGCTTTCATTCGTATTTTGACGATATAACAATGTCAAAAGCAACAGCAGAATACGTCGCCGCGAGGGCGGTTGACTTGAAGGCCAAGTCTACGGCAGCTTTCGACATCGCCATCAGCAAGAATCCCGACAAGGTGCGGGCTCTGCTAAACCTCTGGTTTGTGCCTGAGTTCAAGCCGACATTCTATGACGAGCATGATCGATACTCTAAAGGGGCTTCGATTACATCGGGCTTTGACGATGTCGGCTTACTGGATCCATCTTACTCGTCGGCCGTTGGAGATCCAGGCGGCCAAGAAGGTCGTTACCCCGTCCGTATGATCGATCTCGATACGAAACACCTCGTCGACTACCCCGATATTGGTCCTGATAGCCAATATTGCATTCTTTCGCATAGCTGGAAGGGAAGAGAAGTCAATTACAAATACGTCCTTGATGCGAAATTCAAAGCATTCAATCGTGCGCTAGCAGCATCCGAAGTCGATAGGCTTGGTGATAAGACAGCCACCAGCACCGCCAGGCTAAACGACATCGATACAGTGAAGCAACAGTGTGAGATAGACATCATTGAACAAGAAGAGCGAATCAAGACACTGGCGCAGGAAAGTAACGTGGCATTCGAGCTTGGTCTAGGCGACACCAGCAACATTGTCGAGGAGTTACTTTCATGGAGGGTAGATGTTCAGGTCGTGGAGAAAGGGCATGATGGCAAGGGTGGGCTTCAAAGGGCCAAGAACAAACTCGCGAAAGCGCTTTCTGCTCGCGATTATGAGGCCATGGAAGACGACGTCTTCAAACAATTCTTAGGGGATATCGGCCTTGACGAAGACAAAGCCGATGAAGTTATCAACGAAGACACTTGTGACAGCAAACCGGGACAATCCGGAATAGACGTAGCCGATGCTGAGAAAGCCCTTGCGGATGCGAAGCAGAAAGAGTCCGAAGAAGCCGAGAAGATCCAGTTCTTCGAACGTCACGGCCACATTCGTGAGGCAGTTGAAGAATTGATCGGCTGCCTGCAACGAAGCAAGTCAATGGTCAAGATTGAGCAGGCTATTGAGCGGTCCAAGGAGATCTTGGACAAGAACCCATTCCCAAAGACCGAGAAGCGGTATCTGTGGATTGACTCATGCTGCATAAACAGGGCCGACGATGGTGAATACGCAAAGAGTATCTCGGCCATGGGGGAATGGTACAAAAATGCCGAATTCTGCCTGGTCCACTTGGACACTAGAAGGGACGTCCCAAAAGACTCACTAGAGGACTGGCGGGCTCTGAAGTCTATTATACCTCCTCCACAACCGAACATCACGAGTTACACAGACATCGCCACCCATAAACCGGAGTGGTCCACTCGAGCATGGACACTTCAAGAACTCGTCATGAGCAAGACAACTTTCTATGTCAACTCCTCTTGGGAGCTTCTCAACAGACCAGTACAATGCCTCGGTCCGTGGTATCATCTGTATCCATTCGTTTCCCTTTACACTAGTATGGATACCAACAATCCGTACTCTTCGGCCCTAGAAGCTGAAAAATTCCCCTTGTCCTTGGCAGAAATTCTTGATAAGAGTGGCATTGAGGTATGAAGACATGATATATTCCCCTCTAAAGATAAGACCGCGACTTACGCATGAGTAGCATCATCTCCAGAATCTTGACACGAGCGTTGAAGCCATCAGTGTCGCACAGAAGCTTATCTCCATGCTTGAGATCATGGATCTACGCATTCCAAGAGACATCGATATGGACACTGCAAGGCCCAGAATTACTCAATCAGTCTATATAGCCGTTTCAAGCTTGACGGCACCCAGTCAAAGCACAATCCCCGAAGCGAGACGGTTGCTAGACAACGTCTTAGAGCTACTTGAACCCTACCTATCCAGTTCTCGAGCATACTCACTAGCAGAGCGTGCTAGACACGCAATCAATATCGTCCTTACATGTCTAGTCAACCTCATAGAAGTTCCAATCCTTGACGATAGGAGCTACATCGCCGAGTTCGGGAATGTGCCCAAACTGGACCTCTGGCAGAAGGGTCTCATAAGAAGCCGATTCTCAACTCAGAAAGTGATGTCTCTTGTCTGCGGAAGGGATGCCACTGTCATGACCGACCGTGCATACTGTTTAATGGGCATGCTCGGAGTGAGGTTTCCTACTTTCCCTGCCGAAGGTCTCACAAAGGCGCTCTCAAGGTTACTAGACGAAGTCGTCATCTCTTCAAATGATGTATCAGTGTTCAACTGGACTGGGAAAGAGTATGGCAGTCCTATTCGTGGAAGGTCGCTCTACCCATCAACCCCGGAAGCCTACAAGTTCGGAAAAGACGAGAAGCGCAAGAAGGAAAAAGACGAAAAGCTGATCAAGCTTCTCCAGATTAAACGCTACGAGGTTATGGCAGACTTCCTAGCTATCTCTGGTATGCTTCTAGACACTATCATGTTCGTCAAAGAGAAACAGCAAGAGAACATCCCTCTCATTTGGGTGAAGGAGATACTGCGGGTCATCAAGAGGGCAAAATTCGAGCAATTTAAACCACATATCAAAAACATCGGCAAGATTCTCAAGTACATAGAAACAGCATTCGACTCTAAGCTAACCACCGAACCTCAATCTTCTCGTTCACCCCACCCTTCCAAGCGCGGAGGCCAAGATTCAGGGGCGGGGCAAGCAGCTTCTAAACAGAGCAGTCCTCTGAGTTCCCCATTTGCCTCACTTCCGACTCAAATCAAAACCCCTTCGCTCCCAAAGGATATAACATCTTTGAAAGCTCCAAAGTTTGGCCGCAAGACTACTGGACCCGAGACGGCACCACCAAAGGCCCCATCGCAATCGTTGTCCGGTCTAGGCATTGGGAGCTTCAAGGCTCCATCGTTGAAAGGCTTTGGAAGGAAAGAGTCTGGAATTTCCCAATCTAGCTTGACTTCAACTGAAACCGAGACTCCTGCTATTGAGTCGGACGTTGCTAGCCTACCATCAGCCCCTACGACGCCATCACTGATATCAGATATTTCAAGACATTCATTGGATGAGCAAGTCTTGTCCTACATTGGAAGTATCAAAGTCGGTGACAATGATAGCAACTATAAGGATATCGGCGAAAATACAACAACATCTGAGCCGGAGTTACCGCCTGAGTTGGCGAAAGTCCTGGCAGACATTCAGATACGTGAATTCTCAAAGCCGCATGTCAAGCCTGGAGAAATTGACACCATGATCTCGCCTAATCCTATCATTGTCAAGAATTCCGGGATCGAGGGCTTGTTTGATATCCAACGAGTTGTTGTATCGATGGCGCAGCCTGATAAGCTTCGCAGGCAAGTCAGGAACGCCGTCAGTCCGCATCAGAAGATCACCGGCTGGTGTATTATTAGCACCGGTTTTGCTAGTGAGTACAACACAATCCTTTATTTTCTCCTTTTGCCCCTAGGATGTAGTGACACGTGAGTTTTCGGTATGTAGCAATTGCTGACATGGTACTTTAGGGGTGATGGTTAGCTTCTCTTGTCCCAAACACATCCTCGAAAAGGAGCTTGACATCGTACAAGCAGTCGAGGCGAAAGTTCTCAAAGGTAAAGACCAAGAAGAAAACTCCGATGATAACGGAGACTCAACCGGAAATGAACCGACAAAGAGGAATCAAGATAGAGTACAAGCTACGGGCACCACCTGGCAGAAGGCAATCAAGAACAAATATACCCCTTCGGAGCCAGAGAACAAGGACGAGAACGACATAGATGCGCCGGATTTCGAGAAAGCCAGGCCGGAGGGCGCTCGGGTAAGCAGAATGATCAGGTTTGTCCAGGAGACAGACCTGACGCAGATCGCGGGTGAATGGGTTCTTGCCCGGTTCTCCGGGGTTCCTGGCGCGAAATGGTTTCTCTGCAGCTTTGAGCTTGGCGGCTCCGGACGTGATTTCTACGGCCATCGAATTGCGAGTGATGAAATTGATTTTCATAATGCGTCCCCTGAGATTGGCTTAATTAAGTATTGGGAGTATTATAGTAAGTTCAATTTTAGTCATTTAGCACATGGACTTCGCTAATTACCCATTATACAGTGATGCAGAAAAAATACAGACTCTGCAGTATCCTACAGAAGTTGATGGAAGGCAGGGACTGGGGCAACCACAAGACGGAGATCGGCCAAAACCTCGCCAAGAAGATGGCGAAGGAGACTGGAGGGAGCGATCAAGGTGGTGATTCCGAAGGAGATTCCGAAGACGAAAGTGGAGATGGCGATGTCAAGCTATCCGATACCTTGAAAGATCTGGGAGGAATGGCGTTAACCATGGCCGGAGCCGGCCTCGTCCAGCAGTTCTACCAGATGCGAGCGGAGCGCCTAGAGAAGAATCTTTCTGCAGATGTGCTTAAGAAATTTCCGTCGCATATACAGACGGCGATGGAGAGCTTAAACGACAATAAGGATCTGATGCCTTCCAGTACGTTACTAGCCAACTCCCTATTCCCGAGGTGTATGTGTACTACTGCAAGAAATAACTTACTAACTCTTCTGTTGCAGTGTTTCATTCGGCGAAGAAGGTTCATATGTTTTGAAACTCGTATCGGACACGTTATTTCTGTACCTTAGTCATTTCGTTAAAGTCTAAGGGGTATTAGACAACAATTTACCTAATACCATCAAAGACGAGTGAACATGAAGTAATAAAAGGACAGTCTGCCCAATTTCAGAGGAAAAGAGACAATCAGTTTTTACGTTAAGTTTAATTCTATGCCATACCTACCTACCTATGTTACCAATATATTAATATGACGCTGTCTCCGGCATGGCTTCAATGACAAAATCAGGGGCGTCTAACTCATGGCTCAGTGATGAGAATGTGTCAGATATTTCTCCTCCTAGTTTTACTGAGACCAGGTAGACAAAGAGACTTCCAGATTTATGTCACGATTTTGGCCTAGATAGTTTATAGCTCCCCGCGAAACATCGTGTTTCATCCCATCACCCTAGGTGCGCGACGTGGCGGGATGTCTACTATTGGGGACTGGATACGCTACTTCTTGGCCCATATAAAGAAGGACAAGATACCGATTTTAACTCAGACGAATCTGTATACCTCTATCTGTCAAACAACATGGAGGAAAACACAATATTTAGATTTACTGACCTTCCCGCAGAGCTCCGCATCATGGTTTGGGAGTTCTGCCTCCCAGGCCCACGCAACGTCACAGTGATGGAAGGCAATCATACACCAGACCCCGCTATCGTAAACATATGCTTGGAATCTTGCGCTGAAGCCCTGAGGAATTCATATGAGCTAGCCTTTCCAATCGCTAAACGTTGCGAAAAGAAAACGACAGAGAGGGAAGCGGATATCAGGTTTGAAGGTCCGCCTGTTATCTGGTTCAACTTTAAGATTGATAGGCTTTGTCTCGAAAGCAGCTGGGTAGACTTCCAATCCTGCCTCGGAAGTTTTCGACGTCTGCGTTCGCTCGGCATATCGTACCAATCTGATGCATATCGCGGAGATGGATTACTAGGGATGTTCGAGGACCCTATATGGGAGAGTGAGGACCTTGCAAGGCTCAAAGAAGTTGTTCTTTTTGGACCTCGACATGAGCCCTTAGACCAGGTTTTCTTGGAAGCTGTGCCATCGCCTCCCTTGACTTCAGATTGGGACTTGCTTGTCTGTTGGCCACTTAAAATAAAGACCAAATATATGCTAAACAATAATATGCCTCCGATCAGACGGCACCTTTCTAGCTCCAGAGATAACTGCTTCAGTGACCCTTGGAGTGCTCCATTAGCCCAGGCGGCATATCACTATGTGTTTGTCTGTGCGACAACCGGCAAAGTTGAAGTTCAGAAGCTTACCAAGGAACAGCTAGACCGGATGACAGAAGCAGACAGGAACCATAACCAGGGGCCAAGGTTTACGGGTTGTCCAGAGCATCCTTGGGTGCCACCGACGTCTGAAAATGATTAACACATCAGAACTAGGTAAAACAAGAGTTATGTACCTACTAATGCTGCTATTACTTCCCACTATATTGTACGAATTGAGAAGAAATAAATGCATGATATGAATTCGGAAATGAAGTTATGGAAGTCCCTACTTCTAACACATTGCCTTGCATTACGATCGTAAGCTCGAGTTTCGAGTCTTTCACATATATTCAGCCTCAAAATTAAACCCTATCTCCTCTAAAGTAGTAACACTCCAGTTGAAACAATTAGAATTCTTAGCAGAGTCTTCAAAATGTCCTCGTATATGAAGGAACAAGTGTGGTCATCGATGATAGGTTGGGGATATAGCTCAGAGAACATAGCATATTCCGCATCCACCGGAGCACCGTAAGATATACAGGTGACTAAAGATAATGACTACAAAGTAGCTTATTTTAATAGCAAGTCGCATTTATTCTTAGTGCAGATCATAGATGCTGTGTAATATACGTGGCATTCCTATCTGCAAGTGTTGTGGAATACATGTATGTAGCCCTTATTCCATCCGTAATGCAAGTACCCTTTCCCTTTCCCTCCCGCCTTGTGGGTATTGGATGCCATACGTGTCAAACTCCGTCTGCAAAGAAATCATGTCAGTGGTGACTTTTTTATATCTAGCAACATTCGATCCAGCCAGCCATTGAACGCCGGGCTCATGTAGTATTCCATGCCAATCTAGTCCTCATGAAAATCATAATGTTATACCTTGGGTACAAGGTAGAGTAGAGTAGAGATGTTCTTCCTAAAACTAACTCTTAGCCGAAGACATCGGCTTCTCCGCCATCCCATTCGGAATCCGATTCCTCCGGCGAGTCCAGGAAATCATCCATGTCGAATTGTCTTTCCATAGGCCGGTGGTTGTCGACTTGAATATTCACCACGTTGCATTTGCCGTGGATAAATTCATCGTCGCCCTTCGATAACTTCGAGATCCTTCTGATCTTGCGACTAAGTAGACTTGCGTCGGAGTGGTCGGCAGCGAGTTCATCCTCACTGTTTTCATCATCGGCGTCAGCCTCCTTAAGAGGACGTTCCTTGAGAAGCTTCCCACTCCCTTTAAGCCGCTGGAGTTCTTTGTTGATGGCCGAGGCTCGCGCGAGTTGCGCTTTGGTGCAATAAACCACTTCGCCCTCTGACGAAGTGGGGGTAGGAGAGATATTAGCTAGTCGCGTGCTTCGCCGGTTTGGGAGCAGCGCGGACATCGAGCTCTTTGGCGCTAGCTCCTTCTCATCCTGTCGATTAGGTTCGGTAAGTGCTGAGCGGAGAGTTTTAAGGTCTCTCGGTGATTTCGTCTTCCTCTTAAAAACTCGCACCATCTTATCAACCCAGAACTCTCGGAAATCTTGACGCTGCCGCCAGGATATGTCCAGTGCGACACTAAGCGAAAGTCGGCGGAGGTTGGGAAGGTCGGGAGCGCTCTGTATCAAGCTACCGAAGAACATCTCTGCTGCTTTCCGAGTCCACTTTCGCATGTGAAGAATCTCGATAGACCGCATCGAAGAAGGCCACGTAGGTATTTCATCTTCTGCCAAGAGCTGGTCGTATTCAGGTTTGTTGTCCGCGTAGTGTTCATGATGTCGGAAATAGGACAGATCCATGTAAAGATGCTCGAGATTCGGACATGCTGACCGCAAGACAGGGAGGAAGGCCAGACTCAACGATTGGCAATGATTGAGAGTCAGGCTTTTCATGTGATGACCATGGCTAAGTAGAAACTCGATGAGATCATCGGCGGTGACTTCCCAGCAAGTAATGAGTTCAAGGTGCTTGAGCGTGGTTGGAAGTCGACTTAGGGTCAAGCCATTGACCAACGTGCAAGACTCGAAGATAAGATGTTCCAATTTCGGCAAGGCTGAGATGCAGGCAGAAAGTTGATCCATCCTGAGGCGATTCTGTTCTTGCATCTTCTCGGTGTCCTGAACTCTTTGGGGTAGACCCCAAGACGGAAGCTGATAGTTAACAAAAGCGACCTTCTCCAAATTGGCGAAGCTTGGGTCCAAATGAAATTTGTCCAAATCGCCTAGGGATAAGGACTTGTCGGAAGTGAGCCGAGAATTCCAACGCCAACTCTTCAGTTCCGTGGGCCTGTTCGCGTCGTCCAACTTCAAACCTCCTAGAGCCCGTCTAAGGTCCGCCATTCCACATTTGAATCGAACGTGCTCGTCTAGCTTGCGGTAAGGCGGCTCATCAGACTCGTGATAAAACTCCAAATGCGCTAGATTTACAAGATTCGGGATCACATTCTGCAAGTTCATAAAGTTTGCTCCATGCCGTTGGGTCAGCGTCGAACCGACTTCTATTCGCAGAATCTTGACTATACGGCAGTAGGGGAGCATGGTGTTTCCCGTTAAATTCAGAGTGTCGATGAACTGACTAAGGGAAGTGTATGGACCCTTAGTATAGCGCCATTGGTGGTAGAACGGGGGACATTTGTACAGGCTCGTCAATGCATAATGGCCGAAGTTCTTGCAGACACGTGCAGCCGATAGCAGATTAGCGACGGCCTCGGAGACATCTTCGCGACGCGACGAAATGTCACGAATCGGCGCAGCGATTTGCTCGAAAAGAGCCTCTAGCACAGTGTTCGGGAAATTCCAAGTAAACGTGGAGGAGGGTGTAGTGTGTGTAGTTAGAGGCGAAGCAGCGGTCGAGATTGGTGTGCGGGGGGCAATGGCTTTTCGAGGGCTTTCTTTGGCGCGATTGAGAGTCTGGCGTCGAATCTTTTTGGGGGGTGGTGAGTAGTCATCGTGATCGCTTTCGCTCTTGCGCTTGGGGTTTCGCTTGGGGTATCGCCTGGTAGCGGTCGTGGTCGTGGTGGGCTTGCGTGGACTAGGAATGCTACCATCGTCTGAATCGTCATTGTCGAAGTCGTTTTCAGAGGAAGATGATTGAGAGTTGAAGTATGCGACACTTGATCGTGTTGCGCGGGTGGGTTTCTTCAACTTTGCGGCCCGTGACGGATTGCTCCGTAGAGCTCGTCGAGGTCGGTCCATTGTATCAATTGTCAGGCGCAAGAACCATTCGGTTGAGCGGACAAGCCGATACAATGGTCGGCATAGAAACAAGAAGTAGTGAAAGCGCAGTGAGGACTTGAATGAGATTATTGACAGTAGTTCTTCAAGTATAATGACGATGGATTTCTTGAAAATGGGGTCGGGGTTTAACTCGGCAAACCTACCAGGTAGGCATGTAAAAGTTAAAGAGGAAGGTACAACGTACGACGTATGCCATCGACTCACAAAACAAAATGGATTGGTCGAGACCCACTAAATAAGCTTTCCGATTATGATTGGATCTCCGCGCTGTAGCCCCACCATCCTACGCAATCTTCGCCCGAGACTGTGAAGTGACCTCTGCAAGCAGCTGAAAGTGTACCTACGTACCTACGAAGCTGCAAATGCACTCCGTATTGGACTTATACCGAGTGGCATACACTTACAAATATACGCATAGGTACCATGCAAGAACTTATACAGCCCCTGCATTTAGATACATATAAGACATGGAGTGGTATTCAAGTCTCTGTAATTATTTCTGTCTCTACATCTCTAGTATAGAACCTCCTGATCCTGTACTTGATTCCACCACTCCCGTTGCATCAAGATGAGGTAACATACAACACTCCTACCATGTGAGGCTTGATACGTCGCTTGGATCACAATTTTATAAAAACGGCACGAATCTCATCAACTCAGAATACGCTACCATACGCTATCTCCGGAATATAACAGTTTCGGAATTGTCCGGCGTAGGTAAGCTTACAGAGACGGTAACACAACGAAAGCCATACACGAACATCTTGGCGCCATATAATTCAACACCATCGCGGGTACTGGGGTCAGTACGCCCCTTACATTAAATGCTCGATCAAATGGCCTAGGCTAGATTTGATTTCCGTTTCAACTCGACGGTATTGATTTCATATGTCTTCCTTCTTATGTTAACCATGGTTGTATACGCCTCCTCCGCCTCGCATATAGAATAAGCATTAAGCGTGATGAAATAGATTCACCTAGTAGTTAAGGATCTAAGTCTTGACTACCTATTGCTATTCTACTAAAGTCTATCAAATACGTTAGCTTAAGCAACTACGAAGCGAAGTAAGTAATCTCGGCCTTCTACTACATATCTTATAATTCTAAGTAGGCAGTTTCATTATGATGCAATAGTTACAGTGTAATTGTAAAGCTCGTTGTCTTTTGCAATGATGGGGCCGAGATTGAGGAAACTCAGGTTAGAGGTAGAATATTAGTACTATAATGCTAAATGCACAACTTGGTTTCTAGGTGCAGATTGAACCTTGGAAGTAAATTGTTCCATTGCACCGCAAGTTTGCTTAATTCACATCAAGTGCTAGATCGGATCGGATTAATTGCAACTTTATAATTCTCTTGGGGTCCTCCGTGAATAAATGGTATATTCAGGGGGTCTTGTGATCATTCAAAAAGACGAAATAGCTTGGCAACAAGAAGTTTGTAGCGTACCTCACAAAGGTCATCCTAGGGCTGGTGTACCTACATGACAAGGAATCAATCCTTCATCTAGAATCAAGGGAGCAAATTTAGACATCATGAAATATGAGAGCAAAACTTTGGGAATATGATCATGTGAACGTATCCATCTTATCCGTTTAAGTTTGTTGGTGAAGGTGACTTGCGCACTAGGTAACTCCATCGCGGTTTCAGAGAAAAGTCCATGTCATCCATGCGATAAACGTAGTGTACAGTACTAAGCAGCTAAGGAGAGAGAGATGTGGGTCCGTAACGGTCGCAATATTTGGCAGGGTTTGTGGCTTGTACGCTTGTACAATTGTTGTATGCATGGACCCGCCACTTAGAAGATGCGACCGTAGCCACACATTTCCCTTTTACCCCTGCAGATTTGGTGCTTCCGGTTTGGTGCTTCTTTTCTCAGCCTACCTTGGTTAGTTGGAACGCGTCTACGGGTTCTTCCACTTTTCACGCATCGCATCGCGGACATCTCAACCGCATCACATGTCCTCTCAACTTATCCTTCATAGTCACGTTTATTCTATATTCACGACTGCTATCACGACGTCCACGTATTGGGAATCTGGCGGCTTTTCGGTCGCGAAATAATCTACCTTGCATGTAAACAATCTGGCCCATCTAGCCGCAGACTACTACATACTTGACTTGTTGCATTGCATATCTCATCCGCAGCCACTCCCTTTCGCTCATCCTTGAACTTTGTTCTCTATTGTTCATTATTCCTTTTTCCCAACACCCACTTCAACTATCACATTATTAATTCGCATTGACTTGTCCCTAGTGCTAAGGGTATCAATAATGCTAGGCCGGCCTTTATAATTCCTAATTGGTCGTGTCGGAAAGGTGGTGCTTTCTAATTGCACGGAGGCTGTTGCGCCTGACCAGCTCCTCCGTCTTTCCCTACTTAAGCGTCTTAAGCGGGACGTTGTCGGGTGACTCCCATAAGGCAGTTACCCCGCGACGACCCTGTCTCTCTTAAGTGCTCTATTTCTCTGAAGCAGGAAGCCACAGCAATTGTGGCGAGCTGCGCCCATGTTCTCCTTCAGAGATGGCGACTATCACCCCGTACAAACGCGAACTTCCCTTCATCCACAGGGCTTGGAAAACTGCCGTCGATCACTTATCCCCATACAGCATGGGGATCAAGCTATCCTCGACAAACGGTGACAATCTCGTCAACGATGACCATCCTCCTCGCCCTGCCAAAAGGCGTCGCATAGTTGAAGACTCTACAGAATCTGCTTCAAATGGCGTCCTGAATCACATACTGTCTGAGAGTCCCAGCGACTACGATAAGGTCCTTCGCGTTGAGGTACTCCAAATCACCCACAAGGACAGCTCTAACTTTAGGTCTAGCAACCTACTCAATGGCACAGGTTCCCCCGCCAAAAAGGACATCCCGACCATCAGCGTCCGTTGCAAGCTTAGCATTTTTTCATGGAGAGTGGCAGTGAAGGAAATTCGCATACTCCATTGCGATAGTCAGGTATGCAATCTCAAGGTTTTCCGAGACGCCGACGGTGTATGCCGAAGAGCCAGGATTTACCTCAATTCACCATTTTACGTCCCGGCTGAGAAAATCCGTGTGCAACGAGATGACGGCAATGGCTTTGACTTGGCTGACCGTTACTTGGTTCAAGCCGAGTTGGAGTCGGCAGGAGACCCAGATTGGCCACCCATGGAACTACTCCCTAAAGAAGAAACCATGGACGCCCAATCAAGCCTTCCTGAGCTCTGGGTTCTGACGTCTCAGGTTATATACCGATTTGAGAAGCACAGGGCCTCTGCTCCAGTCAAGATGAGGAAACGGGTAGGCGATGAACCTACTTTGGATCTCATGATGGACATGGATCTAAGGTGGTCAACATGTCAAAGGGCAGGCAGCACTACTGAAGTCGAAGTTTCTCCGCCAGAGATTAAAGCATCATTTCCGAATGGTGCTCTAGAGCCATTGACGAATGGGTATGTCAATGGGAGGGTAGATAATGCGCCAAATGGCACTACGAAGGATGACCAGGATATCTTCGTAGAAGACGACGAAGACCATGAAGAAGCAGCAACTCCTACTCGTTCATTGAGAACGAGGGAAACAAGAAAAAACTACAATCTAAAACTACTGAGCGACAAGGCACGAGGAAAAGAACGGAAGGAACGAAAGCAACGTAAATCAGCATATACTAGAAGCGAAGCCGGGCAGGTTACGTGGATGCTCCCTCGCACTGGAGAAGTCGTCTTGAAGGATTACCAATGCATACGATGCTTTGCAGTCCATTCGTCTATGAGCCAACTGGAAAAACACGTCACCGCCCACCCCGAGTTCAAATATCACTTTGAGCCAAACTCCTCTCGCATCTACATCTCTCCTCATGGCCAGGAAATCTTGCGCCGCCCTAGCTCATCTTTATTCGAACCCCAAGATTCAGAGGGTGTAGAAAGTGATCTAGGAGATGATATATCGCCTCACAAGGCTCAGAGAACTCTAACGCAACCAAAGCCTTCACAAGTAAGTTGCCAAGTGAAGATTTGAACCCCTGAAGTGATCGTGACATGCTAACTCTAGATAGCCGATATTTCCGAGTGCTCCGAAAGATACGAGGCAGTTAGTTCCAGACAACAAGCAGCCTATGTATGATCGCCTCAGCAAAGCATTGCTTGAGCCTGGGACGCTTGTTGATCCGCCCGAAATTGACGATACTTGGTTGATGCAAAAACACCGGGATATCATCAGAGATTACAGTGACGTCCATCAAGATGAGAAGGAGTACATCTCGGAATGGGATGCCTACGTCAACAAAGAATGCGTCACTTCAGAACCTCATTTGCAGGGTGTTTATCTCAGGTTTGTCGAGAATAAGGCGTCGTGGCTAGTCGCAACTCAGAGCCGCATGACGGAATTCTCAAAGCATCTCAGCTATTTAAAGGCGAGAAATGCCCTAGCCGAATCAACAATCGCCGAGGCCCTAGCGATCATGCGAAAAGCGAGGTGTGAGAAGCATCCTGAGCAGATCGAGACTACAAAACCGCCATCTCCAAGAACCGAATATCGGAAGTCAGCGTCGGGATGCGCTGTCTGTGGCCAACCAATTCGGGGACCATCGACGCTTATCTGCTCGAATTTGGTGAGTAACCCAAATACGATCAATTTATCTGTTCTGTGAGCCGCTCTCGAATAATTCGTGGCTAACAATTTGTAGGAATGCGACAAGCCTCTCTATCACACTGATTGTATCCGAGAAGATGCGAAGATGCCGGTTGGGAAGCGTGGCTGGAAATGCAATAGTTGTTATCCATAAGAGTGAATAAGGGGCTCACAGCAAGCACGAACGTTTTGGGGGGGGGGGGGGGGGGGGGGGGACCCAAAAAAGTGCAACCAAAAAAAAGATGAAACGACTTGCTTGAAAGCCAGTTAGAAGCAGTCGATGCAACTCGGGAATATCAGCTCTGCTATTCGAAAGAATGGAACAGAGCTCATAAACGATAATTTATTCAGGGGCCCAGTCGTAATTAGGGCCTAAAAGGCTTGCGACGGTCATCTAGGAACTCTTTGTAACCTATCTACCGCACTACGTTTTTAAGAGCCGCCTCCAAGAGGGGTTCGTTCAAACGTACCATCAGAACCGTAGCATATGGGGTAATTTACTGCGCTATGAATAAAGACCTTCATTAAAGTCTCGTGTTTCCTCTTAATTTAGTAATTATGTTTTTTATTATTAATCGTTTATATTTATATAAACTTTAAGAATTTATAGGGCTTGTATATTACTAGCTAACCTTTTATACCTTAGAGGGGATTGTGGTTTACTTTCTACCAGTTTATGTCCATACTAGTATAAAGTCCACATCTTATTAATTCACATGTCAACCAGTTCACTTTATACTGGCCCAAAACTGTACTGGTACGGAGTCATCTAGGCATTATTTGTTCATAGTCTGTCCCAGCCGCTTTTCAAATCCGCAGCTACCTATGCAGCGTCAACTACGAATACAGGTGTTTCCCATTTCTTGCAGAAACGGCTATACTCACAGTGGCGGGTTTGGTGGCCCCATCACTGCAGAGAGCCACTTTGAAGTCTCGGAAAGTCAGCCATACTCACAGAGATCGGGTTGGTTCCCCTATCTCTGCAGAGAGCTGCTTTCTTCTGCCGTGGGAATAGCTTCATTCAGTGTGGGTGCTACATGTGGCTAACGAAGGCTGAGGGTTGTCGAAGTCTGCCTTCGGACCCAGCCCAAGGGCGCGCGAAATTAAATCAGAGACCAAATAGGCTTCGTAGGAAACCTTGACTCATATAAAGGCTCCTATGATCTTCAGGCCCGAATTAGGAGCCTCGTATGGTCTACAAGTTCTCCAGATTGGTGGCTTCACATGATGTTGGGGTTCAAATTATGATAATGAATGTTCGAAATTCCTCATATGAGGAATTTTCTCAAACGAGGATCTTCATATAGATCCTATTCAGAATGATATGTTCGAAATTCCTCATATGAGGAATTTTCTCAAACGAGGATCTTCATATAGATCCTATTCAGAATGATCTAAAATTAGGATACTCGAATTACCAGAGGATTAATATTAGAACAATAGTCTTCTGAAGTTCCCCAAATGTGTGATGACGCCCCGCGTCTTGCCACGCATAACCAACAGCACTTCTTCACCGCTCTGGATTCCCATTCATTTTCCGCCAATACCATAGAAGGAACATGTAAACCCGTGGCCGAACGCACGCCTGCACAATTATCTACACCTCCATTTTTTCCCCTTCTATCCTCTCGAGACTCCCCCCACAATGCCGGTGGTCACCTCCGACAAGGACTTACCCAAGTTGCTCGATACCCCCGCGAAGCAGGTCAAATGGGCAAAGAAGCTGGTCGCTGAGCATCTGAATAGTGCTGTGATGCGCATCGATAAGCCTCCTATGCAGGGAATGTTCAGCAGGACTCTGTTCATTACCCTTGCTGATGGCCGTGAGGTAGTTGTGCAATTTCGTACCGAACGGCTCGACGTCGACGCGTTTAAGATTGCCAAGGCGGCGCTAGGTTCATTTGTCCCAGATGCTGAGGCTCTCGGCAATGAAGAATTAGAGAGCGCGGGTGCCTGGTCTTATTCCCTCACCCTCATGCCCGGCAAGATGTGGCAGCTTGGAATCGCAGGGAAGGGAGCCGAAGGGCGTATTGCCGTCAATAAGTCATTAGGCCGCGTCTTTTCGAAGGGCTTCCTTGCAGATAACAGCTATGAGGCTGTCAAAACCAAGCTTCGACCGCACCTGGACGCCATCTTGGTGTCGCCGCTAGAAGATATCCTCCCCTACAAAGCAACTCTTGAGAGCTTCGCCAAGAGGCTTGATGAGTTTGCTCAACTCCCACTGTGGGTTGCCCATTACGATCTCAACGAAGTGAACGTACTTATCGACGAGAAATGCGAGGTTACCGCCTTAATTGATTGGGAATTATCCACCCCGCTGCCTTTTGGTGCCGGCTTTGGCCGCATCCACACTATTGCTGGTGAATATACCGGAGGAGAGTTCTGGATGCCGGATGAATTCGAGGTTGCGGAAAGGGGCTTTTGGACGGAACTGTTTAACGGAATGCCGGAACACATTCGAATGCTGCTGGAGAAGCATATTGACCTGGTCCAGGATGTTGTCATACTTGCGACCTTGCTTGATTGCTTCTTCTTTGAGGATGGGAAGGTCGGCGCTAGCGAGGTTACCTTGAAGGCACTCCCGAAATTTATGACATATCAAATCCCTTTTGTCCGAGGTCAGGAACAGCCATATAGAGAATAATATGAAGTCGGGATGAAATGTGAAGAGGACAGAAATAGCTGGTATCTAAATCTAAAGGCACGTAGCAGGCAAAGGCTACCTAGTAGCTTATAAAGTGATAAAATAGGGCCTGTTCGAAATGGATGTAAAATAGGCACAGACAAATAGAAGTGTCAAGTCCTCCTTTTTTTTCTTATTTTCGTCTACACCCTTCCACTTCGCCAAGCGGCTACTATCTCGATTAAGCCCGTCGAAGAAGATCGCGTACATAAATCCAAGGCCAAAAACGGTTCAACAGCTATCCCTTCATCTTCACTGCTCATATGTAGGAGGTTTCCCTTGTTCACCGCTAACTCTGCAAATGGAACACGGTCACATAGATCGTGGAAGCCCACGATTAGGTACAATTGTTACACCCCTCTGCTGAACCGTTGACCGCATACTGTGATACGTTAGCACAGCCGAACTAAACCACGAGATGCTTTCCCCGGATGCTACTTCCGAAATACAACACTCTTAGCTAACTCATACCGAGCGCATAACAGAAGTAGAGCCACCTAGTCTACTGGTAGGGTGTAGATACGAGATTTGCTAAGTTTGTAAGAGACTTTGCCATTGCATGGATCCCAAGTCACAGCTGGAGGCCTCCAATCCGCCGCTGAAGAGGCTGCATTCCCTCATGTCCCGTCTAGATTCATCTTATCTAATTAGCTGTTATAAGACAATATCGTCAGAGTTAAAAGAATCTACTGAGTAAATGAAAATTCTGAGTCACTCTGAATTTAGGTCCAAGTTCTATTCTTCAGTCGAGCTCAAGCACTTGAAGCCTTTCCCTTGTTAATTATAAAGCCACCACGAAACCTATCTTTCAATCATCAATGTTAATATGCTGGATATTTTCAATAGCACTGGGCCACGACAGCCATATAACTCTCCTACTATGGAGAACAGCGCTAGATAATATCTTTCAACCACGGACAATCATCGGAGAGTATTAATAGTTCTCCCACCACAATGCCGACGAACACCCTCTTTACTACCATCACTGCCATCTTTTTGATAGCCGTTTCTAATGCGGCCGTAATACAAGATCATGAAACAATTTCGAAAAGAGATGATATATCATCATACACGGGAGCCATCATCGCCGTCTCGCTTTGTGGAACAGTCATGCTTATACTAATAGCACGATGCTGTTGGTTATATTATTGTGGATGTTGCCAGCACCACGATTAAGTTCCTGATATCGTTGCTTGGAGAGAAGACTAGCGAAGAAGGGTTTTGATTTTGAAGACGGCTTGCCCCGATACGGAGCCAGTACTCGTCGGGTGGCGCAACAAGGAAAGGGGAAAGAAACATGCTGTTTTACAGGGAGCTATCAACCTGTTTGGGTCGAGGCTGCGGTATACATATAGGAGACTCATTTTTCCTTTTTTTTCTTACTCTCCCGGCCACACCCCTATCTCTCCTGGCATCGTCTTATCTATAGCGGTCTCTCAGAAAGGGAAATCTGCAACATGACTGCTCTGGAAAAGGTTGCCCTCGAATACACTGATGGTCGGTGCAGTGAAATGCCACAAACCACCAGTTTATATAATAAAGTAGCGGCGCGAATACAAGGATTTGAGTAGTCCATGCCTTAATACCCCTGGATCTATGAATAAGCCACATCGACGTCATATTGGTGTAGCATATTGCGAGAGCCGTATGAATCTAAAGCTCAACATGTGCTGTAGACTGTTGATCTTGGCGGTGATTTATTCTACTGTGTCAAAATACAATTGTCGGTTTTGTTTTGTGAGTAAGCCACAGTAATATGCAGCAAGAGAAAAGGAGGCGATACCCTTCAATTCTTGCTACTCATGTGCTTATAAAATGCTTTTGAAGAGATGTAGCCATATGTTCCTCCCTCCAACCGGACTCGCATGCTTGTGTTACCTAGAAATACCTTATGTGTGGAGTGTGTCCAAAACTGATTTGTCGAAGGCGAAGCTGAAGTTTTCCAGGCGGAGTACTACTTGGTACATTTACGCTACACACATGGCTGAATCATCACATGACATTACCTAATCCATCCATACCGATTATATTAATACGACCGGGAGGCGGCTTGGACTAACCACAAACTGGTTCTCGAACCTCCCTCTTTAGGCAGTGATCGGACCTCCAAATAGCTTCCCCAAACATACCCCGAACGCCTCGAACAGGAAAGGCCTAACGTTGTGCGTCCAAACTCTCCCGATGTAATGGGAACCAAACACAATCAGACACAGGACCGTACCCCGCATCCGAGAACGACGGAATGCTGCGCCGCCTGCCCAATCACCAGAGCTACATGGGCTTCTGGTATGATAACGAACCTGCACGTTGGTTTGTGATGCCCCCTTAGCTGTCCAGACCTCGGGATGTGGCATTTGTATCTGTGAAAGGGGAAAGTTGCTGTAACGTTGCAGGGTATATCATATATTGCGATTCGCTACGTAAGTAATGGTAATACTAATGCTATATCGTCCGACGGCAACTCGTGTGCTAGAGCTGCCATTCGTCGAGCCGCGACAAAGGAAATTTTAATATGAACATCTCCAAAACTCGTGGCTGAGACAAAGGCGACTTGGATTTGCCCAACATTTGGTTCTAGAGATTGCTTCTCTAGACAACTGAGATCAGAATGGCTAAAGAGGTAGAGGACGTAGAGCAACCTGCTCGAGTAGATGGGGAAGATGAGAAAATTCAAACAGAGACGCGGCAGAGTGGCGTCGGTAGCGCAGGGCGTGATTCTGAAAAGGGTCCGGGAGATGGACAGTATGCGCAGATCGATCCAGCCATCGCCAGTCGCATTGCGGCAAATGTTGACGATTTTATGGTGAGCTCTCTCTACTGTATCAACGGGAAGATCTAGCAGGAGAGGGAGACAGAACTAAGTCGGATATAGACGCTGGTAAATGAAGCCAACGAAGCGAATGAGAGGGAGCGTGGCATGAAGCTATCCCATGCCTTCAAAGTATATCCCAAGGCCATCGCCTGGTCTATGATCCTGTCATCATGTCTCATCATGGAGGGATACGGGACGGCTGTTGTCGGCTCATGTAAGCCGCTCGTTGCTACTATTCGTGCTCGAGATCGATAATGCCAATACATGGCTGACTCCAATAGATATTTCGTATCCTCCATTCCGTGATAAGTTCGGCATTCCCGCCCCCAATGGAGAACACCAGATTCCAGCAAGTTGGCAGAATGGTATCTCAGGTGCAACAAATGTCGGCGAAATCATCGGCCTTCAGGTATATACTTCCGCTCTCCTGATACGCACCCGAATCCATTTAATCAGAGAATTATAGATTGCCGGTGTACTATGCGAACGCTGGGGGTATCGGTACACGCTTCTCTCCGCTCTGGTCGCTGTCACGGCTTTCATATTCTTCCCCTTCTTCGCCAACAGCCTCGCCGTCTTTCTCGTTGGCGAGTTATTCCAAGGCATGGCATGGGGCGTCTTCCAAACCATGACGGTGGCCTACGCCGCCGAGGTCTGCCCTGTACCCCTGAGGCACTATTTGACGACCTACGTCAACCTCTGCTGGATTATCGGCCAGTTTATTTCGGCCGGTGTGCTTGTTGGACTGGTGAATCGAGAGGACGAGTGGGGGTAAGTATAAAGTCACATAGGTTGACCAACGGTCCCTGTTCTAAAAGTTGCTGTGTCTAGATATAAAATCCCCTTCTCTTTACAATGGGTTTGGCCGATCCCAATCGGCATTGGCACGTTCCTCGCGCCGGAATCGCCCTGGTGGTGCGTTCGACACAACCAAAAAGAACGAGCGGAGGCATCTTTGAAACGGCTGGCTCGTAGTTCTGGATTTTCCCAACGGGATGCCGATGCAGCAATGGCTTGTAAGTTTGGTTATGTCTGACTAGCTCTAATGTGGTAGCTAAATTTGGGTTGCCTGCGTTATAGTGATGATCTACACAGATGAAATGGAGAAGCAAGTCTCTAAGGGGACTACATACTGGGACTGCTTCAATGGCATTGATCTTAGGCGGACAGAAATAGTCTGCTTCATCTGGTTGGCTCAGACCATGTCTGGCACAGCTATCGGTGGTCTCTCATCCTACTTCTACCAGCAAGCTGGTATTTCGGCCTCAGACTCGTTCAAGCTTAGCTGGGGTCAAAACGGCCTGAATTTCGTTGGAACCGTAGCGACTTGGTTCATCCTGAATAAGGCAGGTAGAAAGACGTTGGTGTTTTGGGGTATGATTGTGATGTTTATTTTGCTTCTGTGAGTTATCCCATTCCTCCTCTGCATAGTCTAGTCTCTGGCTGACACCTATCAGCATCACTGGCTTCATGGGCATCCACAACCCGCCCAGTACGGCAGAAGCCTGGACGGCCGGAACAATGGTCATCTTACTGAGCGCCACCGCCAACTTCAGCATCGGCCCCGTAGTCTATACCATTGTCTCCGAGATCCCATCGACCCGACTTCGCGCTAAGTCTATTATAATTGCCCGTAACGCCTACAACGCCATCAACATCGCCTTCGTTAACGTCGTCTCGTATCGACAGCTGAGTCCGGTTGAGTGGAACTGGGGACCCAAGGCGGCTTTCTTCTGGGCCGGCACCAACATCATTTTCACAACGTGGATTTTCTTTCGGTTGCGTTAGTATCCCCTAGCATATCAGCGATTCCAATAAAAATAATATGATAATAATTACTGACACCTGCGAAATAGCTGAGACCAAGGGCCGAACTTATGCTGAGCTGGACATCCTGTTTGAGAATAAAGTACCTGCTCGCAAGTTTGCTAGCACTAAGATCGAGACTTTAGTCGATGGCACCGAAGCTGCGCAAAAGGAGCAGGTCAATCATATTGTCAGTCATACAGAGAGCAGGACTGTGGAGGGTTGAGTAAGGCAAGTCGCTTAGGAATTATCAGGTTGACTGCGTCTCTCTCTATTCTTGTTGGGTAGCGAGGACAAACAAATCCTCAAGCCATACGGCAGGTAGAAGGGATAAACATATAGGTATTATATCATGAGCATCTATCGAGTATTCACAAATATAAGGACATGTGTGATATGGTTTTGCTGTTTTTAAATTGAATTCGCATCCTGCTGCCGAGTGCTCGCAAAGCACTGATTATTCCCTTCTGAATACAATAATAAGTACACGCCAAGTTATGCTCGCCCTCGTATATGAAGTCCGCCAACTCAGAACCTGTACTTCTTCCTCTCCTCTCTCTTCTCCTCGTCGCGCTTCTGTCTTTTGCGACTCTCCTTCGCGATCATCTCATCAAGACCCTCTTCTCTTCTCCAATTAGCGCCGACGCCTTCTTCACGTCGGCTTTCTTCGAATTTCCTTCGCATCTCATCCTTGCTAATGCCACCTTCCAGTGCATCCGGGTCAAAAGAAACATCCACGTCGCCGGGCTTCTTGCGCTTCCGAGTGTTATCCTCGTCTTGGCCGAGAACACGCATATCCCCGGCATTCTTGAGATCGTACACACGGTCGCTGCCGAAGAAGCCTTCTGCGCGAGCTTGCTTCTCCTGGATGACCGTGTAGGCTTGGCGGGGATGCGTACTATCTTCAGTTTCGTAACCACGACGTGATTTCCGTAGATCCAACTCTCCGGCCACAGACTCGGTCGTTGTGCCATATTCTGTCGGCACGCTACTGGCCAATCCACCGGGAGTTTCGAGGCCAGATGGGGTTTGCAAGCCAGCGCCAACATCAGCCTCTTCTTCTTCGCTCTCTTCTTCTTCCTCCTCCTCTTCCTCGGATTCTTCCTCAGGTTCTTGAAGTTCGCCCCACAATGTGCGCTCAATGGGCTCACCAGGTGGGGGCGCTTGTTGCGATGGCTGCATGATACCAAAGATATCTCCTCCGTACAATGGCCTGTTGTATTCGTCTACGGGAGGCTTTCCGTAACAACCTGGGTTGAAACCCCATTGAGCACCAGGTGGAATGGGAGCGTTGAGGCCGGGAATGCGAAGAGAGGGGTAAGAAGGCGGAGGTCCGAACCTTTGCTGGTTGATCAGCCATGGCGGAGGGGCACCAGGAGGGATACTGAGTGCGTCCTTGAGAGTATCACTAAGCTCTCCAGGTCGAAGATGTCGCAAATCTGTCTCGTACTCCTTACCCTCATAGTAAACTTCGCCGAATCTCGTGAGTTGTGGCTTGCTTTGAAATCTAAAGAAAGCATCGTAGAGCTTCTGGTAGTCGATATCCAGTTTGCCCAATTTTGGCTGTACTCTTTCACGCTGCTTCTGCTTCAGAGACTGCTCCGCTTGTTTCTCTAGCACAGCATCTCTCATCTCTGCGATACCAGTATCCGCGATGAACTTGGGTAGTTTGAAGGCAGGCTTCTCAATACCTCTCTTGGATGAAAGATACTCGCGCTTTAACGACCAGTGTGATGGGACCGGGACCACGTTTCTCTGCGCCTTGATCTGTACCAGTAACCGAGGGTCTGCCGATGAAGTGTCATGCCATTCCACAACTTCGGGTTTGCTAACTAGCGCTTTCAGCTCTGCGATAGAGAGTTTGTTCATCATCTTCCTCTTCTTCTTGGATAGCTTGGGTTGCGTGTTTCTCTCCTCTTCCTCATCTGGTATCTCGTTATCCTCGTCGAAAAATACCTCGCCCTGGTTGCCAGCGTTGGCCTCTTTCGCAATGTCATCCTCCTCTCTCGTTACACCAAATTTACTAAAAATGTCCTTGTACATAGAAAAGGTAGGATCTTCGCTATCGAGACCGTAGTCTTCGACGACTTCGGCAGGTCCATCGGCGGGTATTTTATCTGATGCTGCAGGCTCCTTCTTAACTTCAAGCTCTGATGCATCAGTTTTATCGACCGCATCGTTTTCCGGCTTCGATTCATCCTCGCTAGGCTCGGCTTTAGGAGTTCCATCGGCCTTGGATGTTTCCTAGATGGCATTAGTAATTTATCAAAGCTTGAGGCAAGTTGGAAGAAACTCACGTCTGTTTTGGCATGTTTCTCCGCCTTCTTCTTGGCTCGGCGCTTCTGGTTCTTTGTCATCTTAGGAGCCGCCATCTTGTCGGTTTATTCAGGCGTACGCCTGTTTCGCTCGAACGATGCGCGACGACGCAGGCGCAGTGGGCCTGGCTGGACCTAAGTTGGGGATAATCCAGACAACAATCTGAAATAAAATTGCTATGATGAGACCTAATCGGCACCAATAATTGAGTAATGACGGTTGAGAGATAGATCCGGTCGAAGAGCAATGTCTGGGATGAAGTTATCCGTTGACAAGGCTGACTGCAACAATTTCAACACGCGACGGAGAGTTGAGCCCGCTAGCTTTAGAAGCATCCCAGTAATGCAAAGCCACAATGCGATATTCTGTCTTATCAGTGTGGCGCAAAACTTGAGCCGACCAAGTTTTGGTAGGGAACGGTACTTGGGTACATCCCGCGGGTCGACATGCAGCTGGCCACTAGCGTTTTGCTTAATTTGATAACGGGGCACATTGCGGCGGTACTTGGCACTGTTACGAGATTCGTCTTTTTTTCCAATCGCGTCAGTCAGCCAGTCATTTCGACAGGGGTAGCCACGCGGCAGAAGTAGTCAGACCCTCCTTATTACCTACTTTATTACCTACTTCGATAATCAGTCGACGTCTTTTTTTATCTTTTTATGGATGAATCTGATACTGTACAACCAAGTTGATCTCCATAACTGCCGGCCAGGGAACTTGGGAATTTCATCATTCATATCGCATCAAGTCCCACGGCATCCCCGAAGCAATGGTCGTATGAATTCCCCTTTTCAAGAGTAATTGCGCGTTGCATCTTCGTCGTTCGTTACATTCTCACCAACCTGCACCGCAAACTCAAGACCCAACATGCCTCATTCTACGAGTTCCGGCTCGTACGCCCGAGATCCATCCGTCCCGCGATCCAATGCCAAGCAACAGGAAGACCGCGATAGCGATGCCGGCTCCGGCTTAGAGAAATTCCCAGACCACATCGATTCTCCCGCAATGCGCGCCAATGGTGTAGGATCAATGAGTCCCGTCGGACTGAATGCATATGGTGTCGGGTTAAGTGGAGGGGCTCAGTTAAATGGAGATCGCTGGCAACCTCGAAGAGATCTTTCGGCCTCGAGAGGTGTGCGATGGGGTTCTCCGCTAGGTCCTTCAGCTGGTGTTCCACGAGGTCATGGACGACAGAAGAGCATTAGTGAAGCCTTCCGTACCATCAGGGGTAGAAGTACCAGCGTCAGCCAGAACGCCCACGAACTAGCAGATGCGCTACGGGCGCCCGTATCGCCAAAGCTCATTGTATGTCCAGTGAATATCGTAACGATTGCCCATCATGTGCTGACATGCCATACGTGATCTAGATCCTCTGTATAATGTGGTATATGTCCTCTGCCTTGACCAATACGTCGTCGAAATCCATCCTAAATGCTTTCGATAAGCCTGCCACATTGACCATGATCCAATTCTTCTTGGTCGCATTCTACTGCATAACCTTCTCTTGGTTAGCGTCTGTATTCCCAACATTGCGAACCTCGATTCCAGCATTGAAGAACCCTATACGATACCCATCAAGAGATGTTATCATGACGACGCTTCCTCTAGCTGCCTTTCAGATAGGCGGTCATTTACTAAGTTCAACAGCGACGTCTAAGATTCCGGTCTCCATGGTTCACACTGTCAAAGGACTTTCACCACTATTCACTGTATTCGCCTACCGGTTCATCTTCGACATACGATACCCTAGAGCCACGTATTTCTCCTTGATTCCACTTACTCTTGGTGTGATGCTGGCATGTTCGTCGAATCACACGTTCAAAGGAGAGATACTTGGAATCATATACGCTCTCTTGGCAACGATCATCTTTGTAACGCAGAATATCTTCTCCAAGAGGCTTTTCAATGAGGCTGCCAAAGCAGAAGCAGATGGCCAATCAGCAAAATCGCGCAAGCTCGATAAGCTGAACCTTCTGTGCTACTCCTCTGGTCTCGCATTCCTGCTGACATCGCCGATCTGGTTCTGGAGTGAAGGTATCGGTCTTATCAGGGATCTCTATCACGACGGTTCAGTGGATCTGTCTTCTCATCCCAACAGTTTTGATCACGGACGTCTGACGATTGAATTTTTGTTCAATGGCACTTTTCACTTTGGACAGAATATCCTAGCATTCATTTTACTATCACTGGTGTCGCCTGTTACGTACTCGGTGGCATCACTTATCAAAAGGGTGTGGGTCATTATAGTCGCGATCCTTTGGTTCCGCAACCCTACAACACCAGTTCAGGCAGTGGGCATTGCACTCACATTCTTCGGTCTTTACCTGTATGATCGAACCAATGATAGGAACAAGGCCGACCGTCGTGCTCGTCTTTTGAGCCAAAGCGCAGGGCGAGACCAACCTTTACTCCCTCTCAACACTAGCCAAGGAGCAGGCGGCCCATCTAGCCAGACACAGCAGGTCTTTGAAAGCCCAATGTCAGTGTCTAACGGTTCGACACCTCATCCGTATACCAACGGTTACTCCTCACAGACCAGTTCCACAACTGAAGACTTTAAGAAAAGCGACAATGTGGGCCAAGGTCGACAGAGAGGGAACAGCAGTGCAGCTTGGTTGCCACCGGGCACCAAGCAAGAAGAAACGTGGAGGTATCAGGATAGAGTTAGTGCTCGATGATTTATAGACTTTCCACAAAGAGCTTGAGGCTCCGATAGGTCGTATGATACGCATGAAGGGCAGGATTTTTCTTTGCAACAGGTGATGAGACAGTGTGCCGAAGCTATTTAAGGCCGTTGGTACTGCCATCACGTTGTACATAGGAAGTGAAATTTGGGGGTTTATGAGCTAGGAACTTCTATGGCATAAAATGGAACGGAGTTAGATCACGACCAATTAAGTCGTCTGTACTTGTGTCCTGTGATTCAAGGGGATCAATTTGCATAGGAGTATGGCTTTAGATATGATTGTAGGACGTCGGATACCGCTTCATTCCAGTTGAGATCTGGATCGGATCGGATGTTGGGGAATAGATTTAGAAATGTTTAAACCGTACTTGATAATGTCATGCTGTGTGAGGAGTTGTGTGGCTTTGTAGAGTTCCAGGTCTTTGTGGATAAGAACATTCCAAGAAGTACCAATGAAGCAATTACCTCCATGGTAACTTCAATGTTTTTGACGAAGACGTTGCTATTTCTCTCTCGGCTCTTTGAGTCTTGAAGGGTTTAAGCTTGGTGGGGTCGAATTCGGGTAGTGTCGTAAGGTCATGTGACAGATCACGTGCACAAGCTGGAGCAGTGGAGCTTTCCAGCAGTACGAAGTTCATCCGGGCCAAATGACCGCCAGCGCCATTTTCACCTCGACCTTCAAAATATTTCCTCTCCAGACTTATCACCTCCTCCACTCCATCTATCCATAATCGCTCTCGGTCATCTTTCAAGATGTTCAAGAGGTAAGTCCACTTATACAAATAAACTTTTCGAAGTGTCTCGCCGCCAATTGAGGTCAATTGAGCTAATCAAGAGTTTTTTTTACCCCGACCTTAGCGGCCTCTCTTCCTTCGCGAGAGCTGCCCGGCCTGCCTTCGCCGCCCCGACAAGGCGCGCGATAAAGCCAGCTGCGTCCGCCTTCAGATTCCCTATCAGCAGTCGATTCGCAAGCACAGCAGGTGTTGGTGATGGCAAGATTTACCAGGTGAGTTAAGGTCGCAAAACACGGCTGGCAAAGCTTTGCCGGATTGTGGGTATCGGAGCTAACGGCTATGTTCATAGGTCATCGGTGCCGTCGTCGATGGTTAGTAAAAGCCTCAATTACCACTATTAAGCCTCTCGACCCTATATGAAGCTCCTCATATTAACATGTTCTTGTCTCACAGTCAAGTTCGACGGCGCTAAGCTCCCTCCGATTCTAAACGCCTTGGAGACCAACAACAACGGCCAGAAGCTAGTCCTCGAGGTCGCTGTAAGCTTAAATGCCACACCGTTATACCTTAAAAGCTTTTTCTAATCTTTTATAGCAACATCTGGGTGAAAATGTCGTCCGTTGCATTGCTATGGATGGTGGGTTATCGCAGGAAAAAATTTCACGCGCAACAAAAAGCTCACAACTCAATAGGTACTGAAGGTCTCACCCGAGGCGCCAAGGCCACTGACACTGGCGCTCCCATCACAATCCCCGTCGGCCCTGCCACTCTTGGTCGTATCATAAACGTCACTGGTGACCCGATTGACGAGCGTGGACCCATCAAGACTGACAAGTTCCTGCCTATCCACGCCGACCCTCCTGAGTTCACCGAGCAATCTACTGCCGCTGAGATTCTGGTCACTGGTATCAAGGTTGTCGACCTGTTGGCTCCCTACGCTCGTGGTGGAAAGATTGGTCTGTTCGGTGGTGCTGGTGTCGGAAAGACTGTGTTCATCCAGGAGCTCATCAACAACATCGCCAAGGCTCACGGTGGTTACTCTGTCTTCACTGGTGTCGGCGAGCGAACCCGTGAGGGTAACGATCTGTACCACGAAATGCAGGAGACCTCCGTCATTCAACTTGATGGCGAGTCCAAGGTCGCCCTTGTGTTCGGTCAGATGAACGAGCCCCCCGGAGCCCGTGCCCGTGTCGCTCTTACTGGTCTAACCATTGCCGAGTACTTCCGTGACCAGGAGGGACAGGATGGTATGAAATAATTTCCGTGCTTAAGCTTAACTTGTGAATGCCTACTAACGAATTACAGTGCTTCTCTTCATTGACAACATCTTCCGATTCACTCAAGCCGGTTCCGAGGTGTCTGCCCTGCTAGGTCGTATCCCCTCTGCCGTCGGTTACCAACCCACTCTCGCCATTGATATGGGTGGTATGCAAGAACGAATTACCACCACCAAGAAGGGTTCCATTACCTCCGTCCAGGCCGTCTACGTCCCTGCTGATGATTTGACTGATCCTGCCCCTGCCACCACCTTCGCCCACTTGGACGCCACCACTGTCTTGTCCCGTGGTATCTCTGAGTTGGGTATCTACCCCGCTGTCGACCCTCTTGACTCCAAGTCTCGTATGCTCGACCCCCGTATTGTCGGTCAGGACCACTACGAGACCGCCACCCGTGTCCAGCAGATTCTCCAGGAGTACAAGTCTCTGCAAGATATCATTGCCATTTTGGGTATGGACGAACTGTCGGAAGCTGACAAGCTTACCGTCGAGCGTGCCCGTAAGATCCAGCGTTTCTTGAGCCAGCCTTTCACTGTCGCTCAGGTTTTCACTGGTATCGAGGGTAAGCTGGTCGACCTGAAGGACACCATCGCCTCCTTCAAGGCCATCCTGGCTGGTGAGGGTGACGACCTACCCGAAGGTGCCTTCTACATGGTTGGCGACTTCGCGTCAGCTAAGGAGAAGGGAGAGAAGATCTTGGCTGAGCTGGAGAAGTCGTAAGGAGCTAATAGGGACTGCTGTTAAATAGACACTGCCGACAAAAAGGAGGTGGTGACCTGTGTATATCTAGAAAAGGAGAGCAATGCGGTCTATGATTTCCCCTAGCTCAATCGAGTTCCTTTTGTGAGCCTGTATAGTCTTACAAATCTACCCTAATTTCTGACATGTCTGATGTCTGTTGGCTAAGTATATGTGGTCTGAAAAAAAGGGAGTATTCTGGCATGTCGTAGATACCTGCCTTCGGAAATGTAGTTCTCGTAGCCCCGTCCATGTAAGCTGAACTGCCAAATCGGTAGAGCCCTTGGAGCTATAGCATTAAGCAGATGTCCTTTCAGCTATAGATTTAACTCCTAATTTTACTGGAGCTCTTCGTCTCATATATCTCGACAAGGCTGAGTAGAGTCACCTTTATAACCACAATGTATAACAAATATATAGAATGGCATGTAGCACGCTAGATATCAATCTAATATGAAGATGTCAAGATCCGACCTTACCTACATAGCATAGAGGACGAGTCGTTTCTCACACCGCGTCAAATCCTAAGCTTTATCTCGTCGTAGATACCAGTATATTTCGGACGGATCGCAGCCATTCAGTCGTACATAGGTCGTATCATGCTACATAGATGCCACGTATGCGAAAAAAAGGCCAAATGTTTCCCCGGACCAAATAAGCCCGCCCAATGTAATACACGACCAAGAAACGCAAGTTGAGTTATTCTTACTCCGCGAAGCATCAGGCTGAATACACGACAGAGGGTTTTGGTAGTTAGAAGAGACGGGATTACATGGTCTAGTAAATTTCCGTTCAGTAATGAGGTTGAAAAATTGCAGGATGAGATCGCTTCTGTTTCCAGAGGATGTTTGCTTCAGGCCATATGCTTCATGTTTCACTGCATATGTACCTAGTTTCCGTCTTGCTCCCGAGTCGGAGACCTGCATTTCGGTATAATGCATGTAAACAGCGCCGAGTTTATATCTGGTTAAGACAAAAATTGACATTGTAATCTCAGGGAGTTATACAATTATATGTCATGAATTGATACTCCGTCAGTCTTCACATCCAACACGTTATATATAGTATATATAACATAGAATCACGTCACATCCATATAGCACCATGTATCACCATATATCAATCATAAATATTATATTATATCGCCCCCGACCTACTCCTTATTATCCAGTAAGCCGCGCCAAACCGTCCAGAAAACCGCAGTCTTCCAATACTTACCTACCTAATTAGGCTTTGCTATGTCCACCCCCCGAAACAGCAGTCACAGTAACGACCTCCGGCTCCTCCGTTGCCGTCGCCTCGGACGATCGAACCGCGGAGCCGACGACTTGCGGCTCTGTTGTTGTCTCCGCGAGCCGCTGCTCGGCCCATGCGGGCGCCGCTGCGTCGGGTGCCAGACCATACCATGCGACGACTATGACGCCGAGGATGCCCGAGAGACAGCTGAATGCTAGAGCGACCTTGCCGCGGGTTGTGAATCTGTGGGTTGCATTAGTATTATGTGCTGAAAAAAAAAAGGAGGAAAAGGGGGGGATAAAATGGGATGGAACGCGAAACGGAAGGGATCATCTTACCCAGCTGGTAGTGGGGGAGGAGGACTCGGCTCCCCAGTGAGGTCGAGGAAGTTCGCCGTGTTAGCCGCGGCGTTGCCGGCGGTTGGGATGTTCGCTGCGGCACAAGCGTCTAGGTGCTCTTGTGGGATGGAGAGCGACTTTTGTAAATCGAGGGGCGCTTCGACGAATGTTGCGACTGTGGTTTTAGAGTTAGTCGTTGCTGTCATAGGTGTTTGTTGAGGGGTGGATCGTCGCGGAATTAATATACTTACTGAGACCAGATGAAACATGCCACTCGATATGGCAGTGGAAGAGCCAAACACCGGGATTATCAGCCCGGAATCTGAGCACGATAAACCCGGTTGGGTAAAGCACAAAGGTATCTCGCCGCATGGGCATGGGCGAGAAATCAGATTCTTGAGGATTGTTGTCCTCAAAGGTTCCGGCGTCTTCCGCGGAGCGGTATATAGCTTGGAAATTGTGTCCGTGGAGATGGAATGGATGACGTCCTGTGTCGAGGTTGTTCACGTTGATTTGCACTATTTGGCCTCTCTCGAGGACGAAGGAGTGCGTGTAAGACCCGTAGACGGTGGGGTCGGCCGCCTGGTCTCCGGCGGATAGAGCTGTGTAGAGAGTTGGTACTTTTGGTGCCTTGTACGTGATATTGTTGAAGAACGCACTATAGAGAGTTAATATGATACTGGAGTAGAACGGAGAAAAGGCTTACTAGTTGGCGCCGTCTCCTAAGTTGTCCATGATAACATCAAGGTGAACAGTTGTGTCGGGTTCCCCAAGAAGAGTCTGGTTATCATAGGGAAGCAGAGTCATATCGTCGAAGTTGTTCAGTTCGTCAACCAGTGCAGGGTCTGGCAATGGCTGAGCGTCATCATACACTAGCCATCCAGTGACATTGTAGTTCAGATCGTCTGGTAGCGAATCGAACAAACTCTAGTATAGAAAAATTAGTAATCAATGAATAGCACATCGGATCGATAATAAACTTACGGTATCCATGCTCGCAACAAATGCGTAGTTTGACGATGTCTCATTCTTAGTCGTCACTAAAAAGCTGCAACGCTGAGCAGCAGACAGGTAGATCATCTCAGCTACTGCAGGCTGGTGGTAAACACCGTCGACTTCAACAATGGTCATGTTATGGCCTTCGAACCAGATATACTGGCCAGCAAAAGCTCCCACGTTGATCACACGGAAGAGATAAGTCGTATCGGGCTGGACAGGAACCTTCAAGTTCTGTGTGTCGTTCCACAGCGCGGCATTTGGGACCGGTTCAGCTCCTGTAGGATTGGTCTTGCTGATGAATGCCGGTAGAAGGTCTGCGATTTGGTCATGATACCAGTCCGAAACAGTCAAGATTCTCTCGTTTTCTTGCTTATAGTATGTGTTGAGAAAGGGAGAGTCGGGATCATGGACAATGAAAGGTCCTCTTAATCCATCTGGGTATTGTCCATTGTGATGAGAATGATACCAATATGTGCCAGGTTGGTTGACCTTTTGTGATGTTAGCTTCCTAGCGGTAAGAAATGGTTCCAAATTCGCGCGTTCTTACGGTGAAGTTGTAAGTGAAACTTGAGCCAGGCGCAATAGCGCATTGTGAGACTTGAGACGGCCCGTCCATATGGGTTGTGCCATTTTGGTATAAGCCGTGGAAATGGAGTGAAGTTGACTGGTTTCCGAGTGAATTCGTTGCGTGAATCACGAGGGTGTCACCAACATCAACCTCGATACGAGGAATAGGCCATTGACCGTTGATACCAATGGTTGGTCTGTCGAATGCGCCGTCGGGATTTGACGTAACCCAACCTATATTGAAGTCGTAGGTGACAGTCTTAGCAGTTGAGAGGCCTAAAAGTGTCGCTATCCAAGCTATGGACAGGACAAGGCGTCCTAAAAGAGACGGCATGGTGAGGATACCCCACCCCAACGGTGCCGGTGATATGAAGCAGAGCAATGAGAAGCTGAAAATAATTAGAACCGATATCGAAAGTTCAGACTGAAGTAGCACAGCGACAGCGTCGTAGTGAATCTAGTCACATAAATTTAAAGGAAAATCGTCAACGGCGCATAGATTAATGGACCCAAAAACGGTCAAAAATATTTTGTTGCCGGGATCGAGAGCAAGGCTTCTTGAATTACCTGATGGGGCCGTACCTAAAGCAAGGTCTCGTTACAGTACGTCTTTATTCTTACGGAATATGTTTGCCAGGGATGAATTATCTTATCAATCAGTCAATGTGACGGCCAGGCCGCACGGTGGCATCGACCCATAACTAAAAACCACACATCTCTTTTTAATCTGATACATTTTATGAGGATTTAAAGCGGCAGGGTGGAGAGAGGTGTAGCTGAGGCCACCCGAGATGAGACTTTTTTTTAACCAGGTAAAAACAGCACTGTTCCGCTGAATCTTCTTTTCGGCGACGCCATCGTTACCTAGTGCGGACGCTACTACGTAAGAGACATTGGATGCTTTTAGGATCTAGGATCTAGGCCAGTCCGAAAGAAATGACTACCTACCAAACTACCATAACCTGGATAGACAACTTGCTGTTATACTTGTGTTAGAAGGATGGGAGGCTGGAGGGTTACCTAATAAGAATTTCACCAATAATATCCCATGATTCCGTGTCTACTTGTGAGAAGGGAAGAAAAATAACCAAGCAATCAACTACAGTTACCTCGTACTTCCCGGTTTACTATCTCCATCGGGAAAGTAATTCATCGTCTAGATTATTTTGCTGCCAGTGATCTCTACCATGTCCATGTAGCGGCCTCGGTCTAGCTGTTATTGGTTGGAGAAATAATGCGACCCACACCTCCACTAGGACTAGTCCGACTGCAGTACGATGATCTGATAAGATTTCTTAGGGGTTAGCGGCAGCGCCGTAGAGTGCTCCGTGCTTCTAATCCGTATACCTTAGCTCCCCGAGCTTCCCTAGCTCACCTAATTGGTACGGTATAATGACCAATTAACAATGAAAATGAGAAGAACTAATAACTTGAAGAGGAAGGAACAGACGAAAAATTTTTGACTCGGCTGAATTTTAAAAGATAGGCCGGATTGTGTTTAACAATGAAGAGCAAACTTAAGAGATCCATCTTAACGCAGATCTCCGTAACGTGGGCATGGGCTTCATACAGGCATTTGCTTAAGGATGATTCCCCGCAATAGACGAAATCGGTGTCAGAATCAGCTAGGGTTATAGTACACTGTAGGTCGGGTTGGCAAAGCTTGAATCGCCAAGAAAAAGCTTTTCCCGCAACGCTGCAGACCATCCCTACTGTGCATGCCCAGACCCTGTCCAGACTCCTTATTAGTGAACACCTTCCTCCCTACCTACTTAGGTGGTAGTTTACAAACTGGGACGGCTTGCAACTTGAGCAACTGGGCTAGTCATACAAGGATTACCAGAATCAAGCATTCGATTTTTCTCATCAATCGAACCACCCGCTAGCCCGTCGATGCCAATCCTTCTAATTCTATGCATTCTTCTATCACATCCCATTCTTCGGCACAGCTCGACGCCTCGAACAGCCACACGAATTATTAACGGGTATGCTGGTTGAACCACGTCTCAGCTGACAGATAAGGACACTCGCAGAGCTGAAAAAAGAGAACATTCTTTCATCGGATGTTCCAGATCCTCTTCATCTGCCCGTAACCGGCGGTCTATTATCCGAAAAACTCCCCTCTTCCGTGTTTCTCGTTTCTCGACCATCACTTTCAAGTATAGCCGAGGCCACCCCTGGGTCTGTGTGCCCCCACTCATGATTATCTGATTATCTGATCGCATTTATCAGATCAACAGATAATTCGCCATTTTCCACGCGCAACAGCCCTATTTCTCTTGGATCTTAATTATTCAGACTGAGAAAATCGACTGAATTCTCACAATGGCGGCGGATAACGTCTTCGCCGTCCCGGTGTTTCTCGTCGTCTTTCGAGAAACTCTCGAGACTGTCATCATCGTTTCCGTCTTATTAGCTTTTCTTAAGCAGACCTTGGATGGTCCTAACCGAGATGTCAAGGTATACAAGGCACTGGTAAAGCAGGTAAGATTGCAAGATCTTTCCATTGTTAATCTGAGGTGCAGAGAAAGTAACCATCTATTTCTAGGTATGGTTTGGAGTCGGACTAGGCTTCTTCCTTTGCCTCGTCGTTGCCGGCGGCTTGATTGGCGCATTTTACACCTTGGGCAAAGATAAATGGGAATCGAACGAGTACAACTATGAAGGAGCATTTGCACTTGTTGCGTCAATCATCATCAGCGTTGTCGGCGCAGCTCTTCTCCGTGTTGGAAAAATGCAGGAGAAGTGGCGCGTTAAGCTGGCTAAGGCTATGGAGGCCCCCTTATTGACGAAAAACAACCGAAGTGGTTGGTTAAAGCGTTTTGCTGAGAAGTACGCCATGTTTGTCCTTCCCTTCATTACTGTTTTGAGGGAAGGTATCGAGGCCATCGTCTTTGTTGCTGGCGTTTCGTTCTCTGCTCCGGCAACTGCTGTACCGCTTCCCGTTGTCGTTGGGCTAGCTGCCGGTGGTATCGTCGGTTACCTCCTATACAAGTAAGTTTGAACATATAGTTTTGATCGCATCTCGTCGACTAACCCATTTCAGGGGAGGAGCAGGAGCAAAATTGCAATACTTCTTGATTGCTTCCACATGCCTACTCTATCTAGTGGGTGCTGGTCTTTTCTCGCGGTCTGTCTGGTATCTCGAGAACCAGCAGTGGAACAATGTCATTGGCGGAGATGCCGCTGAACTAGGAGATGGACCAGGATCTTATGATATCGACAAGAGTGTCTGGCATGTGAACGTACGTAACGTCTACCTACTATTTGATGTCTTCCGATTACTGACTGTGTTCTAGTGCTGCAGTCCAGAGTTGAACGGAGGCGAAGGAGGCTGGGGAATATTCAACGCCATCCTCGGATGGACCAACTCGGCAACGTACGGCTCAGTCATCTCTTATAACGTCTACTGGATCGCTATTATGATCGCGTTCGGCATCCTGAGATACCGTGAAGTCAAAGGTCACTTGCCATTCTTGAAAGCGAAGCAAAGTCCAACCGAAGCGGCTGAAAAGCCTGAGGAACCAACCGTAGTGAGAAATGTGCCAGATAAACCAAGAGCTTAGGAAGGTCTTAGGGGAAACGGCAGTACGTTTCGCTTCTTGTGGAGTGATGAATGGCTCCGCTATTCAGCAGTCCCTCGAAAGGGGAGTCGCGGGGATAAAGCGTCTTCCATAGTATAAACATATGGAGTGGAAGGTTTTAAATCTTCTTGAGATAAGATAGCTATAATGAATCTGAAAAGAAAAGATGATTAATATGAAATACCATGTCATTAGAAATGATATATTATGAATTAGGTACTTGATGTTGTGAATGATTGGGTCTAGCGTCTCCACATTCGCCAAGCTGTCAGCTTTTGAGGGTGTGGACGCTGGGACGTCACTTCCGCCAAGACCTTCCGACTCTTGAACCAGAATATCAAGAAGTCGCCAGAATCATTTTCAATCTTCAGTCTCATGTTTAGGACTTCCACGGTTCTGCTATCTAAAAATTATTGTGCAACGCAAATTTTGGTCAGATATTCTTGAGCTTGAGATAAACGACGAGTCCCGGAACTGATGACCGCCCCGGATCTTTGCATCTTTAGGGTATTGCCTCACACAGGAGACAAGCCAGAACAAGATGGACGATTCAGGTCGTGCTACAGAGAGCGAATCTCTCGACCCGAACCTCGCGGGGAAGCTTCCTGAAGTGATCAATATTGTTGAGGATGGAGATTTGGTTCTAGATGTTACTTTCGAAAACTCCAAGGATACTCTTCGGTCTGCGCGGGTTGCCCAATCGAGGCTAGTAAGTCGGGAGTCACAACCTGCACTGAAGAAGAAGACTCGCGTGGCGTTCCGTGTCAGCCTCAAAGTTCTCAAAAGCCAGTCGAAATACTTTGAGAAGCTTCTCACCGATAGTCGTTTTAAAGAGGCCAAGGATATCTCGAGCGCTTTTGCCGCGCTTAAGTTGAGAAATGTCAAGCCCGAAACGGCTGATGCGAAGGAACTCCCTTGGGTCGAAATACGCGATGACGATCAAGCTACTCATTACGCGCATCGTGAAGGCGCATTAGCTGATCTCCTGCGCATTCTCCACGGCAAGGAAGTAGCCACAAAGCAAGTCACGATGTCATTCGTGACTACACTGGCTGTTCTTGCTGATCGCTTCGATTGCACGGCTCCGGTCTCGAAGTATTTGGCGACTGGGTTGAAATTCAAATGGCCGACGACAAGTCGTAAGCCTATCAGGGATGAGGTTTCCGTCATGAGCCGCAATAATGAAGATATCCTGCGACAGAAGATTCTGGTATCATGGCTATTGAATCAGCCTAACAGATTCCAGGCAGCAACAAAAGAAATCATCATGAACGGCTCTTGCCGATGGAGCGCTTTCGCTGAAGATGACGGGACTTCGGACGCCACGTGGTGGTATTTACAGGACGGCCTTGAACGTAAGTATTTGTAATTCTTCCATCCATTTCATCTGTGCATATTAACCCTCGAAACAGAAGAGTTGCAATTCCGACGACAATGTATTTTGAACATAATCGCCTCTGTCCAGCGGCACTTTCTTAAGCTATACACATCGCGCGTACGCCAATGCAAACTAGGCTACGACTCAAGCGCTGCCTGCGATTCTTACCAACTAGGCGAGATGTTTAAGTTTCTAACGAACAAGAATCTCCTATTCCTAGTTGACTTCTCGCCCGGGTCTCTCGACTCCATCGAAGATACCTCACTGCTGCAAATCGACACCATACTCGCTACACTGAGACAATGTCCAAGCTACCAGATAGACAAGAACCACACAAACTGCGGGCTGAGGACAAGGATATTGCCTATACTGGATTTCATCCAAGGTTTACTGTCTGCAAATTCGATCCCAATCACTAGAAGCTCGTGGAAGAACAACCGCCAAGCAGTTGCCTGGCTGGCCCCTGATGCGGATGGAGATAAGGAGGGTAAGACGCCGGCGGATACAAGGCCATTCCGCTTTACAAGATCCCTTGCGGGCGATCAGCGGTTGCGCTTTGAGCATGCTATGGGTTCTGATAAGTTCGCCAAGGACGTGTTCACGGCAACAAGTTGGGATTGGACAGCTGAAGATCAACCCCAGGATACTCTTCCATCTACTACTCCGAGATGGAGCTTGAGATAAGTGTAACGTCCTCTTCAATCTATATAGAGAATTTTGTAGGTACCTAGCAATGCAAAACTAAAAATGGGGGATCATCTGATGCGTCTCGTCACCATCGCAAAATAAAACAAATCTACATTCTATCGTGGCTGATAATGATTGAGGAATTAAGAGCACAGACGTATTGAAATGTCCAATATCCCGGAGGCCGATTAATGTGTGGTCTAATTTGATATAATGTTCAGCTGATAGTAACGTTCTGATCTGTATATACGTGAACTTCTAGCCGCCCTTCCATGAATTCATGAACGAACATAAGAGCCCTACCCAACCCGAGAATGACGACGAAAATGATGATGAGCGAATATGATGATCATGACCTGCTGATGCTACTCCGTAACGCCGGTACGAATTATGACTGAGGATATCTTCCTCCTCTTAATCGAAGGTTGCCAAACTCGCTCCCGCTAGTCCCACTAGCTTCTGAGAGCTTCCAGTCTGTTCCTCATCTGATCCATCATGGCCTCCTGATCCTCCTCTTCCTCCTCCAACTGCGCAGGCTGTTCTTGAGGTTGTGCCGGCAAAGGCACGCTGGGTGCCGTACCCGCCTTCTCCATACGACCTTTCAAGATCTCGCCCAGCACCTTATCAACCTCGCCCTCAGCCTCTTCCTCCTCGTCCTCGAGCATATCGTCGACGGGCAGGTTCTCGCCGACCATCTCCTCAATAACACCAGCCTTCATGAGCTCCATGCTGAGCTCGCGCATGGTCCCGGCGAGCTGGGGCAGCTTGACGAGGGTGTTGACGTCCTTCATGACGGCGACGCTGGCGCGGATGCTGCCCTCGATCTTGCGCACGGCGAAGGCCTCGTTGACCTGCATCTGCACGCTGCTGAGCTGCGCCTTCGACGTCACGAGCCGCGCCGACGTGCGCCGCGCCCGGATCAGCTCTTTCGCGAACTCGCGCACCTCGCGCTGCGCCTGCCGCGCTTGTGATGGGTTGCGCTGCGCTCGCCGGTCCGCGGCGATGATGAGGTTTTTGGTTTTTAGCTCGGCTTGTTTGACTTGCGCGATGTCGCGGTCGAGCTTGCGGATGTTGGAGCGGATTAGGGCGTTACATTTTCGCATCTGTTTTGGTTGGAGAAATGGTGTGAGTGGAAGTGCCCGTTTCCAGTAGATGGGGAGAGAGGGGGAGAGAGAGACCGAGGTGATAAGGGGTTAGTGGCTTACTTGAGCATTGGGATCAGGCTTGACGAAAAGAGCCTTGAGGCTGTCCATCTTGGAAGAAGGGCTTCCTGAGCGGCCTGTTTAGATGGATTGGTAGATCACAGTGAAACTCGACGGGCCGTCCCTGCCGAGGGATCGTTGGATAGGATCTGGCAGAGCAGGCCGTGGATCTGAATATCAGCCGTAGGTAGTGAGTGGTTGAAACTGATAGGACGGATAGTTGGGTATGCAGGTTAATGCGATCTAATGACGTTTAGTTCTAGGCTGACAAGGGAAGAGATGGGGATTCAGGAACAGCCTAACCCCGCTAAATGCTCAGACAGTGTTTAGCACGGTGTTTAAGGGACCCATTAGATTAGCTCATATTATAGATAGCTTATGTAATCAAGGACTTGTATAGCTAATATGCAATTATTGCAATTATAGAGACCAGACAGCTCTATGTACTTTACACGCATGCATGTAGGTACGGACTATACGGTGCATACCGAATCCCTATCAACGAGAAAGTGGCTTGCTTGAACCGGTGTTCACAGCATTACGCAGCTGCTACGGAGGCGTCAGCCAGATATGGAAACAATCAGATGCCGGAATACAGAGATTGGCATTGAAAGAGTAGAAAGATTGCCTCATTGTGCCTGATTGTTGTATTACCTGCATTGGAGTGTATCGATGAATGCAACTTCAATATTATTCCTGCAGGTGGAAACCGAGACTTTGGAACCAGCAAGGCGTCCAGATAGCTATAATCTTTATGCAGTCATCTCGGTGTTTGCTATTTTTTGTTCTTGTTCTTCTATGAAACGTCGTTGTTCTTTATCAAATAACGATAGGTTCACGAGCTATCAATAGGAAGTTTCTTGTAAGCGCCTAATATCGTTGTTCTATTGAGGCATATATATTCGGTAGTTGAAACCTTGCAGTCTTATCGCGTGGCATACGATTGGTACGTATACCATAGAGCTCTAAGTGTCCATACCCAATTAGGTTACTCCTACAGTGTGAATCCCTTCCAATCGATCTAGGCACCTGCCCCCCATTGGAAAATCAGCCCTGTTGCTTCCGCCGCTTTCGTGCTGGTTCGATGCTTCTTCGTCGGAGGGGTGCATCATTAAGCTTTTGGAACAGCCTCACATTTTGCGATTTTTCAATCCACCGCTTCTTTCTATCCTCTTCCAACCAATTCAAACAAGTGAAAACACATTGCTGTTTGTAGACGTACTTATATCTCTCGCATACGCCGACTTTGTATCCCTGCACTTTATCAACGTCATCTACCACTCTCGCAAATAACACACTCCATACACATCGCTGTCGACATGGCGCAAGTTACTCCCGAGGGTAAGTATACGTCAACTATCTCTGTGTTAATTAGCCCTCCTATATCCAGCTAGTAGCAGAGAAAAAAGCTGCATAGCTACAATATAGGATTAATTGTCACCCGATCAATACTCTATCAGTAGCTTCTCAGGCACAGCCAAGCTAACAAATCCGTCTATAGTTCTATGGGCTCAGCGCTCCTCTAGCACCGACCCCGAGAAGAACTTCATCTACCTCACCATCTCGGTTCCCGATATTCCCAAGTCGAACCTAAACCTTGACCTCCAGCCTACGGGCCTAACCTTCACCGGTCACTCCGACACTCTCAAGAAGACCTACCACCTAGATCTCACCTTCTACGCCGAGATCGACCCCGCGGAGAGCAAGGTTCACCATACCGCCCGCAATGTCGAGCTGAAGCTGCGCAAGAAGGAGCTCAAGGAGGAATACTGGCCACGACTTCTTAAGGAACCCAAGAAGGTCCAGTTCCTGAAGACCGACTTCGACAAGTGGGTCGACGAGGACGAGCAGAACGAGGCTCCTGAGGATGACTTCTCGCAGTTCGGCGGTATGGGTATGTGAATTCTTGTCCCTTACACAACGTCCCTAGCACCTCTAGTTATCATCCCCCACGAAGAAATTCTTAGCTTTGAGAAATACATGACTAACACTCATTTCAATAGGAGGCATGCCAGGCATGGGTACGTAACCACTTCTCGCAACCTAGTGCTACAATCATAAAGATTTTGAGGTCAATGTTCTAGGAAATAAAGCTAACACATGAATACTAGGCGGTGGCGACTTTAGCGGAATTGACTTCTCCAAGCTTGGAGGTGCTGACATGCCAACCGGCGAAGACGATGAGGACGATTCTGATGATGACGACATGCCAGCATTGGAAGGCGAGGAGGAGGCCAAGGAGTCCAAGGAGGAGAAAGACACGAGCAAGGAAGCCGCGTAAAACAGTCTCGATGAACCGCAAAGTATCAACCCTCCGCGGTTACCTTGTGCAAGATCCATTGGTTCTGTTTGGACCCGAGAAGCTGCCTCAGGGCGCATAGAGGAGGATTGACGAGTGGCAATGCGGTTCAGATATGTTTCGGAAGCCAATGACTTTATTGGCTTAGCTACGAGGTTAGGGTACCCTGATACTTGACGCTGGAATCCGATGAATCCGATGAATTTCAAGTAATGAAGCGACTTCCCCTACGTGATGCCACCGGGAATTTTCGAATTTGATGATGAACAAGGATTGATCTTATTGACCTCATGTATTCGGCTCCACAACCTTTCTCGTCCCACGGGGCTAACCCTTCGGTTACGAGAATCTACCTGTTCACGGCGAGTGTCTTGAACTTCGGCAACTGGGCAGCCGCAATTTTCCATAGCCTATGTGATTGGTCACGACCGAACCCCCCGATCTGTAAGTCTCTCTTTGGTGTGACATTTGATGCCCGTTGTCATTCTTCCACCTCACTTCCGGATGAGATATCCAGTCATACGGTTCCATAGACCTCGACTCAATAATTACGTGTGCTTGTCTCTCTCCTATGTCCCTCGCCCCCTTTTCTAATTTTGGCTCCCTCCCGTGGGCCTCGTCCGAGGTCGCCCCATCTCGGGACTCGTGCTGTCAGTTATTATGCGAGGCTCGTCCTACGCCTAAGCTGTACGATTGACTCAGGAGATCGGGTACTGCACTGCATGCCTACTGCAAGATTCAGCACTCTATCCAGCCACAAGCAGACGTGTTATTGAGACCAGTTAAATTTATTAGTAGGTTTGTAATATACGGAACGTCACTCCAGACGTGGAAAGGTAACCCAAGTTCTCCATAGCGTGTCCATGACGTGGGTACCGTAGAGCGGAACCAACCTACCGGGTCTTCTTCCCCGTGAATCATATCCCACAACATGGGCGGGAGGGACCCATGTGTCTCCCCGCCGTGTGCTTGCCTGCGTAGAGAGGCGTTAACTCTATTTGGAGTATTGGACGCGTCCATCCCATGCACTTCCCTCCCCTTTTTTCTATTCGTGGTAGCGACGAGCATAAAAGCTTTTCGAAATCCTCATATCCCAAGTTTCCGGATAGAATTAATCTACACCATAAAAATTCTCGGGATACTCCAGCAGCTCACTCAGTTGCCATCTCCCCTTACCTACCTACGTTCCTTCCCTCAAGCCTCCTTATCAGTAGCTCGGAACTAGACCAAGCAAGCAAACAAAACGAAGTGGAGGAAAGTCTCCGCCAACATTAGCAATGCCTCACGCCACGAAGAAACCATCTCGTCCACGGCTCACCACCGCCGTCTCGGCCCCCGTTCAATACTCGCAGACCCGGACACAGACCAGCCAGCCATCTTCTACATCGGCCTCTTCGTCCTACCCGTACGGCTGGACGGCAGCGGACGCAGCTAAGGCTTCGAGAGACGGCGCGTTTCTTACACCATGGCCCCGTGACGAGTCTTACTATGCACCGCCTGTCCATCTGCTGGGACAAGGCTACCAAGGCTATCAGGGTCAGGCCCAAGACCAGAGTCAGAGTGCTCGAGAGGTCCAGTACTACTACTCGTCGACTCGCAAGCCATCTGCGACCCCTGATCAGGGAGGGAGCGGTGCTGGGAAGTAATGCTGTGTTTATGGGCTCTTATTGAACGCTGCTGTCTCTCGCTTTTGGAGGAAGATTAAGGGGTTAGTGAATTTACAACTTTGCCGTGCTGGTCAATCTTGGAATGATTCATATGGAAAAGAAGTGCTGCTTGTAGAGATATACGGCGGATACTATAAATCAGGAGTTTGAGGGCTGTTATAGGGGGCACGTGGATATGGTAGGATACTGACTTGCCAATGGGTTATGAGTGGGCTTTAGAATGTATGTGAGAAGAGTCCTGGGTTAGAAGATGGGACGCATGTTTAAGAAACTTTTGTGGTACTTTTGCTATTGTAACGTACATTCGCTGTGGCCTTAGGAAGCTGGAAATAGGTTAGGGTTGGAGTTCGACGTCATGTCTCTACATAGAAGGAATAGGAATCCAGGTTGCAAGAATCGGAGTGGGAGTTTAATAAATTTCTTTACATGAGAAATGTAAAAGCTTGGGAGTGCGAGATACTGAGACTTGAACAGTGTTTTGCATAGAGGAAATGATAGGCTGGGAATATCGAGCTTTGAAAATATCTCATGGCCTACGAAACACTTTTCACTTATTCAACCTGTTTACCTACTCATATAATCATTCGGTCGCTTGTTTCCTGCTCATACTTCTCTTCTCTCCTATTTCCGTTCTCCATGAATATAGCACTCATGTTTATAAAATCGTCTATACTTTATCCCTATTCAAGCTAGGGTTGTCATGCAGAGCAAATACACACCGAAAGGCATGTTTATAGATATGTGGTGATGTTAGTCGAACGTACATATCTACCTAGGTACCTATTCCCCTCCCCTTATTGCCCCTGAGTCTGGATTCATCTTTGACATCTCTATTGGGAGCGGACGCACAGATTCCCTATAATGCCCAATCTATGTTCAGACTGATGCTCTTACATCACGTCTCATGCAAGCGAGCTGAAAGGGATAGCAAACCGCCGGGTCTAAGTACATGGCCATTCTATGAGTTCTGGAAACGCCGATAAATTGGATAAAATAGGGGCATTGGCTTCGACTATTAGCACATCTACTCCATTCTGTATCATTGGTGGGATATTGACTTAGTAAACCTGTGGTGAAGGCTTTGGTCATTCATACCATCCCCATAACTGTATTTTCTATCGCCATTCGCATTCGGAACAAAATATGGCTAAACTAATCGTAATAGGGGTCCAATTAGGATAAACTACCTAGGTAGGTACGCGCACGCGATAATCCCTGGAGCCACGCATAGCCCAGAAGAAATGTCCCTTTGGATGGTTACCAGTGGTTTGGTACGGTAGATCTGATCCTTTCTGCTGACTGTTTGCTAAAGCCTAAAATAGCCCGCCGTGATCAATTCAACGTGAATACCCCATTTAGGAGGTCGAGGATTACACGAGTCATCCTTCAACCGTGAAACCGCCCCTTCAGTACTGCACTGTACCAATTACGTAGAATTTGAGATTATATGGCAGGTATATGATATCTCACTCGCTATATGCTGTGGATCAGTTGGTACAATTACCTCGAGCTTACGATTAGGTGCAGGAACCCCTGGGGACATTTGATAGGGGATGGTCTAGGTCAGAGAACACATACCAGAGATGTCTGGAATTCGAAAATTGTATTATCGCCTATTCAAAGACTTAGGACCAAGATACCATGGTGTGATGGTCCTGGGATATACAATTTCAGTCATGAACGTAAATACACGACTCACCTGCTCGCAACTTATATACAAAGTTATATCATCTCAAAGGCTGAAGCATAGAAGCTGAAATTATTGGTCAGTCGCAAAAGGACATAAGGCTGAGGCCAAGCTCCAACCCAGCTCCCAATGTCGTGTTATCCTATGTGCATGGGGGAAGCTATAACACATACTCTTAAAGCCTCTAAAATCTAAGCGCGTAACGTTCCCTTTAAGTTTAACCTGTCATCACGCAATCTAAGCTTAACAAGCTCGGCATTGCTTTAGGGGATTCCCTAATCGGCCAATCCTAGATAAATGTATCTATAACAAGCTATAATAATGTCGATGACCAGTCCACCTAGTTGCCATATACGGAAAGACGCTCGGCGTCGAGTGGAGTCGCACAAGAAACTCTCCGCGGCTCAGCGGTCCGCAATAGGGTGTGGGTGGTCATGACAGTCATGTGCCGGCGATAATAGGACTCGTCACATCACATCACACCTCGGAGTTAAGAAGCCATCTACCTAGGTAAGACTATCTAGCTAATGAGATCGTTATTCCGACCCATTACTCGTGATTGTTGGCCCCGAGTCTATAAGAATATAAGCCTATCGTTGGAACGAGCTCGCCTCGCCACCGGTTCAATCAGCTTCCGAGATGTGATAGCGGCGCAATGTATTACCATTCCTTCATCGCTTCTAATCTATCACAATATCTATCGATATCGATATCGTTCGAGCGCTGCTCCGGACTCGGTCCGCTCGCGATTTGCTCGTTATTTAGATAGCGACGCCAATTGGTCAATGGCGTTAATGGCTACTTACATGGAGCTATGTACTCATCCCCTAGATACGGGTAGCTAACCATCTTCGAGCGCGCGACAAGCGAGCGAACTTGTTCCGAAGAAGTGTGATTGATTCAGTTGCGTCGCATAGCGCCGACTGCTACTACTACTAGGAACCGCTTCTTGCGTTCGCGCAAATCAACGCGGGCGTTCGAAGCCACCGTGGCTGCAGACGGCCTGCCACGTTTGTTCCGACTGCAGGTGTAAGTAGAAATCGTGAGAGATGATATAATACCTGTAAAGTTCCAGCTGCAGCAGAAGCGCTATTCGAAGAAGGACAGCCAGCCACCTTGCAAGTAATTAGATGATTAGGTAGCCATTCAAACCTGGAGCTTTTTCGCCTTGGGTTTGAAGTAGATATATTAGGTAGGTAGATAGGCATGCACTTAAACCTACGATGGACCTGTCAAGTAAGTCTGCGATGCGCCCACGACAACAGCGACAGCGGCCGTGCGTCGTGGAACAGGGGAACAAGGGGTTAAGTATGTACGAACAGCGAACATAGTGCCCCTGTCGAGGCGCTTTTCTAATGACATTGGGCTTCAACGCTGTTGAACAGCGCTGCGGGGGTTGCAAGATTGCAACGGTGACTTTTGCGGTTTTCCTCCGACTTGCAGCGCGCACACAGAAGCACATCTGATATTGGAAATCCCAGACGACGAGCAAGAGCCCTCGCTTCGAGACTCACAAGCGAAGGACACTTCCGCGGTGATCATCCCCTACTTTACCCTCAAGTATACGCTATCGCCTATTCTGGAATGTAGTTTGTGCGACTTGCCTTTACGATGTATCGTCGCGAATTCTAGACTTGCCAACGAAGACCAATCCATCGACATGGAATACTGTCACTTCTAATAAGTAAGGGCTAGAGCGTGATTCGACACGCTTAGTTTGCGAGAATGCTTGGCGTAGATCGCTGACAGACGAGGGTGTGAAGAACAGAGCCCGGGGGTGGAGATCGCGTGAAGATTGGCGATTTGTTGGATACTTGCTTGTAGGCTAGGCCTGAATATCTGGTGTACGATCAAAATGCAAAAGGTAATGCCGGGTAGCACCGAGTATAAGATGATTTGTGGTGTTATTCTCTGTATGTCAAACGCCGTTCTGCGGCAGATATAGCCAACCGATTGATGGTTCCCGTATCGTTGCTTGCTCAATGAGCTTCGGAGTCGATCCGGAGTTGATGAAATTCCAATTTCGATTTGTACCCGCCTACGACTCCAACTCATACAAAGCTCCAAGACTCCATTTACCACAGAGTAATAAGTGCAAGTATCGTGATCCCAATCTAATCGTTGGAGAAAAGTCCCATAATTCCTTTTCTTCTTCGGGACTTATTGAAACGAATCCGCGGAGAGCTAACATTATTATATGGATATGAAAATATACCGTGATTGCCATGACGGTATCATATAAAGAAGCGAAAGTTGTTACTTTGCGAATATTGGCGAGAGCTGCATCGGGCCTACGGAGTATGCGCATCGGAGCATATGAGTTTTGATGTGAATGATTTCTCCGCGCATAATTTTTACAAGATGAATCCCATCGTCCCTATGTTCTACATTTTTCTGTCTCCCACAGGGCAATGAACACAGGTAAATTAAAATTACAATGACGTCGTCGCTTCACTGCTTCTCCGTATCTCCATATGAATCATATGTGTCCGACTGCCGGAGATGTTGAATCTCACAAGAATCCGAGGTGTCCGGCATGCATGCATACCATATAGAATGATGGTAATCTTTTGATTCGAGAAACATCTCGATCATAATTTCCCGGAGACTTCGGTATCATGATACGGGCATCCGGACTTCTATATCTGGTACATTCTTCTTAGGTGAGATAATTTGAACCTGACTAAGACGACCATGGGGGTTACACGAGTAACTCCGGCGTGGGGTGAGTAACAGACGGAACGGGGCCTTCGATGGTTACCCCCCAATCCCCCATCATCCCGTCGACCTTGTGGGGGTTTTCTCCAGTTGCTAAGATCGTGGCAATGTAGTAATAATAACTCTATTTAGGGTTTCGAAGGAATCGGATAGCTTGCGAGTAAGCACCTGCTGAACTGGGACAAGGATAGCAAAGATACAGCAATCCTTCGAGATATGAGACAGCGTTTTAAGATGCGAAGCAAGGGATTCATTTGTGTGTAGGGCTTATCAACCATGAAGCTTGATGGCAGGGTCTTGATCAGCTTCTACAAAAAGATATTTGACATGTTGATCCACCTAGCAGCGAGTCTTCTTTGCGTTTGCCTGTGATAGAAAGTACCAAAACCCCGAAAGTCGATAGAGATACCTTCCGGCTTCATCGCAATGGGTAATAGAAGCGAGCTTATTCGTTAAAAATTGATATATCGATATACCCGGGAGACACGGAGAGTCAAATTCACATGTTTGCCATTTAGACGCCATCCGATTATACCATTATACCAAGATCTTATAGTTATTACAAGTTTCAGCCATAATCACTCAATCTGGATACGTTGTCATTTCCATGTGAGTTGATCGCCCCGCCGCAGCCAAGTCTCAGATGTGCCTCATGATTTGCGTTACACATGGCGAAGATATGAGTCTTCCAAGATTCGTCGTGAATCCTGATGCCTGATGGCAGTGCGCAGGCGGCTGCGCATCTTCTCGTGACTAAGGATCGGGTGCATGCGGAATTGAGTTGTGGATGGCCCTCCGACAATTTCCTGATTTTCCTGGCTTTCCTGACTTACCTGACTTTGCCTCGTGACTAGCTAGCTCTGTGTTCATGACACATACCATTGTAGCGTAGTGAACGGATTGTCTTGGTCGCCAATAATGGCTGAAACCACCAATACTATAGTAGCTTCGGTTATTTCGCGGCGCGACTAATGAGTAGCGAGCCGAAGAGCTTTGCTATAGGCCTCGGAAACCAGGAGGCGCTTTGCCGCAAATCCTATTCGCTATCCTCGGTCAAATTATCGGCAAGCGTTTCCACGACGGATCCAGGCTTGCGCCGTTGCGTAGATTCGACGCGAAACGGTTGCGACTCGCGAGTCGTATGGGACGGGAATCTTGAATAAGGCGAAGATCTACGAGTCCTCCGTCTGGCCTTTTTGAACAAACTTCCAGGCCCTACATAGCCCTAATAAGCTCGGATAGTATCAACCAATTAATGATTAACTCGTTTCGTCGAAAACATTACGGGAAATCCGTAAAATCTGGGGTACCCTAAGTGGACAGGGTCCAATTGTTTAATCTTCTCTTACTGGTCGTCCGGAATCCTGGAGCGAACAAAGACGGTAGGAACTCCAGAATTTTCCTGAATGGGTACCGGCAGGCAATACGAGGCGGTCAACGTGGACCCGAATCTTTGAGAATTTCTTTCTAGAACATTATCGCTGCAACCCTATCGATTTTATCTACGCTTGTTACCTGGATTTCGGTAAGGGAAACCCTTAAGTCGAAGCGGTAACACGCATCCACTACGTTGCCAGTACGCCTTTGTGTGCTTGCGCGTATGTGCGCGTATGTGTACAACACTGCCTGCGAATCTGCACATGTTGACTGCCTATCGAGGCAGGGTCCCGACTGTAGACTTGCCCTTGACGGGAGGTTGATGAATTTAGGTAACAGTGCCTAGGTAGACACAATTGCGTGCTCAACTCAACACCGACATCCACAATGAGCACCGGAAATGATCGTGGAAAAGGGAAGCTCAACAACATGATCGCGAAATGATAACAAATAAGACATTTTGCGAGGTTTGTAAGCACAAGTACCGCAATCAAAACCCGGAATTACATTGGGTTGTACTTAGGAATATAGTAAGAGTAAGCGACAATGGTTTGAGATTATTCGGAATCCTCTTTGCTACGGATATAGGATGGATGATACTCACACAATACACACTTGTGCACACATCCATATTATTGAAGCATCCTACGGGCGGTGTCAAATCCGACGTTGTGTTGCGTCTGAGTCAGGATCGTAAACGGAGACCCCATGGGCCATTGATTACGGGATCTTGCCTTTGGGAATATGTGATATGGGATTTGGGATTTCTCACGCACATATTATTAGGCAGAAGATCAAACGCCGAAAAATATGTAATCTACCTACCCAGCCAGTCCAGGGGGGTAACGGTTGGTTGCGAAATTTCCACCTATACGAGCCAGCGTTTAATGGGCAGGCGGTCAAGGAGAAATGCCGGTATTGGCCAACACAACGAAATGTTGCGGTCAGCCAACTCACCTTTGGCACCTTTGGTGTCCGTTGGACCAAGTAATTGTTAGACAAGTCAACGCTCATTGCCCAGCCCGCCGAAACCTGCTGACGCCTACTCGTGGCGCAAAGGAAACCAGTTGCGAGGAATGAAATGATCTATACGACCAGCCAGCCCAGCACAGTCGTCATAGTCATCAGAAATCATGGTTGTAATGTGAAAGCAAAGCCCAAAAAGTAACGCAACGGCAAACTATTGCCTTTTCACCCATCCATCATTCCATTAATTCAAACAATCAAATCAAATGAATTTCTTTTTCGAATCCCGAGGAGCTCGTCGCTTTCACCCCTTACCCGCGTCCTGCGACGCTCGGACGGCACAAAAGGGGGGAAACAAGTAAAAATAATAAGAAAATAAAAAAACAATAAGGGGGATAGACATTGGCTATTATTGAATATTTGGAGGTTTCCCAATGAAATGGAAGCAATCAAATGCAAGCTAGCGAAAAACGAAACATGGGAACGTCCCCCGTTTTAACTCGCTGCCCAAGGTGAATGGCTGCCCGAGGACCAACCGCGGGAAACGCCTCCCTCGTCACAATATTAGTGTGTGTCGTGTGGTAACGAGAATAGTAAGAAACTATTATGTGACGGATCCTGCCCACGAAAGGAAAGCCAAACGGTGGCTCGGCAAGCAGGATTTACGCTCCAGACCTCCAGATAGCCGTCAACAGGAATGAACCTGCGACTTTCGGCATCTGTCCGTTTCGTTACCATCTCGTAGATTGTTGTATCTGTCGGAAGCCAAGGGATTTGACATCCTGCTGTATTGGGATTTCTATGTAGGTATTGTATGTAGTAGATTACTTTACTTTGCAGTAATCAACCAGAGCTGCTATTGCTACGCAACACACAATTAACCTCCGGTTATCTACAATCCTGGTCATCCCCAGCTTCCCAGAACCGTGAACGGGAGGTTACGGGCTTACTGTAACCGGGGTTCGAATAAATACGGTAATAGAACACAGACCTCGTAACTTGGACACGGACCTAACCAGCCTAGGATGCTCGGTACCGTAACTTAGTAACATGATGGTAACTTAGTATTGGGTGTTGGGAAGCGGGAGATGGACCCGACCGCGGCAGTCGGATAAGACAGGGTAATGTGGGACTTGCTGAACCCTGATCGTCATTGTTTCCACGGATCCAAAGACCTTGTTCAATGGGGCCTGCATGGTAATCCCGCGGTCTGGTCACTGACTCTTGCAACATTCTTGCCTCTCTTGCCCTATTCAAGCTTGTGGGGACTGCAAACGAAGCTACCGGGGAAGAATGGAAGAATGGATAGAAGGCCAAGAAGCCCAACAGCGAGCTGCCAGCAAATGTTGTACATGTTGTACATACAGATTTCGTGCTTGTGTCAACTCTGGGTACGTCCGTATTTGGGAAACGCAAGTCTAATGGCGGTGTCTACCCGTTACTTATTTGGTCGTTCATGATTGGTAGGGACGAGACTCGGGGAATGAAAATGTACATAAGGGCCTGGAATAGCGCAAATGGGGGGGTTTCAAAGCTGACTCTTGTTAAGGCGGTCTAGGCTGACTTGGTGTTGACACCGTATTCCTTGCCCTTCCCGGGGAGCCACACCCCCCCTTTTCGCCCGCATCCATGACAGGCGGTCTGCTGGGATTATTTGCAACGTGGGGGAAGCGAATAACGGGGAAACTGGAAAATAGGGCATGTAACTGTCAGAAGCAAGGCCCAGTCCTGGTTGCTGCCTCCGTGCGGCGATGATTCATGTCCACCACGCACACCACGGCGCACGCACGTACACCCTTTCCTGTATATATTTGTTCTCATGGCCATCCCATGCGCTCCCGTCCCATGCCTCCGTTTTCCTTGTTTTGATACCCCAGATAACTATCAATAGCCTTAGAGCAGTAATACATAATCCATCATCTTCGTCATCATCCTAGCTCTAGCTCTAGCTTTGAACTTCACGTTCTTGATCTACTGCAACGCGATATTACTCGATTCACCACACGCACTGACATATACGCGACTTACACCCTCAACAACCTGGGTGACGCATTTATACCACACGAATATTCACGAGCACCCTTTCTGAACGAAGGCATATCACCACAAGCTTTCGAAATGTACAGCCCATACGGCTCCTACAGCTCCATGAGCTCAGCATCTCAACCGATGGAGATCCCCACCAGCAGCTACCTCTCGCACAACTACAATACGGCGTACACAGCATCGTGCGCGTTCCCCTCGTGGCCCCAACGCTCGTCCCTAACCGACTCGCACGAGCAGCGAGCTACTTCTTACCTGTCGGACGACGACCTATTCCCCTTCGACGACTCGGACGACGCGCACAGCGTCTCTAGCGCGGGTAGCACAACGCCGACATCGCCCGTGGCCGCCGTAAACGAGGCCGACCTGCTGCAGATGCAGCGCGAGCAGCAGATGGCCATGCAACGCGAGGCCATCAAGTTCCTGCTCAACGAGAAGGAGCGCCGCCGCCAGCAGATGAAGAAGCAGCGCCGCAGCTCGTCAGGAGGGAGCAGCAAGAAGAGCAGCCCGAAGACCAAGGCGGCGCACCTCGACGCTATCGCCGAGGCGGGTGAATGAATGTGGCCCCGCTACACTGATTGGAAGATGATGCAAAGCTATAATGGTAAGCTTAGGCGCTATTGGCGCATGTGCATTAAGCTGACCGCTACTAGAATTTTGGCTATTTTTTACTACGAGATATCACGATTCACGACGATTTTTACGATGATAATGTCCCCCATTTGATACCCCCATACGATACCCCCCGATGAGTCACTGCACACGCCACTCATCATCAACAGCCCGGAGCTGCGGATGAGGCTTTTCATCCCGCGCCACACGGATTGGCTGTTGGTTGGTTACGGCGATAGGAGATACCATAGATTGTTGCACACGCACACACACACAACACCAACAGGTTCTCAGAGGTTACTACATATAGTAATCTAGCGCCCGGTGACATTCGCCACGCTACCCCCCTTTCATCTGGTTTGGATTAGAGAATCGACGACGGCGCCATAACGCCTCAGACATCGTTGGTTCCCTGAGATGACAAACTCGTCTCAGCCACTTGGTCTGAGACCAGTAAACGGCGCGACAGCACCGACATTTGCAAATTGTCGATGCGTCCGTTAGTACCTATAGGAAGGGGGGAGGAATTCCGCACACCCAGAGGCTTTTCCAAGCAGGGTTGTGTATTTTTTGGTACCGGGCTTTTTTTCCCCAAGTATGCATTGCATATTGATTGGCATTGGGCTTTTTATTTTTATTCGGCGGTGAAGGAGGTTCCAATAGAAGCAGGATTACCTAGAAGAGTATTGCGATTATTAGTTGGGGGTGACGGACCAGTGACGACGCGGCATTGCTAGACCGAGTCACAGCGGATGGCCCGGGCTGCTGGCGGCGCAGCGCGATTGGACAGAATTGCAAATCAGGGCACGTCGCACGAGATTTTCCGGATCGGCTGCTTATTGGTTCCGCTTCGAGCGATGGAGTCTGCACGATGATGACGGATGGCTTGTGTGTTTGGTGAGAGGAAGACACACGAATGGTGTACAAGACCTCGTAATGGGGATGATGGAGTACATATGTAGCTCAATAAGGAGAATTGAAACCAAATTAACAAATCACCACATCACTATGTCACTAAAAATATCTATTTTGTGTTTGTGCCTGAATCTGTGAAATCCTATCGTATTCAAAGAATAAAAAGAATACATAGTGTAGCTATTAATTACGTAGGTACCCAGACTTGGTCAATAGGTGTCGCCGATGCGAGCTACGATCCGTGGCTAGTATCTGTTGGCACTCACCGGATGCAAGGAGGCCGATTCCAGCCACCCGGGGTTAACGATTTAGGGATAGCGTCGTCTGGGCTTGCTTACATATACATTTCCAACAAGTTTATTGAAGCTTTAGGGTTTGGCGACTTTGACCGGTTTGTGATGATCTTTGCAGACGGGATGCCGGTTGACGGACATTTGAACATGGGCAAGCATAGAGCACAGACACGCCGCACACCAACATCCGGAATGGATCGCCTCTCTTAACCAAGCGTGGGTGATGAGTGATGGATGATAGGCGACAGGGGATGAGAGGTAAAGCCCTTACCCTAACTTACCTTACCGTGGTATCGCGTACCATATCACCAAGAAGTGATTGCTTGACGGTGGGGCAGAGACACACACAACGCAATCTGAGCACATCACGGTTTGTATGTGCGTCTGTCGGTGAATGCCTGATCGATAGTTGCCCTAAAGTGGATTCACAAGCACACATACGCGAGTAGAACCAGGTAGGTGGTTTATCATTGCGAGTCGGAAGCGCATAGTCCGATCCAGGGGGGGTTACCGCGCATTACATTGTTGAGAATTCCTATACCAAGAGACAGGACGAATCTTCAATTAAAAGTTGGGCCAGTAAAAGTCTTATGTGGGGGAACGAGGGATGCCCATGTGAAAGTACTGATACACCAATCACGGATATATTCTTCGTTGACCGACTATTATTTGTTGGTGGCCGAATCCGCCTTGCTTGGTTATTGACCGCCGGTGGACTATTGATTCGAGGACTCTTTCTCTCTAAACGCTTTACTACTTCCTCAAGGCGTAGGATTCTATGGATATAGGAAGAAGATGGCCCAAATGAGGAGCCTTTGGAATACTATGTAGCTTGAAGACCAATCTGAAAGACTACATATGTAGCTGTTGATCATAGGAGTTCTGGAACGGTTCCAGTGGATGGCGAATATGTACCCCGCACCAAGCTGGATATGGCACAATACCTCAACAGCTTCGTTTTATTTGCTGTCTTAGGTCCTAGGATCGTCAACGGTGTTACCTTGATTATCTCACGCTAATGATGAGCTCTATCAGAATGCAGCCTATTATACGATAAAGCTTAAGTTTCATATGATCAACACCAGGTCACCAGACTCAGCCTCTATACTATATAAGGATGAGAGAGGTATAGTCGGAGTAAACGCGGAGAGTTAAACTTGGTATAGCGATCTTTTTGGTGGCAGATTGTCTTGAGATAAGATGTGTGATTTGATAATAGTGGCGAGCTTTCGGAGCTCCCCCGCATGAACTATCAAACAAGCTTACCTCAGTTTATTGCACATCTTGCCAAATTTCAGGGGATGGGCCGGGATATGATGTTTTGGAAGAGGTCAGTGCTTTTAAAGATACTACCTCGTCCGGTGAGCTACGGTCGTACGCTGCTGACATGGGGTTTAATCGTCAACGAAGTTTGAGATATTTATGCTCTCTTGATCGCGACCCGTAGACCCATAGCTCATTAATTTACAACTATGTGGAGAACCCGTGTAGACTATGTCTCTGTCAAGTAGCTGGAACGGAACGTAGCCGAAGCAAGATTCCCGTCCCTCTCCCTTCCCGCTTTTGCTTGGACGGTGGCTTATCCCCATGATTATCATCCTAGATCTGCCAATTATATGTCGTACATATTAATTGATTCCAACCTTGTGCTGATCATAACCATAGCGTTATCAACTAACAACCAACAGTCAAGTTGAGACGTACTCTGCTACACGATAGGTCAGGCGAAGATGTTGTATGAATTGAAGTAGCTTATACTTGCTTATACATGTCATGTTAGAAGTCGCAAAGCCGCCAAGTCTCAGCCTGAGATAACTTCGCAGCCTTGCAATAAGCTAGCGTAGTATCCATAATTTCGCTTCAAACCGCTGGGTTACGCCATTGAAAAGTTGATGTGGAGGGTCAATGGCATCTTAATCCATGATGAAGAGATTTTGAGGGGGAAAAGAGGAGAGAACATTCGATATGTTCCCAGGTTGCCCCTGGCTTACATCGTATCTTGGGGTATGACAATTATGCAAGGGACTGGATGGTGAGGAGAATGCGTAATCGGCCAGCTTTTTCGAAATGAGGCTACTATTCGATAGTCAAGTCAAAGTTGCATTCCAGATTAATCTGTATCATAGGCACAATACCATGTAGGATACCATGTTGGCCGCTCTCCTTACGGCCTGCGGGGTGGACAATTTTTTTTATTCAAAAAAAAGTTCCTAAATGCGCGACACCTTGCGACCCCCGAACCGACCCTACAAGCTAGGTTGTACAGGGGAGCTCTAGAATACGATCATCATTAATTATGAGGCATTTCACATATAGTGTCGAAAAGTTCGTGCGAGCCTCGAACCTGTAGTACAAAAACCCCAGGCTTCCATCGGTGAGTGTCGGTTGAGAACCTAGGCAACTAGGTCGATGGAGATCTAGAGTGGTTATATTGTGGGAATGGACGGTTGATGTCTCATCGGAACCTGTGCAGTATTGGTTACATGCGATGAGCTGGAGGTTTGGAGACCCAATGTATCTTCTCATGTATCTTTATATCATAACTCCACCAACACATGTATGCCATCCGCATTGCTTCAAGCATGTCTGAGATCATGCTTATACATACCTATTCCAGTATCGCAACGAGGCACTATGCATGTTTGGATCTGGTTATCTTTCCTAATCGAGCTCGTGTTCTAGCTGCTACCAGCCTCAACTTTCCATATCTACCAACTACTCTCTTGAACAACATCTCACCTCGTACCCATTCCTATTTCAACGACAGGCGCAACTCGTCAGTCAGATACTAGGATCGGCAGCACGGCATAATACGCCGTGCCTCCCTGTTCTCTTAGTTCAAGGTTGGGCGCGCAAGAAGGGAAAGAAGCGCGCACTATAAAGTGAGTAACGTGGTTAGGATGCTGGTACCCATCGGTGAGGAAGCGAGAGGCACGACGTCCATGTGCGTTGTGCATGGGATGATCTTTCATGGTGGGGTAGACAGTGGCTTTATGGTCAGGTCGAGTCTTTACCTATCAACCCTTGAGAGATGGCAAATGTCCGATGGAGAACGAGAAAGTGGAGAGACATGTAGAGAAATGGAGAAGAGTCGAGATAATAATATTAATAGAGGTACCTAACAAGAGAGTACGCAAGCAGTAATTTGCAGAATACAATGCTTACCATGCACTGCATGCTTGCCTTCTAAAATTCTGTCGTCTCACATTACTTCAGAAGGTTAGGTAGCTTTATTACAGGTATGTATCTCTTTCAGGGGAATAACTAAAAAAGAAGGCTGTTGTGTCGAATCGCTGTCAGCGACCCTTGCATCCTTCTACCAACGAAGTTCCTCGTCACTCTCTTTTGCCGCCGCGCCGAGCCTTAGTAAATGCATTATAGCCAATCATCCCGCCCGGGTCGAGCACCCCTTGCCGGCGACGGACCAATCCCAGCTCGAATCCGCTATTTCACGACAGTCGGCGCTACTGCGAGGAACGACGTTCGTCAACATCCATTCTCACTTGTCCAATGCTAACCCACTTACGGATTACCTTTTACCCAACCACATGTCATCGTTACCATTCTCCTCAGTGCTGAGAAAAATAGCCAAATGAATCTCCTATCTACACTATGTCTCTAGGGCTAGCACCATCATCAAACTTATGAACCATTCATACTTCGAAACAACGGTGTCCAACAGAACGCCAGTAGCCACTTTTACAGAGTCATACTATGCAACGATGTCCACTCACCAGGAGGTACTTTCGAGTTCTGACAGCCTTGATTTAGGTGCTTAGCTGCGCCTTACACCTCAAACCCGCCCCCGATATTCCTTTGGGGAAACTTGCGACCCCGAATCCGAGATAGACGATTTTTGTCATGTATAACCGTTACCACGGGGCTCGACAAAGCCTCCATGACCTGCTGCTAAAACGCATGGTCAAACGCCGCAGAATTCGTACGACTTTTTCTTGCTCACCTTGAAATATCTGTATATGCCTATTTCTGGCCGTCTACGCAAAGTGGCGAAGCTAGACGAGCCTCAATGCATCAACCAGAGGCAGAGTAGACAGGTTGACGCTAATTATACCAATGTACATACCCATGTACCCATAACCCTTCAGGTCCCCTGTTCTTGCATGATCCAACGCACTACTGTATTGAGGGCAATTCGATCACCTTGCTACCCTGAACTGTACCCTGTCCATTCGGCAGGCGATGGCTGATCCAGAGACCCCTGCGAGATGCTGCCAATGTATGTAAACCTGGGCTTAGCCGGACCCGTATCCGCTCTAGATATGGCCGCTCGGTTCTTTACTACGTAGTATATGCGATCTGGGCCATTGAGAGCTCAGAACAACTCCTCTTTAGGCGCTGGACCTCTCGACAGCGATACATGTCTTATTTGCTCTCGCACACCCCCCTAAGCTCGACCGAGCGTGCCGTCTTCTTTTACTTCCTCGCATCTTATTCAACGTCGGTTGTTCCCTCTCATGTATACACGGTCCAGGATCATATGCAGAAGACAGGCCTTCTCCAAGCCATTCTGATTCAAATATAGTGACACTGCCGCTACTGTAACACGCTTCCACGAGGAAATAATCGGATTAACACGCCTCTGTGCTACATACCCGATTCTCTCTCTCTCCACCTGATCTTCCTCCTCAAAACTTTCTAACCTCTACAAACCATTTTCTTCTCTTCCTAGGGTCTACAAAGAGAACAGGAAGCATCAGTACTCTTCCGAGCCGGCGCAACATAGCAGAGTGTTATCGTGGAACCCGACCAACCGTCCCTCGAGCTAATTGCGCATCTAGTTCTCGTGGAAACGACACCATAGCTCTGGCACGCGGAACGTGGAAAGAAACGACTCATCCGGGAACGGGCAGGTTTAGGTGTTGCGTGTGATGTTCGGGGGCCGAATTGTGTAGCGCCCCCGCTTGCCTGGACACTGGGAGAGTTTTATCTCGCGGATATACAACGCAAGTCGAGGTGAGTTGTCTGTCTAATTTCGGGGTTTTTTATTTTGCGCACAGGCTTCATGCTTTACAAGAGGCCCTTATTCCCCGATTCGCTTAATACCAAAGCGAATACCACCGTGATATTAACACGCTGGTAGGTGACTAACACTACAATGTCGTCCTCGAGCTACCAGACGATGCCCAGGCATCGCAATGCCTCCACGAGCTCTGCCGGGCGCTCTTCGAGAAAGGGAAAGGTAGTTGCCGAACCACCGAGAGACTTTACATCACCGACTACGCTCGTCAGATACTTTGAGCCAACAGCAGCAACAGCTTCTATGCTGTTATATGGACGTGAGTAATGGAAGTGCAAGCTTTGTTGTTGGCTCTGTATGCTAACATCATGAACAGAGGGTAACTCAGTAGTCGTTGCGCACCATGATAGCTTAACGATCGAAAGGCGGTTCTCGCGCCATTCGGCAGAAATACACTTGTTAGCCGTGGACACGCAAAGCGAGATAGGAGCCGGCCGATTGGTGGTTAGTTACGATGCGGAAATGACCGCAATTGTTTGGGACTTAATGACGGGTGATGAAGTTGCACGGTTTGCTTCGTATGAAACTCTTACGTGCGCAGCTTGGATGCGGAACGGAAATGTCGCATTCGGTATGGTTTCCCCCCTCCAATGAAGCTATCGTGAATCCTAGCTAATATCACGACTCCAGGCAATACGCAAGGAAATGTCATTCTCTTCGAACCAACCACATCCGAGCATATCTCTGCACGGACTATTGATCAGATACCTGTAACAGCTCTGGCACCTGCAGCTGATTGTAGGACCTTTGCCATTGGGTAAGTTTTCCGCCTCCCCTCTCCCCCTACTTTAGTCTCGTGTAACTCTTTGGACACCCCTTAACTAATGCGCATGAAGGTATCAAAATGGCTCCCTCCTGATAGCCACTCTTCAGCCACGATTCACAATTTTACATAATCTGAGCACATCGAGAGCACCGTCTCCAATTGTAAACCTGGCATGGCACGCCTCATCATCCCGGCAGAAGTCGGACATGCTGGCTGTGCAGACCAATGACGGCGACCTCAGGGTTTGGAGTGTGGCCAAGTCGTTCAACAGCGACGATCCTGCCAAGGTAGTGAGAATCTTAAAACGTACGGAGAATTATCAGAATGGACCCAACTGGATGGGTTGGTCGAAGAACGGTCGCATTATTCAGTATTCGGAAGGGTGAGTCCCACTGTGCTGTGCATGAGCACAAGTACGCGCGCGGTTAAGTGGAATAATGCTGATGATATCATTCGTTATAGGGAGACCCTCTCATGGGATGTTCGCACAAAACATGTCACTAATGACAGCATACCAACGCTAGAACATGTCCGTGGCCTGGCCGTGTACGGGCCAGGTGCCACATTGTTCACCCTTGGTGCCAACAACACTGTCCAACAGTTCGATCTGAACACGCCATCCATGATGGTTGCTAACGTCCAGCATCCTGCTAATCTTTTGCCACCGTCTCCCCCAGTATCCATTGAGGAGCAGCCTGAGCAAGGCGTTGTTATCATCGGCACTTCCGAATCAGACTCGTCGATCCCTATCAACCCTGAAGTTTCCGAGAGTGATGATGACCACCTATCGCCATTCGCGAGGCTTGCTCGCGGGGCAGACTCCACTGCTGACCCAATCGATCAGGATAGGTACATGGCGGCGAGTCCGGTATCTTCAAGGAGCCACTCGACCATTTCCAAGTCCTCTCGAGGCTCCGGTACTCGTGGTAGATATCCAGCTTCGGTTATGTCACGTGGGATGACCGAGAATACTTACATCTCTGCTGGGTCTTCTCTTAGGTCTTCTGCTATGCCGCCTTATGGCGACAAGGATGCTTACTCGATTAGCAGCATTAGCTCAGCTTCCATAACATCGTCTACGCGTTCTCATCGTCGGCCTTCGCGACTAAGGAATGAAGTCCTACCTAGTCCTGAGGAGTCGAAAGTTCATGACTTGTTCAAGTTTACAAGGAGCCGTCTTCATGACATCCCATATAAGCATGTTGCTTTGGCTGACCAAACCCGTCTTACTAATGATGACCTTCGCCGGCAGATGCTTAGCGTTATCTTCGGGTGGAACAGGGAGATCGAAGATCTTATTCGCGATGAGATGTCACGACATCCTATAGGTTCTCCAAACCGTATTCTTCTTGCTAAGTGGCTTGGTGACATTGATGCGGATTTCATGACGGCCACATCGGAGAATATGACTTCGTCAGATTGGATGTTGCTGGCTCTAAGTGGAATTGGTGGTCAAGCCTCTCAGCACAAGCTCGGCCGCGCGTATGTACAACGTCTTTTGGAGAGCGGCGATGTGCATGCGGCTGCAACGATCATGATTGGGATGGGTGATCATAATGACGCCATTGAGATTTACGTTTCACACAAGAAGTACATGGAAGCTCTTATCCTGCTTTGCCTCTTCTTTCCTGGTGTCTGGGAGCGACAAGCGCAAATCATTAAGAAATGGGGAGAGTTCGCTGTTCAACATGGCCAACAGCAACTGGCGATTCGATGGTAAGTTTATATATGACCTCGAGACCAATAACACTGTGCTAATATTCCCCCACAGCTTCGCTTGTACTGGTGTAGAGTCCACTGAGCCCTGGACATCGCCATCTGCTGCTCAACTAACTTTCCAGTCAATGAATCCAAGTATTCCAGAGATTCTAAGTCCACCCCTATCTCCTCCAGGCTTGAATCGTGGTCCTCAGCGTAGCATTGCAAAGACCTCGGCACTCAAACTCATCACTTCATTTGATAACCCAGGGAAGAAGTCGAAATTCTTTGCTACGGGTGGTGACGGAGGTCAGACTCCCATTGCTGCAGGCGTCACTCCGATAGCCGAGTCTGCTGTATCTCCTGGTGGGCATGACCCTAGCACTGCGTTCCTTCGCCCCTCACAGCGAAGTGCGTACAACACTCCTGCCACTGCTAAACCTACTACGCCTGGCGGGTTTGGACGTCAACGCCTACCTTCGATAGGGGAGATCCCAAGTGACGCTATCCCCCGTGACCTCTTGAAGAACGGAGATCTGCCAACGCCTCCAAATGACCAGGTTCCAGAAATGGGTGCTCAACACTCGCGCAAGATTTCTACTGACGAACGGTACGATGTTGGAATATCTGTGCCAAGAGCTTCCACTGCCAGCCCAATGATGATGAAGGATAGTCACCGTCGGAGGGACCCTCCTCCGCCTTCGCCATCACCACAGTCACTTGCTGCTTTAATGCAACAAGGTCGTTCTAGTCGGAATGGTGCTCGAGAGCGTAAGCCTGAAGGAATGGAATTAAAGATTCACTCCATTGAGGCTGCGATGAACAGTGACATAACCTCTCCTGAGCAATCGGTAGCCTCATCTACTCGTTTCCACTGGCCAAGCCGTCGTCGTGGACCAGGTTCGATTGCCAGCTCTGTTACATCGAACTCTAGTGCAGGACGAAGCTACCGAACCAACCAGACAGGTAATGGAGGCCGAGGTCTTAATGAGTACATTCACAGCTTAGACACTGCTTCTCACTACTCCAAAAAGCAACGAAGTCGCGAGAACAGCCGTCATCGCCAGGAAGAAAGACATGGTCGAAGCCGTGAGAGTAGCCGCAATGGTCGAGGAAATGCACGAGAGAGCTCGGAAGACAGAGGTAGGGGTGTTTCTCGAAACTGGACCCCAAAGCCTGCTAAACGGTCTCCTACTTCTCCCGTGCCCATGTCTCCTGAAGACCTAATCAACCTGAGCACGCCGAGACAGTCTGAACTGGGACAAGGTGAAGAGTTCGACTCTGGAGAACCAGTCACCATTCGAAAATCTAGCCAAGTCCGACGAATTTCGCCCAAAGGCACTCGTATCTCCAGCCGTGCGTCAAGCCGTACTGGTCGCCAGAGGAGTCTTGAACGACGGCCACCAGCACTGACCCTGGAGCCCCGTGGTAGAAGCAAGAACCGCGGCGATGGATCCCTTATGAGGTCTCCTTCGTCCCCATTGCCCATGTCAGCCCCCATGAAGTTTTACGGATCGGACGATGAGGAAGACTACCGAGCTGCTGTCGCGGCACAGGAACAATTCAGGAACCGTCACAATCGCAGCGGCAGCCAGAAGGATCCTTCATCCCCCGCTGTCTCCCGAGCCCGGGATCGCTCGCAAAGCCGCAAGAGGAATAAGACCCCGGCCGAGCAAGAACAGGAACCTATCCCGGTACCTCCCCCAGTGCCCAGACAACAGCTACAGACGAGTGCTCCACGAGCTGGAGATCTCAAGTTAATCTCGGCTGAGCGACAACTGAAGAAGGAGGCAGCAGCTCGTGAACTAGAGGAGCGCCGTAAGTCGCTTGCTCGTCGTCCGTCGGCACCTCCGATTCCTCACCCGGATGACTTGTCCCCAATTGTGGCTCGCCCACCAAGTGCCTTTGAACTACCTCAGACGACATTCGTGCCTCCTAAGGACGTTCCTACTCGAAGCCACACTGCGGACCCCACCAGGAGTTCTCACACTCGCAGCGGCACCGTCCCAATGATCGGTCTGCCGGCGACTCCTAAGGCTATGCGCCTTCAATTTGAGAACAATAAGATTGGTGTCCCACCCATCCCGGCCGCTTACAAGTCATCCTCAGGATCTTCCGGACAGCCATCTCCTGACAGGCCCGTGACTAACCAGAACTCCCCAACCAAGTCACCTCCTAGGTCGCCACCTAAAGAGGAATCCTCGCCACCCCTGACTCTCCTCCCTTCAACTGTGTACTCCCCTCCCGCGAGGCCCAACATCCCAAGGTGCATGTCTGCCCCTATTCCAGAGGAACACCCACCCCATGTCGCTCACTCCAGTCAACATCAGGGAATGCAGGCCGCCAACCAACCTCCCCGTAGAGGATCTATTACGGCGAGGAAGATGAGCGCTGATGCTGCCGCCGGCTTGCCCGGTATCCAAGAGACAATGGGGGCTGGGAGGCACTCGAGGAGAACTTCTCGAGATGACCAGATACCACCACCACCTCCGCCCCCACCAGTTCTAAAGGAACTCCAGCATCTGGCTACCCCTCCTCCTCCACCTCCAGCCCCTCTTCCTGGTACCATCTACACTGGCCCCCGAGGTTCAGGCTCTGGAACCATTGAGATCGTCATGGACGAAGAGGAGCAGAACGCACCACCGGCCCCTCCACCGTTAACCATTCCCGACCAACCTCCCATGCCGGCTCAAAGCCCCCCTGTCGTGTCTCCCGTTCGAGGCCACAGCCGTGGTGCTAGCTTCACTGATAACAGTCTTGCCGGACGAATCGGCCGTGTCACTGAGAGGATGCGCTCTGCCAGCCGTGGCCGGACCAACTCTATTCTCGGTAGCCGAACCAAGTCGCCTGAGACTGCCAGCATTCCCTACGAGAGTGTACCTCCCCCCGTTAGCATGCACAACAACGGCTTCACCTCTCCCGTAAACCAGCAACCCGCCGCCATCGAGCGCCACCCACGTGAGGTTCGCGCTGCGTATCAGGAGCGGGAGTATGGTAGCGGGCTCCATGCCAGTGAGATGATCTAAATCCATCTATCCGGCTATTTTCCTTCGAAATAACCTTCCTACTTTTTCTTTCCACCTCGCCTTGTTGCATTCCGATTATATACGACGCATATTTTGGATTCTTGCATCTCAGCATCCCTTTTGCATGGCGCTGGCGTTTTTTATGCCTTCTTCTCGTCATCATCTTCCTTACTTTTACCATCTTCACATTTGATACCACTTCTTCTTGGAATCCCTTTTTTACGCCCGCCATTTTGCGCATGCATGCAATATTATTCCCACTTATTTACGACCACCACCACGCACGACTTTGGAAACCCGGAAACATTTTGACCTTCCTACCTACCTAATGGCAGTCACGGAGCAAGAATTAACGACATGATACCTTCTCACACTATCTTACCAATACCCCTTTTTTTCTTACTGAGCAACACACCACCTTTTTTTCGCTTCTGCATGACTTTGTATACTTCTTCTATACCGGGAAAGATTCATCTATACCCATTGTTACCTCCACACGCGCGAGCGTGCTGGACTCTTGATATGACGACTTTATGACCTTTTTTTGGGAGGGACGGATGGACAGAGAAATAAGACGGAAGTAGGGCAACTTTTGGATGATACCGAAAATGGAAAAAAACGTGAAGGACATTACCCACCCGATACTTTTGAAAAACCCTGTAACCCTGTAATTCCCTCGTGGTGAGACGGAGGATATTTGTCGGGGTTTGGTTTGTACAGAACGAGGCAGCAGTAGTTTACTATATGGGTAAACTGCGTGATGATGATGACTTCTGGACTTCTGGACTAAGGGGAAGAGGACAGAGGGAGAGGTTGGGAAAAAGAAAGGGCAACGAAACAAATAAGTTCCCAGAAGAGAAAAGTCTAACGACAAGAATGGTGCTGCCTCACGGCATCTTTGTTCTTCACTTCTTACTTTCCTGCTTGCTACTTTGAGTGATGGTTGAGAAGGATGGTGATATGGCCAATCCCAAATTTTTGAGAGTCTCTGTTATCATAGTATACCTCAGTCCTTATGCCTAGGTAGTTTAATTGGGAGTTTATGGTGCTTTATGATTATTGATATTTATTTCAAACGTGATTGATAGGTATTGATAGCAGTTAAGTAAAGAATTGGATGTTAAATGTGAGGGGGCATATAGGTATTAAAAAAGGAGTGGTGGGGTTGATGCGTTGTACCTCCACTATCGTCAAATCCCAAGACGACATCTCAAGACCGCGTGTTCGAATGCGAGCGTGAAACACATTTTACATCATCAAAAATTACATTGCATAATATTCTAACAATAAGAAGCATGTGAACTCACAAATGATGGAAGAATAAAAAAATAAAAACAAAAATGGAGTCGACAATCTCCATCTTCTTCCACTAGCCCAAGTCCCCGAGTCAACGTAATCCACCACACCATGCGACGGTGGAGAGACTCTGCAGAGTGAAACCTCCCTGAAGGTTACTCTCCATTTCCTAGGACCACCTAATCAACACTGGTTACCCAAGTGGATAGGTGGTCACCGCGGCATTTGCAGTGGGCGCGCCTCGGGGGTTCTTATGGAATTGGGATTAGTGGAAGGAGAATTTTAAGTGCCTTCTACCAAATGACCACTACAGTCTGAGGAAACTTAGTGCTAAAGTTATTTATTACCCTCTCGCCGGCGAAACTACGGGTAAACCATAATCGGTGTTTTCAACCTCCGACCCCGCTACGTCCCGACATTGAACTTACGACAGGCTTCAAGATATTGAATGAAGCTTAACAAGCAATTCAAGAACGCGCCATGGGACTTCCATAGTTGTGTAAATATGGTCCTCTTTATTCCACCAGTGAGCATTATTCACGACGCATGCAGAAGCAACCGTGAACTTTTCTGAAACCAATTGGTCTTTCGTAGACACGGTTATTTTATTCATAACAACATTCGTTGCTTCACATGCCATTACCAGCCAGCCACTTCTATCGAGCTCTTAAGCAGCAACCATGTTAACCACAAGGCCCTATTTGCGGACACGGCGTCCCTCTCCTACTACGGCCGAGTTCATCGTGTCGACACTCCCTCCTTTAACGCTACCATTACGAATCGCCCTTACTGCCGTCTACTTCCTGCGCCTCGTGCTCGCTCTCGGCGTGTTATTACTACTATACTCAGCTTGGGCCCAAAGCCCATATGCTTCGACGGCTACGCCTATAAAACCGACAGCACTGACGTCCCCATGGCATACACAATTGGATAGTGCTGCTATAGACTCGACCGCTACTTATTTGGCCGGTGGGAGTGGCAGTAATAGTGGCAGTAGCGAAACTAGCTATTCATTCTTCTCTTTTGCCTACATCCAACACGTTTTACACATCCTCCTCCACACACGCATCGGGCTCATCTGCAGCTCTCTCACGGCCTCGCTCCCTCCATGGGTCCTAATCCCCTCCTCCATCTTTATGCTATATCTCCTATCCCTGCGCATCGGCACCGAGGAGCGACTTCTAGTCCTTCGTGGGTTAGGGATCCAGACGAGCTCCAGTAGCAGCACGATCTTCGGCTCTCTAAAGACGCGCTTCATCCCCACCGACAAGATCCAAGATGTCTTCATCAACGAGGTGTTCCGAGGCTTCGAGGTCCGACATGTTCTTGTTGTGATTGTGGAGGGTGAAGAGCACGTCGTGGTCGTCTTCCCGAAGCTCCTACCGCGCCCAAGGATACTCGAAAAGGTTTGGAGGGGTGTAAGAGGGTGTTTGTACGAATATGATGGAGGTCCTATGGTGGATGGCAAGCTCTAGGAATTTCTGCTGTCCCCGGGCGTGTTGAAACGAAAATATATAGAATCACGGAAATTCAGGTTTGAATGGATTGGCGACATCATGGAGTTTATTCGTGGAATATGATACCCCAAGGCTGGTTGTAGTCTAATTATCTACAATGCACCTATATGCTTTTTTTCCTTTCCCACTTATTCAACCTCCTCCTCTAATGCCAGTATTTCCTCCGGTGTCTTTCCTGCTCTCGCCGCAGCCTCCGCCTTCTTCTTTATAAACGCTTCTCTCATATCTGCCGCATCCGCATAGCCCTTCCTTCTTGCTTCTCGGTCGAATACTTCCTCCGGCAAAGGGAGCCTTGCTCTCTTCAGTAGCGGTTGATATTTTCCAACTAAGCGCTCCTTGTTACCTCCTTCAAACGTTCTTGTTGTGGCTGGAATGTACGGTGCTGCCTTGGTGTCTTTGCGGAGACTGATATCTGCTTGGGAGGTCACGATGTTTAGGAGTTGACTGGAAAGCAACTCATCCATCTTTCGTTCGCGCCAATACTCCCACATGCCATTCACAAGACCCCCAACTCCGTGTTGGTTGAATGGGTTCTCCTCGCCGAGATATACCCAATTAAGAGCTTTCTCTGGATTATCATCCCTAGGCAAGATGCAATCCCATAGTACCAATGGCGTCTCCTCCGCGAGCTGGTAGTTTGGTCTTCTCGGCTCGGCCTCGATGTCTAGAAGTTTGTCGATCACCGACGGGTCTTCTAGTCCTTGTCCTACCATGAAGATGATCGCCACCATGCAGCGGATCTGATGCCATAAGAACGCGGTTCCTCGGACATGAAAGTAGTATACCTTGGGTAATCTCTCTCCTGGGCGAACGTCTGAGGCGACGTCCGAGGTAGAGGCAGGTCTAAATTCATCTCGATTTAAGAACGGCAAAGCAGTCTCAGCGTCCTTGACCTCCACTATGTCGCACTCAAATATCTTCCTCTCAAAGTTGATATTAAGCTTGCTTGGGTCGACTTTGCAAAAATTGCGAAAGTCGTGAGCACCTTCGAACTTCTTGGCGGCGAGACGCATAGCTTCGATGTCTAGCCAGCCACCTTTGACTCTTGTAGTCTTGGCCGTCTCCGGATTCTCGAGGCTCTGAGGTAGTGGTGCAAATGCGGGCTGTGTGAAGAAGTATCGGTATTGCCTCTCTCGACAATCATGTCTTGCAGAGAACTCTGGAGGGGTTGTCGGACACCATGCGAGCATCCTGATGTCAGGGGGTAAAAGCTTGTTCAACATTCTGCAATACGGCAGCTCGTCCGTAAAATCGTTGAACTCCTTTTCTTCTACCAGTCCTGTCTCAGACGCAGCATCTGACTTCTTTTCCTTCCCTTCGCCGTCTCCTTCGCTCTCCTGGATCTGCTGTTCCTTCTTAGGCTTCGGCAAAGGCCTATTACTCCTTACTCTCACAACGATGACCTGGCCAAACGCACTCACACCTCTATCCGTGCGTCCGCACTTAGAGTACTCCCACGCATCCCAGTTGACCTCATCAGGGTTTTCAGGAAAAATGAGGCACGCCTTCACGAATGCCTTCCACAATTCCTCCTCGATGGATGGCAGACTGGCATGTGCTGCAAACTCAAAGCCTCCATATCGCTTCCCCAAGTATGCCAGCTTGAACGCAACCAGACGGGTCGAGTACTTCGAAGGGTCAATCTTTCGCTCTGCTTTCTTTTTCTTTGGCGGACTAGCAACCGTATCAGGAGCAGTAGTCGCCTCCGCCTCTTCAGGTGCTACACGTTTGGTAAGTCCGCGAGCTATCTCCTGACTGTGGCCGCCGGAACGAAGGAGTTCGGCCTCTAGAGTTTCTATGCGTTTTATAAGCGCACTCTTCGTCCATTTTTCATATATCGACTTCTTGTTATCCATCTTGGCTCTGAACGCAGTGAGGCCTGTAGAAAATCCACATCGGGCCTCCCGAGGGAAGGCTGTGATAATGAACCCTAGCGATCTCGAAAGGCGCAGGCTGTAGTATGTGTTTCTAAGAGATCGCATTCATTCCTCCTACCGAAAGGTTTTATATTGAGAATGTGTGAACTTGGGCTATTATTGATGAGTAAAAGTTGAATGTCAGTATAATGAGTTTGACAGTGGCTTATCGATAACGAAAGTTGCTAATCCGCCGCTATAAGTGTACCCCCAACTTATAGGTAGCGTAATAAATACAGGCGATACCCTCCTCACTTTCATCACTTTCATACGTTATCTCTGTTAAATTCCGTCTAAATTAACCAGTATATAATTTCTCTCGTTGATGGATGAGGTAACAATTAAGGTCCTTCTTCTCGGAGATGAGAAAGTTGGCAAAACTACATTCTTATCGTACGTAGCAATTTACCATACATATATCTAAAATCACCTTGCTGATGACTTAGCTTAGACGAATTAGTAAAGGCAGCAGTGGCTTAGATGGTCATGCTTCAATCACTCTATTACGAGATATAGACCAGCCATTCATTTTCGAGATACGAAACCGAAGGCGCGCGTATCGCCTTGAATTCTATGATACATCATGTCCTGAAGACTGGCGGCTGCTGGAGCCAGATTTGGTCTTGATATGTTATGATATCAGTCAAAGACTAAGTCTCATCAACATGCAAAGAGTCGTGAGCGCCATCCCTCCCATCCCCATAATCCATATCTCTAATCTTGCTTTGCCAGTGGATCAAGGAAGCCCGCAAGAATTTCCAGGCTAGTGACCGTATCCCGGTTATAGTCGTTGGCCTCAAGAGAGATCTGAGATCCGAGACCGACCCTAATGGGATTATATACCCTCAAGAAGGGTACAAGGTGTCGCAGGAGATGCGCGTGGATAAGTACGTCGAGTGTTCGGCTGTTACAGGTGAACTTCTGAAGCTGGCTTTTGAAGAGATCTGTAACACCGCGGTTAAGACAGCGACTTCTGACGGGGGCCAAAGCGAAGGCGGATGTGTAGTGTCGTAAGGCTAGATGGCGATGACCTTCTTCCGACTTTGCTCGAATTCTCGAGAATACATGTGGTAGTACGAAGGCTTTCGCGTAGCGTACTTCTACCTCCGGTCTCGCAGATGCCCATAGCGATACGGAAGAGACAGCTCTTTCAAGTATATCTGATATTAAGAGAATAGATCACACGATTTCAAGGACTCTCTTTCATGATTGTCAATTTTCAGTGGTTTCCATAACGGCGTCTCCTTCCGGTTCTTGGGGGAATTGTCCAAGAACTTCGGCGATAATGTCGAGGATTTCTTGTTGCTGGTCACCATCGAACCGGTCTTCCATGTTCTCAATGACAGTATTAAGAACTGGGATATTAGAGGGACGAATGTTCAAGATCATGATGCATTCTCCCTTGGAGAGGTCATAATCACGTAGCCTCTTGATCAGCTCAGGAATTGCTGCAGTGTCAAAAGGCAATGGTTTTTGGCTCAGAGGAGCCGGTGGTGACTCGAAGTATTGCAGTACCTATATTCGAGTTATCAGCACGATCTGTGCGTATGCCATATGTGCATCCCTTATATTCATCTTACCTCTTTGCGCACTGTCTCGAGGTTAGCGGGACCCTTGCGCTTCTGGTCATGGTATTGCTTTGCTTGATTGCTTAAAAATGTGTAGACTTCGACATTAGTCAACACAGCATCCTGAGCATCTAAAATCTTCATCGTGAAAATTCGATATCGATGGTACTTTGATATAAGAAGACCAAGGAGTTGGTAAAAGTCACGCAGTATTAAGTGAGATTCAGGAATGGAATGTGCTTCTCAGGCCAATATTTTTTTTAATGCTGAAGATGTAAGTTGAATGGCCCCTCCATCGATGGTGGGGTACCTACAAGTACCTAGGTACATGCTGGGCACCCCACCTACAATGTTCGGTATAATACAAAAAGTCAACCAAAACCTCCCCCATCCATGGATATCATCACAACCGCATAGGAGGTATTTTACCAGCGAAACTCATGCTGATTGTCTCTGACTGGTAGTCAGTTATACCCACCTCTCCCACCACAAGTCGCCCCCTCCATATTCAATATTATCTTCTAGACTTTCCTACTTTATCAAAGTTGGAACTCCAAGTTTCAAGCTCAGCTCTGGTTTTCCTCTCCCTGTCTGTTGGAGTTGTCGGTATCTCCTTGGCGACTAGTCGTTCAGTCGCGGACGTCGGTGGACTTCGTAGATATGTCTCTAGGCTGTACGACGGATACGGTTTTTTAGCTCTTCTATATAACCTTCATTAGCATCAAATATATTTGAATAACATTTTTCGCCGAGTTTAATCCTTCCAAATAGGACATGGCTTACTTACTTGCCACTGTCAGACGCAGTAACCGAAAGGTCAAATCTCATCGACATCGAGTAGTTTCAGGTTGCTTAGAAGATTTAGGTCACAAGGTTCGATATCAACTGGCCAAGTGCCTTCGCATCCCTCACCGCTGCTCTATTATATATGGTTGGCATTTCTCTCATTGTTTCGGCGGAGTCACAATGGTTTCCAGCCTATTGACTAAGATGCCATGTCGAAGTGAGAGTTCGACATACTCATAATACACGTGGGCTCAACACAATCGTGGTGGTGACAATCAGACGAAGTAGGGACTCTATGGTTGTTACACGCTTGCACTGCCGTCAAATACCATGACCTCGTTACTTTTACTTCAGATGTTTTATTAAGACACAATTGTGCCCTGCCTAATGTAGCACAAGCAAGGGTCATGATTGGCTCCGTCGTACGAAGATGTGTAGAGGTGAGAGCACCATTGTGCTCAACGATAATCTCGGCAACCAAAAAACAACATCAGGCAATAGTAGTTTCTAGATGAGTTTGAAAAATAATTGTTGTGTATACGTATAGCATGAGCCAGAAGGATGTAACAACGCGTGTGCAGTAGTACACAGCAATTTGCTCAGTTCGATGATAGTTTAGAAGTAAAGAAAGATAACGAGAAGTGCAATGGGCAGCACACATGTGCTTAATCGAACCTAGACGAAAACACCCGCTCATGCTCATGATTGCGAGGTTTACTACAAAGGTGTAGTCATTCGTACAGCACATGTCTATGTCACCAAAAAGAGGCGTGGCTGATGCGTTGAGCTTCTGAATCATTATAGGCCAGCACGAAGCCTCTGTAACTGACTCATTATACCATAAAGAGGTTTGCTCTCCGCACTGCCTCCATCAGAACTGGCGGCAGCTTTTCTGGAACTATTGTCCACGTCTGCTTTTCCATCGCGACGTCCGTTCTGTTCCGCTTCCCGCAGCAATTCCTTGTGTCTATCCTCTACCATCTTGGCTAGGCTATCGATGAATTTTGTTCTCCCCTTTTCCTCCGCCGTACCTTTCCATACTTTCGTCAACTCCTTTAGCTCTTCTATGCGATGTGCTGCCTTTTCGATTCCTTCAACTGGATCGCTACTTTTCGTGAGCAGCCCTGATATTTCTTCTCTGAGTTGTTTGAGAACCTGTTGCCCCTTCTCTTCCGTACTGTGCGCTTCTTTACCGGGCTCCGGTGCTGAAACAGATAGGAATGACGAGCTGACTGAAAGCTCGGACGGCGGGAATACAAATTCCATGGCCTCGCCGAAAGTCTTAACCACAGTATCTAGTCGCGAACGCACTAATGTGAGGGTCTGTAGTTGGCTTATGTACTGCGGATCCTGGCTGTTGCCATTCTGTGGAATAGACTCCAGGTTCGTGGGAGGTGTATTCTCAGATGTACCTCTATGGGTGGTTTGGCCCGTCCCATTTGCCTTTACATCTGGTTGTCCCTGCATGCCATTCGGAATAAACTTGGATATTTCTTCATGTAAACCATCTGACAGCGTCTCTGATAGACTCAGCGTCTCGCCTCGTAGGAGTTCCACCTCGTACGCCAGCCGGCTCCCACTCCGTAGTATATCGTCTGTCAGTTGCGTCAATGTGCTTGTTAATCTCGTCGTATGGGCATTCAATTGAGAGAGTTGTGTTTGGGCCTGAGTAGATAGTTCCGCCAAAGGAACTGCACTCTCGGTCGTTCGACTCAGTGGAGAGGTTGTCGAAGATTGGAGTGGTGGAAGCGACGCATTAAGGTATTCGGCAGGGTCGAACGATGGAGAAAGGAAGCTCTGAAGAAATGGGTCGGTAACATGTTGGGACTTAGGTTGTGGTGGTTGTTTCGACTGTTGTCGCGTATGGTGCGGTAGCGTTCTAGAGCTGATGGAACTATTCTGACGCCGCCTAGTGACGGACTTAGAGTCCCAAGACATGATATCGGAGCAATGGGTTTCCCTCAATTTGGAAGGGTCACAGGTAATTTTAATGCAGTCCTGCAAACTCTATGTGTATTTGAGTATTTAATTGAGGTCTGTATGGACACGAGCTTCAACGTTGCTATTACTGCTCGCATAATGAGGTACTTCCAATGCAACCCAACTTGTGATTATGTAATTTTACTTATCGATAGACACAGGTACCTAACTCAAAGGTACCGTACATAATTGACAACGTGGGGTAGGGGTACCTACCTACTCACTTCAATCATCCTTAGGGGAAAGGTATAAGAGGTTAAAATCGTTGCGAGATGGTTTCGGAACGGTTCCTTAGGGTTAGGACGGTTTTAAATATAAAATCGCTATAAGAAAGGAACCGTTTCATAAGCTTAAAAGCATTATATTTAAAAGTATCGTTTTAATACTTTAGCATAATTTTTATTATTTTTAATATATTTTAATTATTTTAATTATTTTAATTATTTTAATTATTTTAAATATATATTAATTATTTTTTACTTTATTTATTTAAAAAAATTATATAAAAAATTTTAAACGTTATACGCGTAATATAATTCGTAAATATTTAATAATATAATAATAAATTATAATATATAATATTTATAATACGTAATAAAAAGCTTAAATTTAAATTTTATATAAAAAAAAAAGTAATTTTTAATAATTAAATAAATTAAATAAATAAATAAATATATAAATAAAAAAATAAAAAATATAAATAATTATTATTTACGTAATAATATAAAAATTAAAGTTATTAAAATAATATAAAACGTAATAAATAAATAAAATTAATTTATTATAAAAATTATATATATTTTATATAATTAATTTATTACGTAATAATTTACATAATATATATTTATAAGCTTTTAAAAAATAAATAAATAAAAAGTATATATATAAATAAAAAATATTTTTTATTTATTTATGCATATAGCCGCATAAAACGGTTGGAACGGTTCCTAATCTAAAATGAAGGGACGGCCATTTCAACAGGGGAACCGTTCCAAACCCTATAACCGTCCTACTACGGTTTAGCCCCCTCATATTATTCCCCTAAGGATGAAACAAGCCCCCACAAGACAACCTTAGATTACCGTCTAGATCCACCATTCCCGTCCTGCTGGGTTGGGTTCGTTAAGCCCCGGCCTTTAGCAACCCCATTCGCGGTAGTTAAATTTCCCAACTTACAACAGCCGCATCTTGGTCTCAACGATACAAACCTAAGAACAATTATAAAATATTGCATTTTTCTAATCGGATCAAGTTCATACATTCTAGGTGTTACCATCTATTTCGTACCTAGAAGGGGTTCAAATATTGGTACTGTTGGCTCCTTCTGGGTATGATATATCCTTTCAAGCAGAAAACTTTGCTCCTTTGTAAGCCATTCTCTACGTAATACAATGGTCCTTTGTTCACAAAAACAATTCAAAATTTAACAACTCAATTCTTCATCACTGACTGTCATTGAATATGTTTTCGCATGACCTCATATATGGAGTCAAATTTGAGTAAAGGAGAAACGTTGCTTACATGTTATGAAAGACGAAGGATGCCGCTAATCAGAATTTGGGACTGACTTGCAAACTTTTTTGTGCATGTGTGTTTGCACTTTCCAACCAAAGCAAAATATCGGTTGCCTTATCTACATAAAATGGAAGGTACCAGGCTTGGCTGTATTAAGTTTTGGTGTTACTGTGGTATCTTTCACACTACAGGACGCCCAGCAACATACCAACAAGGTAATCTACATGTACCTACATGCGCATCCACGACTCCAGGCAATAGCCTACATAAATGTACTTGAATGTATATGTAGTGCCTGGAAAACTGCCTCATCTGCCTACATACATAATAAACCGTCCACATAGGGCTGAGGTGCGTAAGGCAACTGCTAAACCCGCCGATTGCACGGCCTCGCAACCCACATCATACCCACCATATGCACGTACATGTTCACTCAGGGCTCAGGCAGCCTTGAAAACCGATAGGCTACCAACCCAGCGGCGTGCCACTTTCACAACAATTTGAATAACACTATAACGACTGACGCGCCTTTATTTCATCTACTCATTATTCCTAAGGTTTCCATAATCCATTGCTGAGATACCTCAACCTGGAAATACTTGGGCATTCGTTTAATTCAGACCTGACTGTTAGGCACAGTTCCTTACTACGTGGGTGGGTGGACTTCTATTCAGTATAATAATACAGGATTTTGCAGTGTCCTGCATCTTGCCGGCATCTATATCTTCCCCCAAAACGTCTATTCTTCTCGCACATTATCAACACGTTTTACCAATACACAATACACACGGGACATCGTCAAGGTCGTGGTGTGTCACTTTCAGTTCAAGTCAGGTACGTTTAGACACATTCTTTCAACATCTTATCATCTTCAGCGCAAGCTGAACCAGCTCTATGTCCGTAGAGTACAAAAGGGTTAGCGCACATGCGGGGATTCATGAGCCTATACATGTCTCTTGCAGTACCGTCTGCCAATACAATTAGAGGTGACATTCCCCTGGAGTTTGTTTTAGACTCCCTGCTGTCTCCTCCCTCCAGCCCTTCTTGGTCTGTCGCCGGGTATTGATACGTACCTGTATATAATGGCCTTATAACACAGTAAAACTAACATCAGATATTAGTACGACTGCTCGCCGACAAGCCTCGTTATAATTTGACGCGGTAACCCTAGTGAAGTTATCATGGCGTCGTCGAGAGGACGGTCTCGATTTCAAGCCGACCTGAAGTCTGCAACTGAGAAGAACCACCCCAACATTACACGTTTGGATAAGGGAGATGCCGAGGATGAACTCACATTCGTGTTCAGCCATGCCAATCTACCCTTCCCTTCTCAGATTGAGATACGTGCCCAGCCACAAGGTTAGTGTTGTCATATCGTCTCTTCATACCATTAGTATTGGCTAGCCCATAACTATATAAGCTCCAGTTAACTAACGATATGATGATTAGAAATACGAGGCTACCCAAGTGACAATTATTTTCTCATCTATACTAACAATGACATACCTCCAGCTGTAGCACGAGTGCTGGATGAGTCCATATCCGAGACGATGGGCATGAGAATCGACACTATGCTCTCGAACTTCTCGCAACGGGTCCGAGCTGTTCTAAGGAGCAGCGAGTCCAGAGAAGATGACATGGAAATGTATGATGTAGAAGAATCCGGCTCTGAAATGCAAGATCTGGATAGTACCGATGAAGACATCTCTTTTGAAGAAGTCGAGGATGACTACGATGACAACTTATTCGATAATCATCCGACCCCCGTTCGCCGGCGTGATTCTTTGCCCACGGTACCTATTACTCCTTTACTTTTGAACCGACTTCGACGAGATCTCCTGTCTGTCCATCAGGCAGGTTTCCATGCAGGTAAAGCCAGCGGCTTTGGAGGTAATGGTTTCGACAACATTATCTCAATGTCCCTTCGAGTCAGAAAACTGTGTCTCTCCAAAGAGACGCGTGAAGCATGGTATCTTGCACCGTCGGACTATATCGTTCTCCTCATTCGGTATGGCAGAGATTACACCACTTTCGACGATATTATGAAGACAGATCTTACAAGATGTAAGATCAGCTTCCGCTTAAGAAGGTGCTCTAAGAAAAAGCCATCACACCAGCAAGCCAATGCAGCATTCTCATCGAACCTGGCCGAAAATAATAGCGAAGGAGCACAGGAAGATCCAGGGCTATCGGAAATTTGGATGAGCAGGTCAATCGAAGACCTTCTGAATAACAAATTTCTAACGATGTCGATATTTAGAAAAAGCTATGAGTGTTCCTGGGACTCGGCAAAAGAAAAGTTGCACTCGGCAATATCGTCGCTTGGCCGAACTGATGAATCGCCCGATCGTGAAGAGTTGGACCATGCGGTTGACCAAGGAGAGGTCAGCAACAAAGAACAGGACTATAAGACGAAACTGCCCTCTTTCCTCACCACCGATCACTTGTCAGGCGATGGAGAGCTTTCTCTGCCACTCATTGCTATGCAGTTCGCCCTACTCCACCTAATAAGATGCACGGACTACTGCACAGCCTGTCATCGCAAGGTCAAGGGTAACTTTGAGGCCCTGAGACCATATGTCTGCAGTAGGCCCCTGTGTCTTCACCAGTACATGAGTATAGGCCTTGGTCCAAGCATAGACTATGAGATTGTGAATCAACCCAATGTCGTTGATCTGTTGATCAGCTTTTGCTACGCCAGTTTATACACTCGTGCCTCAACGACCGACGGTGGCATACGAGAGTTTCCTACGGGCTTAGCTTTACGAGTCCCGAAGATGCGGAAATTTGATAATAGGATAAAAGCTCACGATAAATTATACCTCAATTCCCGTGATCACCTTGATCACCGCTACGTGGTGACATCACAGGCTATACTTATTGATCCTGTGGAGGTTGATTTCGACTGGGACAACTCTACCGCCACAATCATCGACAAAACCAACAAGGTTGATCTAGAAGAAGGCCAGTGGGTTCTCGTCTCAACGGATGTCGCTAATACATCTCCAAATCCGTTTCCCTCAGAGCAGACTGTACTACATCATGCTCGTGTTGTGTCCAAAATCAACGATTCTCTGCATTTAAACGTTATAACACAACATACATTACCCAACTTCAGGGACAGGTTCAACACAGATCTTAGTACTATACGAGGGTGGGTGGGCGATAAGAGCACAAGAGGCCATATCGTTACCTACGATGACGATCTAGACGACCTTAGCGACGAATACCAAAAGGCATTTTCTATGATGATCGTACTCGCGAGTTTGCCATCGGTCGCGGAGATGAGGACGCACTTGATGAGCAACCAACTCACGCAACTCGCGCTAGCAAAATGGAACAAGATGTCAAGAGCAGCTGTGAATCTGCTAAGGTGGATTATATCTTCAAACCGGTCGTACATTGTTCAGGTTAGCGAAGAACAGACTGATACCCGACGCTGCGAGAAGATTTACGGCGTTGACGGTTGGCTCCAATTCAGATTCGCCCAAGGCTCTCCAGAGAAGGAAGAGCTTTTCCACCAGGCTTTAGAGTCTATTGACAAACCACAGAAAACTCTTCTTGCATGGCATGGAAGCGGCATTGAAAATTGGCATAGCATTATTCGCCAAGGTTTGGATTTTAGCCGCAAACTTCACGGTCGAGCTTACGGCAATGGGATTTACTTCTCCAGAACCTTCAATTACAGTCTAGGGTACACGAACTATGACGGCGGGAAGATCAATACTGCTCAGATATGGCCTGCCTCGTCATTAAGGATACAGGCTGCTATCAGTTTGAACGAGCTTGTTAATTGCCCTAAAGAATTCGTATCAAGCAACCCATTTTTCGTGGTTCAAAAATGTCATTGGACTCAGTGCAGATATCTTTTTGTCCAGTCCATGGGAGAAGCGGAACCGGAACAGGAACAAAACGCAATGCAGAGAATGCGGAATCGCAGAGCGAATACCAACCCTGCGACTCCTAAAGTAGTTTCTAAAGTAGCTGAACCCGGCCAAGTACCGGAATTCGTACAGGATCCTGAGTGGACCGCCACGGGACTCCGCGATTTAAAGCTATTTGTTCCAAAATGCGCTTTTCCCTCTGCTCGATATGGACGCGATGACACAATGGGGTCGCTCAAAAGCGAAGTAGGGGAACCCGAAATTGCCAGCAGTGACGAAGATGAGGAAGATGCCAAGTTCCTTTACCCCGAAAAAGCGATTTCTCAAGCTGTTGAGACATATGAAACCGATTTCCGCCCCGGAACACTTGACCTCTCTACCCTACCGCAACTTGCACCCCCCTCCTACGCAACCGACGTTTCTCGGAAAGCTCTAGGGCAGGAGATTAAAAAGCTGCAGAAGATTCAGTCTACGACACCACCTCATCTGCTAGGTTGGTATATGAACTTTGATGAGATCAATAACATGTTCCAGTGGATCGTCGAGTTGCACTCCTTCGAACCAACTCTCCCACTTGCAGTGGATATGAAGAAAGCCGGCTTGACTAGCATCGTCCTTGAGATACGCTTTCTACGCGGCTTCCCAATGTCACCTCCATTCGTGCGCGTGATCCGTCCTCGATTCCTCCCATTCATCCAAGGCGGTGGCGGTCACGTCACGTCGGGAGGGGCCATGTGTATGGAGCTTCTGACGAACTCGGGCTGGTCACCAGCCAACAGCTTGGAGAGCGTCCTTTTGCAGGTACGTATGGCGATTTGTAGCGTCGACCCTCGACCAGCGCGTCTAGAGAAAACAACCTCCACACAGAAGGAATATGGCATTTTGGAGGCCGTCGAAGCATACAAGCGAGCTGCCGCAACCCACGGCTGGGAACTTCCTAAGGATTTGCTTGACGCATCTCTCAATGCCTAGCTAATTACAATTTCTCTAAGAGATTGAATGGTGGTTGTCCTGACTGACCTCTTTCGACGAATTTCTTAGTCGAATTGACCGACAGGCTTGCAAATCAGATATGCACTTACTATATCTGCCTTAGCTTCCTTTTCAAAGGGATGGATATCATATGAAGTCTGCGAATTTCAGGGCTAGTTTGCAGCAGAAGGGTGCCTAGCAGTTAAGCTACTGTTGCACAGGAGGGTGAATGATACACGGTGTTCCCGTTGCATAGGTACATATGTACCCGACAAAGTCGTTCGTAGAGACAATAATGAAACATTGATCCTGAAACTAAATTGCGAGTTACTTGCATAAGGTGCTATGGGTATCTTCTATAACTATACTATAGACTAAAGTTTTAAGAAATGATAATTCTTTTGGCGTAAACATTTTGATCTTGGCTAGCTGCAAACTAGTTAGCCGAAGGGATACGCCTTGGCAACATGTTGCGTCTATCCCTTGGATCGCTTTTCCCCATCTTACGAATCTGGTATCATAAGTGTCAATAACACTTTACTTCGTTGATGATTCTCCTATAGAAAATTATCGACTCTATTCTTGCTTTGTTTTGGTCTAGACCTTATTCCTACGACAATGCCTTTGTTACCTCAAATTTCACCTTCAAAATCCGGCGAGGAGGAGGCTCACACTTATAGACTCGAACTACGTGGCCTCTTACTACGGCGGGCAGTATTCTTGACGTTGATGGTACTCTCACTGGCTGGTTTTCTCTTTACACACCGTTGGAACGTTAGTATACTGATACTACCTCTATTCAAGGGGGTTTGTTAAGGAGACAAATAGTAACCAGCGGATGTAGTTGCTCGAATATAAACACCAGTTTATCGCCATGCCTTCGACTCAGTTTACAAGTCTCGAACAGCATAAACGGGATGATCTCGCTGTGTTGTCAACATCAGCAAATTTGTCCCGCATAGCGAAGGCTCTGGTCGGATAATGGGTGATGGGACTCTCAGAGACGTTAAAATGGCGTGTGATTATGGGTTCTCAATCATGTCTCTGTTTATGTCTTTGCTTCATGAGGGATCATGGCTTGGGGGAGTTTTTGTATCATTGTCGTGGGTTGCTGTTGGAGATAGATGTTTCAAGAGGATGTGGATTCGACGATAGGACGACTATTATGACGCTGGATTAGACTGAGCAGCCCTGCTACGAAAAATTAAATTAGAGATGACATAGAATTCCAGCTCCTTATGTAGCTGGGTCAAAAATAGAGGTGAATGCTACGTAGTGACCTGATAATATTGCTGAATGCCTCATATTTTAGAATTCTAGCGTTCAAGATAGCCTTCAAGATCTCGTTACCTGAAACCAATATCTTGATAAACGCGGTATCGGGGTATGACAGAGGCAAGTAACTTCGTACCTAAAAAAGATAACCTTTTCGGCAAGTGGGGGTTGAACACAAAAACGGGGGCTGATCTGCCCTGCAAGGTCTGTCATCTGCCCAGCCCGGTACAGGTTAGGTATGGTACGTACCAATTTATTGGGCTAGCTGGACAGTTGGCGCAGGTTGGCAGGGTCACACAACAGGCGTGTAAGTGAAAGTCGCAGCTTTGCAAATCCTATTCCGTATCGTCTTCTACCTACCTTACGACTTTCTTCAACTTCATCGCACCCATTGAATGCCTTACCATACGTTCGCGATTCGTAAATTGTTGGGCTTAGCGTACCGTCACTTTACTCTTCTCAAATTGAAAACCTTTTTGCCTTTAAACTCTATTTCTAGCTTCAACTTCTACATGTTTGGTAGGAAACGAAGCAAACGCCGAATCTCCAAGATTTTACCACTACCGTCCTCAATTCCATTCATACCACACCGTCAGACCCTCCCACGGACTATACACACCTTTATACTACCTATAGTTCATTCCTCCCCTTGAATTCTACACTTGATTTTTATCTTGTTTGAGAAACACTTTGCCCAACATTCTAAACCTTGTATTCGAGTCACATTGTTGACCTATTCAACATGGCCGCTGCCGACTCTGCTCAGTCGCCAGCTTTAGCAGCCACCTCTAACAAGACTGCTCGCCTATCGCCTCCTCCCCAGTCGAAACGCGACAAGAAGCGACAAGCCCTGTCCGATCGCCTAGCTATTCTAGCAGATAAGTTCAGCCGAGATAAGGATAAGCATTACCGAGACGAGCTTCACAAGATCCAAATCGACGTCAACCTCGTCGGTCGAGTCGATCCTTATGCAGATCGACCTCTGGATGCGATTGATCGCGAGTACAGAGACATACTGCAGAGTGCGAATGCGCAGGGTACAAATGTTGGTGGTAATGGCAGCCCCAAACGTAGCTTGCTTGAAATGGCAGGCCCTACCTTTTCCGAATGGGTTCATCAGGTAGAGGATCTTGTCGAGCATCGCGATTATGAGATGACCTGTCAGAAGGTATGTATTTCCCAGTCAGCATTCAAGAAATTTGCAGTGCCCGCCTATTTACACCCCCTCTAGATGGAGTACGAGAGAAAGCTTCGCGAATATGAGAAAATCCACGCATACAAGATCGAAGTAGCCAAGCGAGAACACAAGACTTTGTCAGACACGCTCCGAGATCGACTCATCAACGCGATTACCTCGAAGAAGTACCGATTGGGCAAGGAGAAAGAAGCCCTAGATATTGCCGATAGCTCTGCCCTTCTCCTACACCCTAATCAATTCAGTCTTACCAACCCCGCGAGTCCTGGTGGAACGCATGGAAAGCGAAACACCCGACTTCGAAGAGAGATGGAGGAGTTACCAGGCTTCTCGGAGAATAAGAAGAGAAAGAGAAACGCGGGAGATGATGAAGGATCACCCGCTCCTAAACGAGGAGCTCTCGACAGCTCTAATACAACACCTTTTTGGTCAAGCGAGAGACCTCGAGGCCTGCGTAAGGAGACAGGTCCGGTTTATAGCATTGACAAGCTGTTTACCGATAAGGAACTCGCCATGACCTACAATGCCGCGGCTCTAGCTGCGCATAAACATCTTCTTATCCGCCGCGACACAAACGGCAATATTATTACTCCCGATGAGAGTGTCGCTGGAAATGGGGACGCGCATGACGACGAAGAGGAACCTTCTGCAGCCAATATGGAACGACAACCTTCACATACAACACGAAGCACACGAGGCGGTCATGCCCAGCAGAATTTCTACGATGAAGCGCTAGGAATTGAAGCCCTGGCGAACTTGGAGATCCCTGGTAACCTTGACAAGCTAAGCGGATCAGAGCCTAAGCTTCCTCCTCTCATTCATTCGCAATACTCGAAGGCATACAGAAGGGATGAGTCTAACACGCCTCCTACTCTGAATGAATCTGATCGAGACAAGGACCTTGCTGTTATGAGGCTCTTCAAGAACTATCAGAGCAAGCATGGTGTTGGATCTAACCTTGATGTTAACAACGGCGGCCGTCGACTACTGGAAGCTATGGCAGCTCCTGTGAGCAAGAGCAAGTACATTGCCTATACCCAGGGTCGACGACCTTCCACCGAGGTATTGTCGGAATCTTTAGGTGTTCAAGACAGCGACATGAGAGGTGACGGCCCTGTTGCGGAATCAGACAATGCCACAAATGCTGGAGGAGCTAAGGACTCACCAGCTGGAGCTCAGAATTCCCCTGCTGTTGGTAAGGACTCAGTAGGTGGAGTTCCGATGAGCAGACAGAGTAGTCTTGGAGGTGTTGCGATGAGCCGCTCGGGAAGTGCTCGAGGCAAGCGAAAGCCGTAATTGGTATATATCACGGTCGAAGAAGTCTCCGGAAGACACGGATTTTCTTTTGTTTTGCATAATGATAGAAATCCTATGAAGATAGCGGAGAGCGGAATGCAGAGAGCAGAAAGGGACGTTAAATATGCGTGGGGATCATGATTTTGTATGCGTTGGCGGATCCCTACTAGAAACACCCAGCTAAATCATGGCACGGTATTACACCATATGGATAGGCGTTGAGGGACATCAGATTTGTTTTGCATGATTACTTAGGTATTCAGGACAATGATACCAAGCCACGCGATTATTAGATATGCTCCTCATTCTTTAGCGAAATGTGAATTTGATTAAAAGATAGTATCCTGCAATTTCATAAGAGAACAATGGACAATGGACAACGCTAAATGACTTGGTAGGTTACATTAGGTAATCAAGGACCGAAAACCAGAGCTCGGACTTCGATGCTCTCCCTTCCTTCGGCATCTGCCCTCGTCCTAGGATCTTCGAAAGCGGTGTGCGGCACTCGCCCACCAGCCACGCCAGATCCTTCCTTCAAGCCCTCGCTATCGAAGCACTCGAGAAGCAGGCGTTCATTGCCCGTCATACCGCTCAGGTAGTACCACCTCTGGCTAGGGTTATACGCAATAGCAGCCGTCTGCCCGATATATCCACTCGGCGTCCGGTGCTCGACCGGGATGACATCCTGCTCCTGGAGCGACGAGCTAGACGCGAACCCCAGCGGCATAGACTCAACGGGGTTCTTGTTCAGCGGGCGCCACACATTGACGATGCGATAGCGCCCTTGGAGAAGCGAGTCGGCGTCATCCCCCATGTGTCGTTTTACTCGTAGTGTGGCTGAGTACGCCGTCTGGTCGATGTGCACCTGCTGCACCGCCTTGCGGTAGGCGTTGGGGTCCGCGCGCCGGATCGTGTGGTCGAAGATGAAAACCCGCGTGCTGCCGGGGATGGCGTCGAGGAGTAGCTGCTCGACCTCCGGGTAGTAGTTCGCCGCGATGGACGCGTCGTCCGTGAAGTTCGAGCCCGAGCTCGATTCTTCGGCGGAGATGGGAAGGTACGGGATCACTTGGAAGGCATCTTTGTCTAGGGTGAACTCGGACTCCCGCCCCCGGATGTCGGTGATGAGGACCGGGCGCGGGTGGGGGGTTAGGTTCTGCCGAGGCTGGCCCTCGGGCGCTTTGTCTACCCAGTTGAAGGCTTGGACACCGGGGGGAGGAGGATGTGAGAAGTTGAGCTGTGCGGTTACGGGACCCCGGGGGATGGAGGAGGGGGCTTGGGTTATGGCCATTGTGGTTAGATTAGATTATAGGGGTTATACTTGTATGGTTCCAAGAAATTCAGACAGAGAAGGTGGCGATAACAGGAGATACTTAGACAGAGACTCAATGGAGCTGACTAGAGTAAACTAGGAGGAAGCCTGCTCTGAGTAAGTGATATCAACATGGCTTCGACTTCGAAGCCTAGCTTGACTTATATAGACGGACATTATGGCTCTGTTGCCTACTTCGGAGACTTGGTGAGTGTATTTCAAAGCAACCGGGATTAAGGGTTCGTTCTAAATCACGTCACTCTTGAACGAACGAGATCCGATCAAAAGTTTTGAACTGGTACAAGTATAAGCTTCGACTATTGGACCGATGCTGCTGCGCCGTATGTTTAAGCTACATGCAACCTACTAACAGCCCCTACCGATTCTGCATACGCCGAGTAAGTAACTAAGGTTACTTACAGCAGAGCATAGTAGTTTTCCCGGGCCTTATCCGATAATATGCCGTTGTTAAAGCGTAAAATATAACTTTAACTTTGTTAATATTAATTAAAAGAAAATTTTTAAATATAAAAAAAATTATTTATCGTTTTTAATAAACGTTTATTAAAATTAATTAATTATAAATTAATATTAAAAAATATAGCTATACGTAGCATAGTTACGCTATCCTTGTTTTTCTAGTTTAAGTTTATTAAGATAATACTTTTAGGTCCTTTTGGGTTTCGCAAAGGATCTCTTTCATTCGAGAATATAAGCCTAGATCTTCTTTCTCCCACCTCCCGCCGTTGGGAAATACCACCTTCCATAATCTATTTACCCAAGGTACCATTGGCTAATAATACGCAGTAAAGTTCTCCTCCGCCGTTCTAAGGAAATCCCCTTTATGACATATCGCTCCCTTTTTAAGCTCCGCTAACTCCTCCGTATCAATCGAATTCCACTTATTAAACCTGGGAATAACTCTCCCTTGGCTTAATCCCTCGTAATGAATATAAATCTAGAACAATACCCAGAAGAATAATTTAAGGTCATGCATAAAAGAATGTTGCTCGCCGAGAAGCGCTCCGATTGCCATAAAGGCCCTGGTTCCCATCTTTCCTTTAACTTTCGAAACACCTTCTTGCTATATTTTGATGGCAAGGTCTAGATTAATTAAGAATGACGGCCAGGACGCGTTGTTATCTTCATTAATCATGAGATTGTTGATCGAGATATCCCTGTGAAGGAAGCCGGCCTTATGTAGAGACTCATGTCCCTCTATGCAGCCCTCGAGCCCACGGAGTAGAGCTGCCCGAGAACTTGCCTTATAGATTGGCTCCCCAAAATCACAGAGCACGACCCGCCGGTGCACCCGGTTTGGCACAGGACTGACAACTCCCTTCATCGGAGAATCAGAACAGGATCGCTTGTTTGGGGGTAGAGAAGCACCGGTCTGGCTTGATGACCGTTTCACACCAGCGGTGCTGCAACCTTTCCGTGGGGCAGTAGTTGTACTTGTGTTTCGCGGCACTACCGACCGTGAAGCTCGGTGGTTCTCTGCGGTTGTGACATCTAATCCCTTCCGCACATTACTTTGAATATTATCATCCATACCGCCAACTTAAATAGTCTCATGGTGATAATATCGGGCAACGTTGATGACACCTTGGTCTGTCGCTTCGCGGAAAAGCTCCCCCTCTTCTTCACATTCCGTGTATTGCCATGAGTCCTTAATGATAAGTGGCGCCTATAAATCTTCCTTACGGTGGGCTTTCCAGTAAATCGTTGCCCGGCCTACTATATACGGTATATGCTTTATTCGCTTATCGATAATTAAACGCTCTATCTCCTTACCACATTTAATTTTAATGTATTGTTCACCACCTGACGTGATAATGGTAGGGTCGAACCTAAGCTATTCTTCATTTATCTAGAGAAACCTAAGTATTGTGAATATAAAACGAAATCCGTCTTTATTAATGTTAAATTACTTAGATACGATACCTCCCAAACGATTAAACTCTTATATCCTCATAAGAGATCCATAGATTATAAAGCCCAAAACAAAGCAATGAGTATATTGAGCCGTAAGTACCTCTCTAGCATATCTCCTAAGATCAAGCCATGCTTCTGAGGCTCTATTGATGGACGGGTTACTCTTTAACTCTCCTGGCACAAGGATTTGGGATTAGTGGCATCTCAAGTATTTCCTAGCCTTCAAGTTATTCACAAAACCGATATCCATCTTACAAGTCGCTATAGAATTATTGATTAGCTTATTTAGCCTTGCTAACGATCTTCTTTAATCTATGGGCCTGGACGTATAACCCTCCGTAAATGTTGATAGCCTCTCACTGAAGCCCGTAAACCAAGTCAGCACATCATCCTGGTTCGCGTCTTTTGGCCATCCCATCCAACCATCATTAAAGAGCGGATCATTGCCTTCTACACACTGCTTGAAAAAGGCCTCGGACGCTGTCTCGAGGTCCGCCACATCCCGAAAGAAAGTCTTTTCGAAATTGCAGAGCCCGAGATACATAGACCCGAGCTCCTCCTTAAGCACATCGTCCATGTATTTTCTATGTTCCGACGAATTTGCGAAGCTGCTCGTATTGCGAAGCCAAGGGGTCTGCTGGAGAGAGGAGGCTATTGGTCGGGGAGGGGGGGTCGATTCAGTAACAGCGTTGTAGACCTGATCCCAGATCTCGCTGTCCGCTTTATTGGTCAGGACGGCACTGAGGAGAGGTCGGATACGGTCGAAATCGAAATCATCGGAGTTAACGGCATCGCCGAGTCTTAATAGGTCGCTAAAGAGATTCTTACCTCCCCCACGGGAGGAGAGTAAACGGGATGTTTGGAGGAGTTGGAGTGCTACAAGGAGATTGAGGGTTAGATTTTGGAGCTCTGCATTATGGTTAGCAAGATACTTCCACAAAAGCTGGTGAATCTTACCATTTTGCGCAAGTTGGTCAAGCGCGTCTGGAGTGCAGGATATGCTCTTGTCTTCACAGATTGAGTTGAAGGAAACGCGGAAAGCGTCAAGGCCTCTCCCAATCGGATGGCTGTTGATGATCTCGGACCGACTTTGATCTACCATGGCGGATATGATAGTTTCAAAAACTATCGGCTAGATGGGACTGAAAGGTGTTGCGTTTCGTGGCATTCTGGCAGCAAAATTCAGTCACTGAAGTCTGACAAAGTCGGACAGGGGATAAAAGTTGATTGGTCTAAGTTCTAGCTATGTTGCTGGGTAAGACCCAATTCTGATTAAGTGACGAGTTCCATGGCCCCAATGCCACGTGACCGCCCAACACCACCTAGGTAGTCAAGTTCATGTTAGCCTTGTCAGCCTACCCCACAGTGTTTTAATGGCCTATTACCGTAAATCACGTTAGCGTCAACCAACCCAAAGTAAACAAACTGCTTCTTTTGGGGTTTCGGTAGGGTTTAGGTACCTTTCCCGGCGCGTTCCCTACATGCAACTTTCACAACCTGATGCTTGCAACATCAAAATCTTATGTGCTAATTATATACATACTCGAGTTGCAATTGTCCGTTGATTCTATTCATCCAATGACTCGCTAGCCGTTATACTCTTTGCCAATCGCTCTCATGGACGACTTGCCATCGTCTCCCGATCCGCTTGGGGACGACCCTCCTAGCCCGGCGCATTCAGTTTCCCGACGCGATACTCTTACGAACCACGAGCTCTCCACGATTTCCATACCAAGGACTATACCCAGGACTGTACAATTGACAGCTAGGAAGACATCGCCTGTGAGACAATCGCCTAGAAAGCGAACATTTGAACTAGATGTCGGCAATGAACTTTCGCCACAAAAGATCCTCGTCACGGTCGAGGCGGAAGAGGCCTTGAAGCGGGGTATCAACCGTCGATTGTTCCCATCATCTTCCCCTGTTCGAGGCGACTACCGCAGAGAAGCCATAACGACCACTACCGTACCGTTAAATGACGAAATAGTGAACGAATCTACACCGCGACGACGTGGCCGACCTCGGCGGACGAGCAATGGCACTCCTATGCCGAAGGGTAAAAAGAGGGCTGGAACGCCCATTCAGACAACCTCTCGGCGGACGCGAAAAAAGACCGACCCGGAATCAGAAATTAGTACCATGAATGATACACCATCGGGGATATACGTGGATTCAACTGCGTCGAAACCAAAAGCAAAGGCTCGGAAGACACCCAAGCGCGCTTCCACGGCACAAACTGTGCCGTCATCACAGCTTTCCAATGCGACCAAGAAGAAACGGGGCCGGCCGCGAAAGGCGCTTATGCCGGAACAGGTTGCTGAACTGGCAGACATGGGAGATCAATCGAAAGCTGATGTGGCGAATAATGATACTGTTCAATCTATTCAAGAACAGTCCCAGAATTTACCACTCCCAGAACCGAGTTCGGCTCTAGATATCCCCGAAGGTGAAGAAAGTCGACGAGGGTTGGCCAGCGACGGCGGAGAGTTCTTCAGTGAAGATATAGCCGGGGGGCTTCGTAGTACGCCAACGCCGGCAGATGTATCCCGTTCGTATAGGCCAGAGAACCAACGGCAAAACCGAGTATCGCCAACGACGTCACAACAAGAAGGGCTAGACGATGAAGACTTGCCTATGGACCATGGCTATCCGACATTGATGGAACAACATAGCGATGTGGAATCGGAGTTTGATGTTCCTCATAGTGGACAAGATACGCTGGCACACGCATCGGATTTTAGCATGATAGCGGTGGAATCCCTACCCTCATTTCACGCAAACAGAAGCGCCTTTCCTACCGATCCACCGGATATGGGCGATGAAACCAATCAGATTATTAACGAAACCCTCGAATCGTTGCGAAATAGTCTCCGCACAGAAGAAGCGCCCAATCAACCGCCAACGAACGAGAACTCGAACAAGGACGACTTGCCAACAGAAGATCGATCCGTTGCGCCGGACCGTTCATTACCAGAAGGCGATGATTACAGTTTGCTGGGACGGCCAAGAAGCCCAAGGAGACAAAAACAACACCCGCTAAGCCGCCAAGTATTTTCCGGTAAAGCGCCCCATGTAGACGATTCCTTCTCGAGTCTTCCGGATAGTATCCTTCGAGCAGCTACACCGGGGCGTTTGCCTATGAAGCCGACTACCACGAATGAGCAGCAGGATGATACCAATGCATATGATGATTCATTTTCCGAAATCCCAGAAGCAGTTCTCGAGGCTGCCACCCCAAGGCCGGCAGCTCGTACGACGGCGCATGCGGAGGAAAGCCATGCGGAGAATTCAGCTCATCAGGATCAGGTTAGTTCTGTGAATAGGCATACGGGACAGAATTTCGCTTCGAGGAGACTCCCAACTCCGGATGATACATCGTCATCGAATGCCGGTTCTAAGAAAGCCCAGGAAGATGATGCAGGTCCATCTACGGCTGGCCCGAGCGTTGCTATCCCTACTTCTAATTTGGGCTTTCAATCTTCACCTCCTATGATGAACCGGCCACGTGCAATGGATTTTGGACCGTCTCAGCTAGATCAAGAGATCAACAACACACCAGAACCGCAACAATCTTCTCCTCAGCTACCACCCTCTGCTAAAGAACCTAAGGAACCTATTGAACCAGCCAAGTCGTTAGAGCCTCCTACTTACAACAGACCGTCTTTGTCACCCATTGTACGAGCTGGACGAACTCTACAAAATGTTGTGTCGGATAGATCTTCTCCTGATGGACGGGAGAGTAGCCTCGGGAGCCCTTTCAGAGGACCTGCGAATAATACATCTTCCCGCCCGCTTGTTGGGGATCATTCTGATCGATTGCGCCTATCTGAATCACCATCTCGATCTAATCATGGGAATTCGTCGCAATTCAACGCTCGTTCTTTATTCAATCCGAACCCTACATTTGCTCAAAGCATATTGTCTAACTTTCGAAACCAACAACCAGCTCAGGGAGATGTTATTGGTAATGTCTCGGATCCATTTGGATCAGATAGGCATAATCATACCCAGACTGAAGCGGCTAGGAGAACTACATATAATACCGATGATCGAGAATCACAACCCAGTCGTCCGGCGTTTACCCAGTCAATGGCTAGTACAACTAGAGCAATGCCGCCAAGTGATGATGACATGAGCTGGGGCGGAGACAACGATAACCATCAGCAAGAGGTGAACTATCGCACAGATTCACAGACAATGCGCTCCCAAAACTCAAGTATCTTCGCCACTCAAGGTACAAACGCGAGTCAGACAATGGCTAGGAATATGGAGGCCGAGAGGCGCGAACCGGAAGAGGAACATGCACAAGAGCCACGAGGAGAGGAGAATGAAACGACGAACTACGGAGACGACACGGACCTCTGGGACTTTGAAGCTTCCAGACCGACACCTAAGAGGCCAGAGCGAACTACAAGCAGGTCACAAGCCAACGATCCACCAACCCGACGGGTGAAGATTCCAAGTCCTTGGAGAAAAACTAGCAGGCGGCTTATCTACCGAGAGGAAATTGCGAGTCCTTCTCAAATAGAAATTGAGGAGAACCCTCAAAGTGAGGGAGAAGAGGCCCCGCGAGTTCGTCCTAGATCAAGGGTTTCAGATGTTCATTCGATTATACTGAGAAGGAGTCCTGATTCCGATCATGTCGACGAACGTATGTCTAATGAATCTGAAGAAGAGGTTCAGAGGTCACTGCTGGAAATCCAGGAACAACCAACAGATCATCCATCGGAGCATTCGATGAAGGATAATCAGGAAAAGCCAACAGAACCCGAACCCGCACACGATTCAGATTACCCAATGCTACATGAACGGGAAGAGTCCCCAGAGTTCCCAGAACCAGCAGAGTCTTCAGAGCCCGCAGAACATGTAGAACATGCAGATGTTTCCGAATATTCGATGCTGTCTCCTCAAGAAAAGCAGGCAGAACCTGTGGATGCCTCTGAATATTCAATGTTAGCCACCCAAGAGAAGCAAACAAAGCGGGCAGAGCCTGCCGATGCTTCCGAATACTCGATGCTAGCTCAACAGAAGGAGGATGCACCATCTACTCAAAAGAAATCTGTAGCAGCCAGGTCTGGAATATTTGGTGGATTCAATATCTTGTCTTTCTTCTCGTCGCCAGCTTCGTTGCCTAAGAAAGTTCCTGAAGCTCGGCGGGCAGATGCAACCCGCAATACCGAAAAAGTTGCTCAACCTGTGTTTCAAAGACCAGCCCCCAGAGAGACGGAACAGCAGCAACAACCCAAGGAGCCACAGAAATCTCTTTGGTCTACGGGATTATTTCCCTCGATCTCTCAAAAGCAATTCCAACCAAGTCCAGAACGGCGGACTGACCTGTTCTCTCCGGCGCCTGCTTTGCCATCAAATGATACAATCCAAGATACTTATGAGTCGCCTTCGCCCGCGCCATCATATTCGCCCGAACCTGAATCGCCGCAATCTCCCCAACAATACCCCCAACAACCACCGCAACAGTCACCTCAACAATCGCCTGAACCATCTCCTCACCCCTCAACTCCTGAACGGCAAATCTACCCACACATTGAGCAGAAGCGCAATTTCACTCCTCGACCAGGCCAATCCGGTGGATCTCTTTTCAGAAGGGGTCCGTCCACTACCAGAAGCGAGATGTCAGACGATGGTCTTCTTCTACCACCGAGTGACGAGTTCGATCAGCAAGAATCTTCGCTCTTGACAGACGGAACAGAATATGAGCGCTTACCACCAAGGGAGAAGCCTTCACGGTGGGATAGAACGCTCTCGCCGTCCAAGTCATGCTTCCGCTCTCCCTTGAAACCAACCACTCCGGGTCGGGTTGTGGCTTTTAAACCCAGTGTTCTATCACCTGCTGCACAGCCCCAAGCTCCTAGTGAGAATCAGGCAAACGGCCGGAATAAGAGCAATGGAGTTTTGTTCCAAGGTCCACCTCTTCGACCTATCGCTCCACGCAGGGAGCAGCAGCCGACAAATACCTCTACCTCTACCTCTTCTTCTAATTTCCTTACTCGGATCGACGCTGGCCCTGTTGCCGCTACCGTGAGCAATAGCTCCGCGCCGTGGACAAACAACGCCCAGAACACGGCAGCCCAACGACCTCTCCGACCCTTATCTTCCTCGACTAAATTCGCCCTGTCTCAAACCGAGTGGTCCCGCCATCACTGGGTCCGCCTCGACGAGATGCTACAGCTGCGCCGACGCGATCCCCTGGCTTTCCAGCAACAAATGCCCCTTCCACCGCGCTCCCAACGAAAATCCCTTACCACTCTTCTAGGCAAGGAGGTCGCGGCGCAGGGAGAGAGCATAATCCTCGAGCCCTGGCATTTGGAAGTTGTGGAGGCGTTTAAGAAAGAGGTTGGCGGCTGGGATGAGTATGCCCTAGCGAAACGAGTGTTTGCGTTGATAATTGGCGAGGAGAGGCGGAGAAAAGGGTTGATAGGGAAGAATAAGGGCAAGGAGAGAGCTGCTGCTGCTTGATTCGAAAATGCAAAGGAAAAGCAAAGACAAGCCGCGAATAATGCGTTTGTAGGAATTGGGTTTATGGCGGGAATTGGAATCGAAAAGCGAAGGGATGGACCTCGCTACGGAATGGTGAAGACGGACACCCTTCACCTTCAAGGGGAATACTCGTCGATGGTTCGCCGTTTGGTCTAATGGCCTGATTATTTTGAAGGAAGTCATTGAACAAAGTTGTTTGAGTACCTAAGGTACCATACATTCTGCATCAAACTGGCGTTGTTGGTAGGGCATTGGAAGGCGGAAAGGAAAAGTAGGTAGGCACTGAAATTGGTTGATTGCTTGCTTCATTGATCGATAGATACCCCCCTTGAATGGCAGGTAACTCAAGCGGTCTTGTATATTTAGTTGAACTGCGCAGTGGGAAGCAGTTCCGTTGATTAGGGTCAGGGGGTTAAAGGCACACAACTAGCTACTTAGCTAGGGAAATAAAAACCGAGCATTTGCACATATACGTCTACGTTCGAATACCATGCTAAGTCCATGTCATATACGTGTGTGCCAAAGAAGCCACAACGCCGTTTATCTTTATTGACGAGGCCTGGCTTTGGCCTGTTGGCTCTTAGCACTCTACCTAGTAATATTACACCGGGCGAGCCCTCCACCATTCTCATATCTAAGCCGCACTTCTCAGCCCGTCTCAGAGCCTCCCCTTTCTTCCCATTATCCCGCTACTAGAATAGCCACTTACTCCAGCATCGAAGCCTGATTTGTGTACAGCACATCGACGACATTGCTCAGCTTCTCGATAGTCTGGAGGGCTGCGTCGTAACTCTCATCGCGGTGCGTCTCGTCGAAAATGATGAGACAGCCGGCGCCCTGGTCGAGGACGCCGATGATGACCTTGTCGAGGATCATCTGGGAGAGCTTGCGCTCGACCTGCTGGGTGTCGAGGCCGACCATCTTGGCGATGTGGGCGATCTCGACGCGGCTGAAGGGCTCGATGACCTTGATGAGGTTCTGCTCGAGCATGGCGTCGTAGAGGCGGCGCAGGTGGTTGCGGATGAAGGGGTCGCTGCCGAGCTCGTAGCGGTAGGCGGCGAGGGCGCGCTCGTACTCCTCGAGGGAGCGGTTGGCGTGGGCGCGCGCGATGGCCTTCATGGCCTCGAGGTTCTGGCCCGCGTACTTCTGCGCCTGCTTCGACGCCATGATGTTGTTGACGTCGTCGACTAGGTTCAGCATGATCTTGCAGAGAAGCATGTACTGCAGCGCCGCCGTGGCTTTCGCCGGCTCGTCCTGCGTGTGGTACCCGTCTAGCGCCTCGATGAAGTACGAGAAGGCCGTGTTGAAGTCCTGGTCCATGGTGTGCAGCATGCCCGACTGCATGTCCAGGTTCGCCTGCAGCAGCGGAGGCGTGTAGACGGACGCGGCGCTTGTTCGCGCGCTGGTTAGGGCCGCGCGGGCCTTGGAGTTGTTGCCCAGGGCGTGGTATACTCTAGACTCGAGAAGTTGGACTTCTACCAATACTAGCTTGTCGTCGAGACGCTTGAGTTCTCGCAGTAGGCCGTTGATGAGGGTTAGGGCATCGTAGTAGGACTTCTTAGCCATGTATAGAGTCACGAGTCGAGTCTCGAGGTTCTGGCGTAGGAAGCTTCGTCGTTCGGAGGTAGCCCATTCTATACATGACTTGGTAACGGCGATCTGGATGTCGGTTGTATCTGGGATGTCGTTGAAGAGGTCGAGTAGCTGACGGACTATAAAATAGTTAGATCGTTTTCTCTTGTGATGATAGACGGGAAGAGAATCAAAACATACCCAATTTTGCCGTCTTGGCCTTTGCAAAGCTCGAAAGGACGGTTCTACTCGTGGTCACGAGGTCGACGAGCTCTTGTGGTTTCCTAAGAATAGATGTCAGACAAAAGGCGCGAAAGAAGAATCACAGGGTGTTGCTCACTTCTCATCCCGATACAACTCTCCCAAGCTTATTAGAGCCGTCTCGTACTCCTTGATGGCTGCATCTGATGTGACTGAAGGCGGTTTGGATATGATTTCCTTGTAAATAGCTTCAGCTTTTCGCGGGTCGGAGCTGGCGAGCGATTGCGCCTCCTTCACAGACGGCTTCGAAGAAGCCATATTGATTCGTTTGTGCTCGAGACGTAGACGGTTACCGGGTCGGGTTGTTGTATTGTTGTAGTGAAAACAGGAGGTCTCGATTAGCGTATGAGTCGGAAATTGGCATAAAACGGCCAAATCAAAGATGAAAGTGCTTTCTTGAACCGGGCAAGAATTACTGGATACAACCTTCTGAGCTTAATGGCTACCGGTGTTCGTACTGCAGCTCCAGCCTTGCGATTAGTTAATAAAGTGGGTACCTCCCACTGACGCAGCTCAGACTGCCTAGACTAGCACGGACCGAATAATTCCGTTCTGTCAAGGGTACATACATAGGTACTTCCAGGTATATCTCCAGCTCCAGTGAATACTTCGTGTATTCTTCATGCTTGATTCATATCCCGATTTGTATCTTCTTAGATTCCTTATCCGAAGCGCATGTGAATTTTTGGACGAAGCTTCATTTTAAATTTATGGCATTGTAACGGAGACGAAGGGGCTCCTAGAACTTTCACCAAGACCTATGGTTGAAGCACCTGAGCTATCTTTGAGATCATTTCAATGTTGATTCATTGGACATAATCACATATTAGATATGGTCCTATAATAATGACATAAGCTTGATTATCAACAATCCTCATAAGACGCCAGTATCTAGATTGACCCTAGGTACACCAGCCTTCGAATAGAACAAGCCCATACCCTTCATCCGTAGCAATAAATATCTACCTCATAACCAAGTTATGTATCGTATCAAGCAATGATACACGCCTAATCCCAAAACGAGAGTATAACCACAAGAGCCGCCAAATATTTTCCCCCCCATATTGAGTCAAAGATCCCTCAACTCCTATCCCTACCTATATACTAGTAGACAGAAAAAGCCCTCCCAGTTTTTATACCATCTAGTTTCTTCCCAAAATCATATCACCCAACGCTCGTCGTTTCTGTTCATCATACGTCAGGACGTCAGTTCTCCCTCTACATCGAAATTAGTACGTGGGGAACTGTCGTTATTATTACCTGAGTACATGTGAGCCTGCCAATTGCGCACCTTGTTCACCCGGACGTTCTGCATAGCCGCCTGCGAGCTACTACTACTGCCGCCAGCCATACCGCTTTCTTGAATCGAGCTGCTGCTCATCGGCCGGTAAGACGTCACTCGGGAACTCGGCCTAGCGGAACCGCTCTGTCTCCTTGTCGAAATGTTAAAGGCGTCGCCTCCTTCTCCTCCTCCTCTGCCGATATTCAAGTTGCTAAACCCGAAATCCCAGCCGCCGTACTGGTGAACGCAGTGCGGCTCCGCGATTTGGCAGTTCTCCGTCAGGATCCGGTACGTGCATTGCTCGACCTCCTGGGCCGTCGGCCTTTCGTGCGGGACTACCGAGAGCATTCGTGCCACCACCTGTAACATGGGCGCCACGCCACGAAACACCTGATCGTCCTTCTTCGACGCCTCCTTGGCCAACCCGGTCATCCACGTTTCCACCTGTCCGATGTTCTTATGGAACGAAGAATCCAAAACTGCTCCTCCGCGGCCTGCTAATTTGTGCTTCGCAGCTCGATGTGACGCGAAGTTCCGAGTTTGGCGTTTCATGAGGAAACTGAGCAGCTCGAGTATCACACACCCTAGTGAGAAGATGTCGACTGCTTGGGGATTGAGAGCGGGGGTGGGCGAATGCAGCATCGAGGCTGGATTTACGCTCTCTGAACCCCCTCTACTAATGGAGAATGAGGAGTTGTCCGATGACGTTGATGCTGATGCTGATGAGGCAATAAGGGTGCTCTTTCGATGTACGTTCGAATGTGAAGTTGACGGGCGATACCACTGTTCAGGAGCCGCATAATCGTATGACTCCTTGTCAAAGGTTGATTTATCTGAAGAATTGGCTATCGCTTCTACACTTAAGCGACTGATATCTGAGTAGAAGATGTGGTTATCGGAGTTGAAAAGTATTGTTGACGGCTTAATATTGCCATGAGATAGACCCCGACTATGAAGATAGCAAAGTGAGTCAACAAGACAATGAATCCAGTTCATAAGTAGACGTCGCCGGTCTTGCTTGGCCAACGATTTAAGCGAACTTGGCATCGTCACTAGAAGCGATTTGAGGTTGTAGTCGCTTGGAAGCGTGAACAGAACATAAGCGAAGCCTTGATGGGTATATGACGCGAAGAAAGATTGAAGATGGTCATTTTCAATATTCTTTGCCTTGTTGATCTCGTAGATGAATTCCTCCCCCGTCAGATATCCAGGTCCGGGACCAACTGGGATGCGACGTCGTGAGAAAAACTCGCCGGGTCTGTTCGGTAACTCGACTCTATCCACGGCGCTGTTCAGATTCAGCCCGGGGCGTTTATCCACGTTAAGTGGCACGACTTCCGGGTCGTCGTAGACTACATGGTCGCCTTTTTCCACGAATTTGAGAAGATAGTGAAATTGGCGCGCATAGAATCTCCTATCAAACTTGTCATCCCTGGTGGGTGTAAGCGCCAGGCGCTCGATCTGGTCCAGTGGAATTGGAAGGTCGTCATCGTCCCAGCTATCATCGATAAGTCCGAATATTTGGTCTGGCACACCAAGGTCCGAAAGGATTAGAAAGATGCGTTTAGCCTTTTCGTCAATCCATTCCCAGTAAGTGCCGTCGGTTAAACCATCACCAAAGCCCAATGGCAAATCCAACCGCTTTATCTCGTCGGGTAGGAGTTGCGAGCAGACGAACTGACGAGTGACGGTTGCTTCAATCCGAGACGGATCCCACCACATGGCTACCGTCGACATGGCAAGGGTAACATTACACCATAGAGATCCACCCTAGAAGGTCAGCAGTCTGTCACGCGACTCGAAAGACGCCGCATGTAGTTATGGTTAGGAATTATTGCGACAGATTAAGCAGGGTATGAGGTTTGGTAATGTCAGCAAGCAATACAAGGACGCAGGGCCGTTTATAGGATCTACGAATTGGATGCGACTCCCGACCGAGAAGGCGTCCGCCAGGTGCAACATAGGTAAGTCAGCACAAAGCAAAGGCTGCCTGGAGGCAATATTTCGCGGATAGGCATTGCAGGTGTATATTTTCCGAGAGCTGTCCATAGCTCTCGCGTAGTAAAAGACAGTCCACACAGGCCGTTTAAGCAAGAGGAGCATGGTATATGATAGGAGTCCTAATCGCAGCAGTTGCTGGATCCTTGATTACTTTGTGCACTTAGCAAACCCATGTTGGTGACCATTTAGGGTGAATCTTGATTCGAGCGGGAGGGTATGATTGGCCGACTCAAGGCAATAGATAAGAGATATCTTGGGGTGTCTGGATCGATCATGGAGTGGATAAACATCCCGGTCGACGCCACTAATGCGGGATGTCATTTAGAGGCTCTCATGGGTTCGATATTTGACGCACGGTAAGGCGTCTAATAATACCGAAAGCTGCTTTTAGAGCGGTCTCGCCGGAAGCAACCGTTCTTACCAGCAAGGGGCGATATAATGTCCGCTGAGCTTTGCTGACAAATTTCGAGGCTGATTCTGTCTGGTATGCAACCCGAGATAATTAATTTGTATATGATGACTTGGAGGCCTGCCAAATACATAGGATGTCCTCCACATCTACATTCTCCGGGGGTTCCTTGTTGAGCGACAAATAAACGCGGGCACCCCCGGTCCCCCACGGCGTCGCTTTCGTATGTATGTGTCTGTGTGTATGTAGTCCAACTTCATATTCTCAGGGGTCTAGTGGTCTGGTTAACCCCAGAGCACTTGGCGAGCCTGGGATACACTCTGTACTGTGGCACTGTTCCAATCAGGCGGTACAGAGTACAATGTATGTCATGGTTCAGGCATTGAAGATTATCACATTCCGTCTATCCGATATGCCGCGCCACCTATAGCCTTGGACAGAGAGTCGAACATGATCTGATAAATTCTTGAACTACGTAACTCGTGGTGGTAATGAAGCCCATAGGGCCACGAGGTCCTTGGCGGCCATCAAGAAAATATTATAGAATTAGTACAGTAATCATCACAGGCTAATTCTTATCAATGAACCATGTTTTTGTCAGATCGGAACTATAGCAGTCCTAGCTAGTGAATTGGAGTAGCTTCCAGGTTAGATTATCTTTAGGGGCGGCTGATTTCGTCGTCATCTGAACCGTAGCTAAGATAAGCCTGAAGGATTAGCGGGAGGGGAAGGAAAGATATGAGTCGTTTGAAGATACAGCGGACAGCTGATTTAGTCCGAACTTTAACTCGTCATATTTTGGTTACACTTCTCAGCCCCTTTTTGGGAGCTATGCACTACATTATCTCTAACTAATGTATTCATCGGCCGCACATGTGCAGTACGTTAAATTCTTTCCTTCCCTTATAGGCTATTACGCCATCTCAATTTACTTGGAACACTGCTACTGTCCGTTTTCAGCTGTTCCTTCGACAAATCAAGTCGTTTTTGACTTCATCTTCAGCAGTTCATGCCCCTTCACACGCCGAGTATCTTCGCCCCGCACAACATATTAGACCGGCAGGTTCAGCGCCATGTGAGGGTGCTTAAAATAGAGCTTGATTCTTAGCATGTGGGCAGATTACTACAAAAGCAAAAATATGCGCACCTGTCCTGAAGTTCGCTCTTCGCTTAATTCTGTGAGTATCGGCATTCTACTGGGTTAATCAAACTGAAGTCTTTCCTGTTTATATTGCTCATGCCGTGTAAAATGAGCCCTCATGTTGTATTACAGTCGCTTATTATACGTACTGTGCTTATCTCTCATTCCAACAGAATAAATTGTGCCTTGAAGACTGTGTGTGTAGGACAGCTGAGGAGGAAATGTGTATGTTGTGTGCCCAGAATCTATGGACTGACAGATCCGTACTCCGAGACAGCGGTGGGAATCCCTATTTGCGAGCACTTATGAGGCGCGGAAGATAGCCGTGATCAAGTCCATATGTTGTCAATATACCTGAAGGCCAAATTCCGCATTGAGCTGGTATTGACCATACTAGATCGACTATAAAAAACGGTTGTCCTCTCCAACGTCTTATATTGTCTCTTTCTTACACTATACACTATGGTTATTATCGGTGCATTCTTAGTGCGTTCTTAGTGTCCTTTTCCTATTCTCTAATGAGGAATCGATGATATTGTATTATTGGCCACCTGAGAAGGCTATCGAGGAATGTATACTGTATATCATTCAGCTACATCTACACCTACAACCCACGTCGTCAGCCGTTATGCACACGGGAAGGGCCGTAACTCGAAGCGAAGGTGAACACGATAAGCTAGTTGGCTGCTCTACGCAGCAAGTCTGCAAGTTGCCGCGTGGGCGCCCCAATACTATGTAGGTACTTTGGTGGCATTGACGAAAGCTACTCGGACCGACCTGTCGAGTCGCAGCGTAAGACAATCCAGTATACTACAATAATTACATGCAGTGCGACGTGCCTCATAGGAGAAAAGAACCTAAATGGCTGGCCACGCCGTCCGCCATTGTGACTGGTAATTTTCGGCCATCTTCTCCTAATTAGGACAGGCGAATGCCTCTGATGGACCGGCGTAATACGGGCAGGTGTTTATTAGGGAACGCGGAGAGTTGAGCTTGGAACTGCAGGCCGGCTGGCAAGTTACACGGCAGCCTACCAAGACTCGTGCACAGCCTCAAAACAACGGAGGACCTGTTCGCAGGTTTGGAAATTCTCCTTGATGATCAGCTTTATGTGGGAGTATACTGTACGTATGTATGTACACAGGAGTCTTGTGATTTACTACACCACAAATACCTTACACATTACACTATCTCAACAGACCCGCGAACGCCAGCGCTCTGCTGCCTGCAATACAGCATTATCGTGAGTATCCTCTTCCATTAACTAGATTCCCTTAAGTTGGCCTCAACCCACGCGCGGCGATGCTATGCTATGCTAGATCAAGTTTCCGTTTTTCTCTCTCAGCTCGGTGCCTCTACGGCCGACAAAAGTCGCCATACTAGCGTCTATGCCAGAGAGTTTTCGGGCAATCTTCTGAAGACCCACAGGTAACACGTTGTACCAATCGATCCAACGCGCGTAAAGAGGCATGCCGATATGGTCGCTGAGACCCATGTCGATGGCCTTGATAATCTCCTTGGCGACCTCTATAGGTTCGACTACCGGGGCAATAAATGTGTTGGGAGTCTTGACGCCGTAGAAGAGTGGTGTGCTTAGTTGACCCGGCGTAACAAGAATAGTCTTGATCTCGGGGTACTCTTGTAGTTCGGCAGCGAGAGACTTGTGCAAGGCTGTTACTCCCGCCTTAGCAGCAGCGTAATCAGAGAGCCGAGCTGCGCCGAGGTGACCAATGACACTCGAGACGGTTACAATGGTGCCACCCGTCTCGTTGCGAAGCATTCCCGGCAGAAACGTCTTGATCGTATAGAAGTGCGCCAAGAGATTTGTTGTGATACTTCGCTCGACCTCTTCCAACTCCATGTCCAGCAGCTTCTTGCCAACTACTTCGGCGGCATTATTGATGAGGATGGTAGGCGTTCCAAGCTAGAAGTGTTGTTAGTCAGGTCGCACTGCGACGATATAGGTAACACATACATCTCGTTCTATTTCCGCTGCAACTCTAGCGATTTGAGCCTTGTCGCGCACATCACACTTGTAATAGGTGATGCCGCGAGCATCGGTGCTCTCAATGTCGGCAATGTCCAGAACGGCAACGGTAGCACCTCTCATACCATATACCTCAGCAATCAACAAGCCAAGACCGCTGGCCCCTCCCGTTATTACGATGACCTCCTCACTCAAATCTACCTCGCGGTGTAGGCCATAGGCGATCCTATGGCTTATGACGTTACCCATCCAGATGAGAGTGACAATGACTGCCCACGTAACACTAATTATCATCGGTTTCGTTGTCATCGCTTGGTGTTCGGCACGAAAGCATAGAGGGATTATCCATGCGACGAAGGGGTGTAACAACGTGACATTGAGGACCTTGAGGAAAACATCGATGGATAGAGGCGCAAACCAAGAATCGCGCACTGGTTGTCGGGGACGGTTCATATTGTTGGATTATTGAGGACACGAATGCTGACCAGCAAGCACTTAGAGAATGATTAAGAGAAAAGAAGGTCGGACAACTAACGAGTAGGAGTCTCCAAAAAAACGAATGGAAATGTTTAAACAATCCAAAGAAGATGGGAATAGAGGAAGAGAGTTTGTTCGGACCGGCCTAGATGTCCACGATCATCAGATTGAATTCAGGGTTGCGATTTTCGATTTCAGCTTCTTGAAAGCTTTTGGGATCCTTGAAACAATTGGCCCGAGCGTTCAATGTTTCAACTAAGGCAGGTTCAGACTATACTCGACCAATCGGTTGTTCCCGATCAAACAGGGGTTCTTCGTCAAAACTTACCCTAAGCGCTCCGGGATGCATTGGGGGGATCTTATCTGCATTCATTCTCACGATCGGCACATCACTTAAATGTGCTATGTATGATGGCAGGTAATACGAAAGCAGTAACTCTAGAGCTCTGTGGCCATTTTGATCTTTTGAGAATATAGACGTAGCCTACCGAAGTCTAGCCTGGTATCGAAGTTTTTCCTACTCCCGTAACGCCCAGTAAATGCAATTCATGAATGATCTAGGAGGCCAACTCCTCTGGGATATCATCAGACATTACTTTTCCTTTGCCAGAATCACCTTGTCTCGTTCGCTCTTCCTCTTCTCGAATTGCTTTCTTGTGTGCTTCCTCTCGTTCTCTTCTCGTCGTTTAATGGCTCTGAGTTCCTCCTTCTTGATCTCATTCGCCTTCTTCACGACCTTTGGAAGATGTCTATGACGCTTGATGCGTCTTATCTCGGGCTATCGTCCATGTCAGTTGATGATTCTGTAGTAGGTTAATCACGAATAAAGTGTAAAACGTACCATGTGACCGAATCTCTCAGATAATGCCTCGTTGTATTCGAGTGCCTGTCGCTGTTTCGCAGACTTGACACCTTCTCGCTTGGAAGCATTTGCTCTCCATAGACGAATGTTCCCGTCATCCGATCCACTCAACAGATACTTGTTGTCTGGAGTCCATCGTGCACAGAAGACACGTTGCATACGTTTGGTGTGATATACATCCCTCGAGTGTCCCTGATCCCGGTTGAAAATTCGAATAGTACGATCGTAAGAGGCTGTAACCAACTCCTGTCCGGTAGGCGAGAATTCCACATCCATAACAGCTGCGACGTGATCCTTAAGAATGTTGAGCGCTCGGTCAAACTTGCGCATGTCGAATATGTAGACGTTGTGGTCTTCGCTTGCCGCAGCAAAGTTCATAGGCTCCACGGGATTCCAAGATAGCTTGTTGCAGCTGAAATTGAGGAAATTGCGTGCGAGCGGTGAGGATGTTCGGAGGTCGTATAGGATAATCGAACGATCTGTAGAGCAAGATGCGAGGACTGAGGTCTCGCTCTGGTTGAAAGAAACCGAAGTAATGGTTTCGCCAGATGAAGGCCAACGGAGTACTTCTGGCGCAGCCGTAAATCGGTCAAGGTCGTAGACAGATATAACATCGGAGGAAACCGCAAAAGCGTTCTTTGATCTGTGAACACTCAAGCTTGTAAAGGCAGTGGTACCGAGCCAAGAGTGGATGGGAGGCGAATCGTCGCGAGTATTGTACGGATCATGAATCTTGATCGATCTATCCGCCGCGCATGTAAGAAGTTTCTGATCTTTCGTCCATGCCATTCCCTTGACGATATTCTCATGGGCTGTTGTTTTCCATACTTGATCCCTACTGGTCAAACTCCAGCACTTCACAACGCCATCGCCCGAGCCGGATGCGAATCTGTCTAGGGAATTGGGATCTTTTGCAAGCGAGTAGACACCGTCGACATGTCCATTTCCAAGTTGTGCGATAAACGGTTGAGCGAACATGCGCTCTAATTTAACGGCATTGAGGGCGCGGGTATATTCTCGTGCTCTTTCGAATGGATGAATCGCAGGGTCCAGATTACGAGGCGCCTTGGGGACGTCGGACCCAGGAGGTTGGTAAGCCTCAACTGAGCGACTTAGAGCTTTTATCTTCTATTGAAGAAGTTAGTATCTTCAAAACGAAGTAAAATCGGAAAGCGACTTACCATGATTGCGAGGTGCGAAGATTCGCAATATTGAATCTAAAAGTTGTCAGATTCAATCAACTTGATGGCAAAAAAAGTTCAAGGTGTATCCCCACATTGCCAACCGAAACCAACTGCCAACCTAAGGACAAGAATTGCCTTATCAGACTTATGGGTTTCTTATCAGCTGCTTATCGATAGCGAATCCACCTCTTTTTCATCCACAACTTAGGGGTCGTACACCACTATCTCCGGTCTAAGATGTCCCTCACACAGGAATGTGAATTATCATCTTATTGGCATGTTTCGAACTATGGCGGGATAATACCAATCACACTCACTATTATTATCAATTAGGCCTTCTATATTGCTTTAATTAGCCCCTTGTTCAGAGTCATAAACAACTTGCAAGATAATGAAAGACCCCCAACCTTAACTGCAGGTTGTTCATAAAGAGATCTACAGATAACTCACAGCCATTGGACGAGATGCGTCTGCATACCTAGCTCAAGGATAGCAACGCAGCTCATCCTTTCAACTACGTCATTAAATGCAAAATGAGCAAGTCTCCGGACGGACCTCCACCTTATCAAGCGAATAAGAGTATTTCGCTTGAGAAGCTGTCAAAGGCCTGCAGATATTTTCTTTTCATGCTTAAAATTAAAAAGCATGGAAACTAGGTTGCTCCCGAGCGCTTAACCTTTTAGCAGATTCAAAAGCCACAGTTCGGATCTAACCTTGTTATACATTAATAGAAAAGTGAAAGATGCCTTGAACGCCTCTCTACTACGTTGCGTTGGTTGAAGGGGGATCGAGGCAAAGCGCCTCCTCATTCCATCCTTCAAAGAGGGCATTAGATCAATTACGTATGCCTCCCTTTTTATAGATCGCACAATGTGTACGAATATCTGTTATGAAGATCACATCTAAAGAGAGGTTTGAAACACGGAACACAACGATATAATGAACCAGTCATGATGTAAGACAACGGGACAACACGACCGGTTGCAGCACCACTAGGTGATTGATCAACTCAATCTCACCAATGCCAGCTTACAACGTATGTGACGAAGCTTTAACGAGTACTGGCAGGTACAGATATTAGTGGTTAGAACATGTCGCCGGGACAGGATCACCGGGGGGTACTTCGTCGATCCTTTCTTGTCCTTGAATTTGGACCTTCGAAACCCCCTAACTTATCGCGAGCAATGCCAAGATCTCGGTCTGCTACCAGACCGTTGGTTGGATTCCCCGGACAGGCCCGGAGATTTCCATCCACCAGCCTATGAGGATCTAAGACTCCTTTGAGCTTCCCCAAAAATCAAGGTAAATAAAAGAATTATTTACCGGGGTTGACTAGAACAGGTCCCGCTTCGATATTAGTTACCGTAGTAGTGCGTTTGATATGTAGGAACGGTCCAGGATTATGGATGTGCTTCTGTGAGACCTACGTTATGACACGTCTAGATCTCTTCTCTAGATTCTTCATTCTTCTCTTTCCTCTCCACACCTATTGTGTTGTTTGTGGCTCAATTGCGGAGGAACAGAGTACAAGATCTATTCGAGTCAAAAGATGATGAATAAGGAAAGCTTGTAAACATTCGTTTGTCCGTTTGTTACTAGGTCTTGCTACCGAGTGCATTCGTTTGGTCGATAACATCAGGCATTGGTCCTCAAGCACTCGCTAATCAATCTTCATTCCAACCTCGACTCACTCGACTCACTCGTTCCTCGATCACCCAGCCACTTCTACTCTAGGATCCAAGTGCCTAATCATACAACCAGAGAAGATTTCATCGAGGTTTTATGAGCATTCTTTTGGTCACCTAACTGTACCGAATCGTTTAAGGCAATCGCCTTCAATCCATTGCCATGCGGTCTTCATTAATTCTAGCGCTTGGTAGCGCCACTTTGTCTTATGCGCTCCCGACAATTGAAGCTGTCGGCGGCAAGTTCTTTACAAGCGATGGCGATCAATTCTACATCAAGGGAGTTGCTTATCAGCTCACTGAGAGTAAGTTCAAACTCCGAACTTTGAAGCTATATTATATGCGATATAACGAACCGAATTTTAACCGTGTTTCGTGTTTAGAGGACCCGCTGGTTGATACCGAGCAATGTAGTCGGGATGCCTCTCTCATGAAGAAGCTGGGCGCTAATACTATCCGTGTCTATCACGTCGATCCCAATCAGGACCACTCTGGTTGCATGTCGGCTTTTGAGGATGCTGGTATCTATACCATGATCGATATGGATACCTTTGACACGTACATTTTGCCCGTAAGTTTGATGCTCAGAATATTCATTTATCTTGCTCCGAATTGAGCAGAACTGATTACCTATAGAATGACCCTTGGTGGAATCAGACCCAATTCGACCGCTATTCCAAGGTCATGGACACCTTCCAGCAATATGACAATGTGCTAGGCCTATTCGTAGGCAATGAGATTATTGCAATTAACAATCAGTCGCTCGCTGCTCCTTTCATCAAGTCCGCCTGCCGAGATCTGAAGGCATACAGAGATTCCAAGGGATACCGCAAAATCCCAGTCGGCTATTCTGCTACTGACATTGCGGAACTTCGACCTTGGTTGCAAGACTATCTTACCTGCGGAGGAAACTCATCCGAGAACATTGACTTCTACGGCCTCAATTCTTATCAGTGGTGCGATCCCACCGACTACCAAACCTCAGGTTACGTCAACCTACAGGAACAGGCGCAGAACTTCCCGGTTCCCATCTTCTTCTCCGAGACCGGTTGCAACAAGCCCGGTCCGCGATTGTTTGATGATCAGGACTCTATTTTCGGTCCTGAGATGGTGAACGACTGGAGCGGAGCTATCGTGTATGAATGGATTGAGGAGGCTAATAATTATGGTTTGATTTCCTATGGCCCCAAGGTCGACCCGACTGTTACCGGCGAGAATATCCTTGGAGGCTATACGGTTGCAGGTACTCCGACACCTGTCTCGCCTGACTTCGACAATCTTAGCAAGCACTGGGCAACTCTCACTCCGACTGGGGTCAAGAGATCTGCCTACGACATAACGTCTGTTTCGACACGGGCATGCCCGACATCAACGCCAAGTGGATGGCTTGTCGACGGCAATGTCGCTGTCCCAAGCTTGGGGGCGACGTTAACTGGTAGTAGCTACTCATCCGTCCCCAGCGCCACCGGTACAGCTGCCAGTCCTAGCGCATCGGAAACTCAGAACTCGGTCTCGGGATCCAAGGAAATCGCCGGCATGGGTGCAGGTCTTGTTGGTGTGATGATGGTTTTCACATTTTGGCTTTAATTCGACCGCGAAGTTTTAAAACTACGACTGTTCACCCCGAAATTTCACTCCGCCGCACTCTCCTCCCTAATTCGTCAGTCATTGGAGAACCTGCGTCGGACATTAATCGGCAAGAACCACCTAATACTTCAGTTCGATCATACCATACTAATTGGGGTTCTAGAGCATCTATAAGGCATTGTACACGGCGTTTTTGCTTTAGATGGCTCCATGCCATCATCACCTACCTGATGTTTGGCGTCAGTTGCGGAAATTCGCATACATACATGATACTTTTCCGAAGATGACTACAGAGAATGTGGCTTCGGCTTGCATATGAGGAGAACGAGTTGAAGGTTCTCGGGCAGACGACGCTGATGATTGTCATGAAGCAACAATTCCATAGCTAGGGCATTGAGTCCCTGAAGCTAGTTGAATAAAAGCCATTTGGCTATGATACCCAGATCAACTGAGCCTCATGGCATAGCAACTCACTGCGTAATAGGACCATAATGTGAATGTCGTAGATTATAGACGATAAAGGGGGCACCGACTTCCTCAGAAACAGCATTGGATATCCGGCTAGTACGTCGTTCCTCCCACAACTTTGCTTAGACATCGGGGCGGAAGGGACAACAGGAGGCTCCTACAGATTCACCCCGCCCTTTCCTCTGGTCAAATCCGGGGCGAATCTTGAAAACCCCCGTGATAACTTTAAATCAACGGTCCTTTCTACCTACATCAATATCTTTCCACATCGCCCTAGAAACGATCCTTCAATACGAATAAAATTATCTATATCCATATCTGTAACCTATATCAACCATCTTCTTACTCAAATTCCCAATTAAATGTTCCCTACCATGCCACAACCTGCCGAACCCGCCCGGGCTACCCAACCTACAACTCAACCAGCTCACCCAGACGCTCCCATCGACAACCACTGCGCAGACCACCGACGCGAGGTCTAGCAAACCTCAGAAAAACCGACCCTCCGCGCGCGGCTCGACTGGCACCGCTAGTGTCCGTTCCAAGACCGGCCGAAGCTGCGCTGGGCCTTTTTAATCGGGCTCGTCCTCCTCGTTGTCTCGGTTTTAATCATCGGCGTCGTGTTTACCGTTTACTACGATTCCCTGTACTATAGGAACGGCGCGTACATGCTCAATGACAAGACCGGTGGGGTTCAAGCTAAGGTAGAAGCAAAGCGGGAGGAAACGCAGGATAGGCTGTCGGGCAGGGGTGTGGATATGGGTGCATGTCCCGAGGAGCAGGACAGTTGTCAGGCTTATGATCAACCAGTTCGTCTTCTTCCTTGCCTCTAAGCGTTTTTACTAGGTAATGGGAGATGACACACCAAGCTAACAAAGAAAGAACATATGCTGCCCCATCGGCACAATCTGCCACCCAAGCCCCTTCTCCCCCTCCGGCATCTTCTGCTGCTCCTACGACGCCTCATGTGCCGTCACCCCCGCCCAACCTCCCCGCTGCCCAAACAAAGCACGCCCCTGCGACAAGAACCTCGGCGGCGGCTGCTGTCCCCCGGAAACCGAGTGCGCGGCCGCCGGGTGTCTGAAGGTGTACCGCGCGGCGCCCGGGTTCGCGTCCAGCGTGCTGAGCGGCACGCAGAGCCCGCCACCCGAAACCTTAATGCCGACGCTGTCCGTTGTTGTGCCTGAGGCTACGGGGACCACGGCGGGCGCGGAGAAGGACGGGGTTACGGTTACGACGGTCAAGATTGGCGAGACGGCTGTGAGTGGGTGTCAGGGGCTGAAGGGGGTTGGGATGGGCTTTGGGTTCTCTAGTTATCCGTTGTTGGAGTTGCTGGTTTTGTGGGTTGGGGTTGGGTTTTCGTATGCGATGGTTTGGAGGGGTGGTTGAGTTGACATAGAATTAGGACTGAGACTGGTGCTTAGGAATCATTGGTTGGGATTCGGTGTGTCTCGCTTAAAGATTGGGAGGTTCGAAGAGGGTATGGTTAGGTAATGCGAAGGGGCTGCTTGTGTAGTGTCTCTGTCCAGATTGTGTCTTGTTGTGAGCATGATAGGAGTGTATCTTCGTCAGGGGAGAATTCATAAAGCATTAATGTTTAAGTTACTTATATACATCGCCTTCCGCTCTCTATTCTACTTTGATTTAGCGGAACAGCTCGCCGGAAGTTTTCTCGTGGTATGACGAGATAGACAACCTCTTCCATTCCATATTTAGAGATACCGAAAGCGATACCAACAGCCTGGCAGCTTCGAATCATCTCGCCCGGAAACTCATTGACCCGAAACCAATCTTGGAGTAGCTGACGCGCCTTATCACCCCAGTCAGCTGGATTGACGACGTATCGACTCCATCCGGATATAACTGATTCCAGCCCGACTTCAAGTCATAAATTCTCTCTCAGATAAAGCCGGTTCTTTACAGAGGATCCTAAGACGCAAGGCTGGTTGTATTCACGGGACGGGATGCGACGATGCAAGTTGTTCGAGGCGATCACAATGAGATGTGATAGAAAAGTCCATTGAACATAGTAGAGTAGTATTCAAGGGATATAATTAGGTGTTGCAAGTGTATTCACTGTCGTTAGTTATGAATTCTTTCGAAGGAGCTCAGGAGGTTGTATAGCATGGTTGCAGTACATAGAGTAGTAATTGGAGACAACTCGGGACGAGGTGAATGCAAAAAGTCTTTTGGGTAACCAGCTGATACAGCAATGAGTTCGGAATTGGCCCAACTGCATCCTGTCGGTAGTCTTTTCGTCTTGTTTTCTGAAACACGAAGGATTCAAATGATATGATGTTATTAGCTTGAACGATTGCCGAACCAATGTTGGCAATCTCGAGTGAATCCTTCTTGTATACATGTCATTTTCGATAGCGACTTATCACCTCGCTTGAATTGTAGGACACTGCCGCGGATTGCTTCCCAGGAAGGCACAGCTGAACGCCTTAAATTCTAATTGTTCCATTATGAAAGACTGCCCTACATTACCTATCGATAGGTACCTCTGTTGAAAATGGGAGCATAGGTGGGAGAGAGGTAGAGTTAAAGTTGGGGGTTTCGTAGGCATTACAAGAGAGAGTATCGGAATTGCGGCAGGTTCGCATTCAACTGATCCGCTGATCAACCCCAGCCTCGTTGTGTAGTAATGCATATGCGTTGCCAGTTGAGATAAGGTTGGATGAGCACCGATGTGGTTACTCTTGATTCTGCGAGGGTTGCGAGATATCGGTAATCGTTTTACCGTTCATCTGGATATAGGCCATGGTATATGTATTCCGAAGGTAGAAGCGTTTGGTGCCAGAGGATGTACTCCAATGCACCGGGTTCGTGTTCGATAGGGCTTTACTTGATGACAACTCCGTCTTGGTAGCATTGGAGACATTCGCGATGGGATAGACAGGGTATAATTGCTACCCACACCGTCTACCATCCTCACTCACAGGTCGGTTACTTCATAGAAGAGCCTGTCGGTATAAGTTCTACATGTCTCATCAGGTAGCCGTGCGGCGCATGGTTGTCTCGTTGATTCTGTCGTCCGATTACCTCGCTAAACTCCTTCCGTAACTGACTCTTCAAGAAGAGATGACCATGACTCGACCTATCTTGGACGAACATCCTGCGCAATATCAAAGTCACGTTCAGAACTAACCTGAATGCTCAGAACTCGTCATCTTACTAACTTGACGTTACACGAGATGTCGCTGCTGTTCTATCGGGGAATTGGCTCTAATAGCCGGGTCAAAGAACAACAGACCAATTCAAAGAATATTTCCTATTTGAAGGATATAAAGTTATTCAAGATGAAGATCCCGGCGAGGCTGTCTTTCGAGGAGATAATTAGGGATAACGCACACTCGGTTAGTACCTAATATACCATGGCGTAGTGTGACAGTACTAACGATCTCAGCCATGTTCTTTGAGTGAATTCATGGATTACTTGGTCTACGTGGAACATAATGCGGAAAAGCTTCAGTTTTTCTTGTGGTTTTGTGGCTATGTCGAGAAATGGAGCCAATTGCCTGAATGCGACAAAGAGCGATCTCCAGTTTGGGGAACATGCAAAAAGACAAATGTCCGACCAAACACGCGGTCGGAGAGTTTAGGGGAGAGAGCGGATAAGTTGAATCGTATACTTTCGATCTTAGACGGAGGCACGACAACGCCAACCCGACAATCAGCGTCCGTCAAGAGGAGGGAATCTAGGAATGGTCCTGTGGACACCAACTTCTCCAGGCCACGAACATCAGCAGCTGGATCAATGATAAAAGAGGATATCAGAGAGCAGTGGCAATGGCAACCTTGTGAGTCGAATTATCCCGTGCTCCTAGCCCCATGATTACTGACATCTGGAAAGTCTCGGCCCAACCTTTCCGAGACGAGACCACGCGAATTGTTCGTCATTATATCTCGACGTCTGGTCCACGAAAATTGGACTTATCATACAAGAATCGGATAGCCTGTATGCACGCCTTCCAACATACGACACACCCATCTGCTTTTCTTCCAGCATTCCTAGCCGTCGAGACAACGTTGCGAGAACATAGTCATCCCAACTTCATCCGCTGGTGCCTTTGTAATAGCAATTATCCACGGTTGTTGTTTGCTAGGGTTCTTGGCACTCTCCTGATTGTTTTGGCCATCATATTGGACGTAATACTCATTCTTTCCAAATTTAATCGCCTGGCTCGATTATCTGCGGTACTACTATGGTACGGCGGGCTTTACATATTGTTGATAGAAGGGCGTGGAATCAGCATCAGACTGTATATGAACCGCAAACGCCACTTGCGACCATGGGAAGAAATTCCAAATGCAGATCTCGAATGTGCAGATCCGGAAGCGAATACTATGCAGGCAGAGTCCAATCTCACAGACCCGTCCGGAAAAGAGAAGCAGGATTCACCGCGAGTCGACCCTCCGGCTAAAGGAAGTCTACAGCCCCTAGGCCCAGCTAATGACTTCGAGGGAGAATCATGGGTCCGACTATATCAAAAGAAACCGTTCTGGAAGAAGGTTTTCGAGGTCTCAGTTGTAAACCGGAACAGACACCTAAGAGCTATGCAAGACAGGGCCGTCTTTACTTCATTATTGTGGGCAGGTTTATTGGTGGTGATTTTGACGGTTGGTTCAGTGTTAATACCCCCTGGGAATTTATTCTAAGTCGAAGTAAATAATGGATCAAGATGAAGGTCTGTGACGGGTGTGAGGATACTTGAAGTAAATAGTAGTATTACGTAATGACGTTATATCCACTATTCCATAATAAGCGTACCGACGTTCTGGAACCTTTGGTCGGCCCCACTGAACTTAGTACGCGGCTCAGGAACCTTAAGCTTCAATGTCACGCGGCCTCCCGTACCGAATATAGAACTGCATATTATATTACCTCTTCCATGACTCCTACTTAAGATCTAGCTTAGAAACGTTCTACAAACAACTTTGTGCTCATTTTAACGCCATACCCCTAGCACGCTAATCTGCTGACATGATACGAATAAATCCAATTACGACCAGCTAGCAATAGTGGTATTTCAAGATGTCGGACGCAGCGGAGGCTCCCCTCATATCGCATCGCGGAGATGAGATAGAAGATGAAGTACACTCGGATAATGATGATATGAGCACCGAATGGCCGACTGGCCGCCCGGGTTTGTTTATCTGGCTCTTGACTTTGTCCGCTGGGATTAGCGGGCTGCTGTTCGGATGTAAGTACAACATCCTTTCACGTCCTGCGCATCTGCTTACATCTTAAAAGACGATACGGGAGTAATTTCAGCTACTCTAGTATCTATAGGTACCTCACTTTCCGACCGAACATTGACTTCCCTCGATAAATCCGTCATTACCTCATGTACCTCGCTATTTGCTCTCTTCGCTTCTCCGATTTCCTCCGTCCTCGCCGATTACTTTGGCCGAAAACCCGTCATACTGCTATCGGACCTACTCTTTGTCTTCGGCGCCCTAGTGCAGGCTTTGAGCTATAGCGTATCCGGGATGGTCTTGGGAAGGTCAATAGTCGGAGTTGCGGTAGGCGCCGCGAGTTTCGTGACACCGTTGTACATTGCCGAGCTCGCTCCACCGGCCTATCGAGGAAGGCTGATTACGATGAATGTTCTATCAATCACCTTGGGACAAGTGGTGGCATATGTGATTGGTTGGCTATTCGCTGAATACGGAGACCCTTCTACGGGATGGAGGTGGTTAGTTGGTTTGGGCGCTTTGCCAGCTGCGCTGCAATGTACCCTTCTACTCTTCATGCCCGAAACTCCTCGCTGGTTGGTAAAGGCCGGAAAGTCTTCGGACGCTCGACGGGTCATCGAAAAAACATTGGGACCTGACTTGACTTCCCATCGCTTGGTTAACAGCGTCGTGAAGGGCATTGAGCTGGAACTCAGAGAGGAACAAGGTAATGCGCGGTTGGCCAATAATGGAGCCAAGGATGGTAGTAGATGGCGCGAACTTGTTAAGGTACCAAAGAATCGGCGAGCATTGGTCATTGCGTGTCTACTTCAGGGGTTACAACAGCTTTGCGGCTTTGTAAGTCTTCCTATCTCCCCTACGGCACTGTATGCCTTAGCTGACAAGATAGAACTCGTTAATGTACTTTTCTGCTACGATCTTCACGATACTAGGCTTCTCGATACCCACACTCACATCGTTGACTGTCGCTGCAACCAACTTTGTCTTTACAGTTCTTGCATTATTCTTAATCGACCGGATTGGCCGTAGACGGATCTTGCTATACTCAATACCCTTTATGGTGATAGGCCTTCTGCTCTCGGCCTTTGGGTTCAGCTCGATTAAGCTTCCGTCTGGAGAAAGTGGCCCTATGTCTGTACCTACCGATTCCGCCACTTCGATGCCGTCGTCGCGAGATGCAGCTGTTATCATCTTGATTAGTATCATGATATATGTGGCGGCATATGCGTTGGGACTTGGCAATGTCCCCTGGATGCAAAGCGAGCTCTTCCCGCTCAATGTAAGGTCACTTGGTAGCGGATTAGCAACGGCTACGAACTGGCTGGCGAATTTTATAATAGGATTGACATTTTTGCCTTTGGTGAGTATTCTCAAGATCTTTACTCAATTTTACCTTGAACCACGGCTCTTGTTCTATGCATGTACTAACATGACTCATAGTAAGTGACCAAATCTTCATAACCACGTATCTTTCACTATGCGAACAACTCCTAGATGTAAGTTTATGCTACGTTACAGATGACTAACATCGAGCAGAATGGATTTACTAACGCCATCGGTGACATTCGCCTTATACGGTCTTGTTTGTGCGATTGGCTGGTATGCCATCTGGAGGATATATCCGGAGACAGCGGGGTTAACACTTGAAGAAGCTACTGCGCTGCTAGAAAACGATTGGGGTGTTAGATAAGCCATCCGTAACCTCTACCGAGCCCGAATCCGATAGCGTCTAATTCTCTTCAAAAATAACAATCACCTGTCAGAACGCAATACGCGAATAGCCGCGGCCGAGGCCGAGCCCGACTCCGATGCCGAAACGTAAGATGTAGATAAATTAGAGCTTATCCCGCCGGACATTCCGTTCTCGTGAGACAGTAGCGTGCTCGGTGGATGTGCTAATACGGCCGTAGTCAAAGTTTGCTTACTACTAAAATTTGACGTTAGGTGATCTAGTCTCTTTCTCCGCCATCTGGCCATATACAGCGCCCACTGCGTGACTCGTCACAGCCCACAACTGTACATATAGTGTGGATTCGGGGGATGACTATCCGATCCATCTCTGCACAGCCCTTTTAGCAAATTTTATTAAGGGTCTATGTTCTAAGCACATCTACCATCGATTTTATCTCTGCTTATCAATTGGAATTACCCCTGCAGCCCTGTAACTGAGTAAGCGACGTGAAATTGTAGATCGGAGTTAAGATCGAAACTCATGGTGGTATGATTGTTTTTCAAATCTATGACCTTGTGGCTGGCGAATCAGATAAAATTGCAGTGGAGGAACTGCAGTGACGGCTTTTGCGCATAACTATTATGGAAACTCACATCCGGAAGGACTGCCGTTAGGGCGAATTAATAATCCTTTACGTTCCATCGACGTATGTTCTGAGAGGGGATCTACAAACCCTAGAAGCAGCATCTGGCAAACATTGGAGCATGTCGTCGTGATTCATAATAATATGCTGGTATATTAGCATGTTTGCTTCCTATACATAGCAATTTTCAGAGTCTCTCGTGAGCTACTGATGCAATCTCATGAATTTATCAAGTTGGTTTGCCTCTCCTTGTAAGTGGAAGCCGAGGCTGATGACGAAATGGGTTAATGATGATGGAGATAAGAAATAAAATCCTTATCCCGCCGATTACAACCGCTTTAAGCCGGCGCGGCTATTGGTTTTAGTTGGACGGGATTCAAGAAAAAATAGACCGATTTTGAAATCTCAATCATGCAGTCTTGACATAAATGAACCCCTAGTGGATGTATAGTGTATGTATAGCTGAGATCTTAGATACGAGGCTCCACCATCGTAACATTTTGAAATTTCCACCTCGGCCCCTTCCACCCTTCTAGTCAGGTCGCCCCTCTTGAAATTTTTCGTCCCATAGTTCGTCCCATAGTCTATGTACTCAGACCTTCGGGTTAGGTATCGCATCAGGTATCAACAGACGGACATACTATGTAGGCCCATTCCTATAAGGCTGGCTGACAAATCCTGACGCAATTGTCGCAAAAGAAGGGAAAAAATTAAGTTATCTGACATGCAGGTACCTTTCAAACGAGAACGAAAACGACAACGATAGGAATCTTCTAAGCCCTATTTAGAGAATGAAGCCAACGCAAAAGCGCAGTCGAGTCAGTTGATGTTGCTTAATAAGTTATGATTAGTATAGCAGTTTCCACTTGATTTTTTTTTAGTTGTGTCATAACACCGATGGGATGAGAAAGGATGTGACATGGATTAGTGACCTGAGCCTCGGGTTGTTCGTGTAGCTTCTGGAATCCGGTCCGTTACAAGCTTTCCAAGAATGCGACCGGTTTCATGCACCATCCCGTAAACAAGTTACTACTATAGTACTCACAGCCCTAACCGACCTATTAGGGTCCTTAGTAGGGTCCTTTAGTAGGTCTTGGTAGACCCGGGTAACAAGCTTTTTAGAATACTTACGGTAGCAGAAGGACGTCAGACTAAATGGCCCATGTGCGAGTAATACTGTGGAAATACTATGCAATATTCCGTACTATATATTACAGTACTATTCGCACATGGGCCATTTAGTCTGACGCCCTTCTGGGTAGTCTTTTCTCGCCGCATATCCGACTTTTATCTCGGTACGGATTAGTCCCATGTAAGTCCCATGTAGTCCCCATGTTGAAATTCCTTCGTCATTGAAGGGCTCCATGGTTGCATGGTTTCCGTCGTGACCCATATTTCAATGCAAAGAGCGAATGCCGACCCCTTCGCTATAGAGGCTCCTTAATCCCGGTCCAAGGTCCATTCCCAAATAATCCAGACGGCCGACTCTTTTCATTATTAAAAGGAGTAAATCTTGGTGCCTGACTACAAGGATTCCGATTAATTTTTTTTCTGATCTTCAGTCCTTGTCAGGCCTTTCTTCGTGGAGTACTTACGTTTTTTTAATATTATACTTCGTATAGTCGTCCCTTCTCAGCTATACAATACATTATAATTGAAGCTTTCGCACATCTCGTCATCTGTGCTCAACCATCATACCACAACAAACCCTGATCAACCAACGTCATCTAGAGATCAATTAGCTTCAGAACTGAATATAACAGGGTATAGCATCTACGCGTGTCTAACTCACCCTCGTATATCATGGACGAGGTTGATCGCGAGCTCATTCGAGCTGAGCTAGATGCTCAACGGCATATATCCCCTACCACCACCCACGAACCCACCATCCCCCGTCGTGCCAGTAATGAAGTCGAGCGAGTTGTCTCGGCCTCGTCCGTTTCGACATCTTCCAGTGAAGGACCCAGAGGGGTCATGAGCCGCATTCCTACACAACGAGACCTCGAAAGACATCCTACCGAGCTTAGCCGTATTAACACCGCCAGAAGTCAACATAGCGCTACCGTCGGACGAAGTATTAAAAGCCACCCGTCTAAAAAGCAAAAACCGCTACCTCAATTCGGCGCCGGTAAACCGTTCCCTCCGCAATTACCAAACCAGGAAGATTATGTCGTCGAGTTCGATGGACCTGATGATCCCTATCATGCCCAGAATTGGTCGCTTAAGAAGAAGTAAGTCGCCCAATTGCACTCCGGAGCTATATCGCTATACCTGTATTGTGCAGTTATCTGACTTTGACTCTTCAACAGATTACTTACAGCTGCCATGCTGGGTTATACCACCATGACATCCGCCTTCGCATCCAGTATTTTCTCAGCCGCGACGCCATACGTGGCTAAAGAATTCAACGTCAGCTCCGAAGTTGGTTTATTAGGTGTATCTCTCTTCGTCGTGGGTTTCGCAACCGGGCCCACCTTCTGGGCCCCCCTATCCGAGTTGAAGGGACGACGTCTACCGATCGTAGTAGCCATGTTCGGATTCTCCGTCTTCTCCGTCGCATGCGCCACAGCCAAAGACTTACAGACCGTTCTTATCTGTCGATTCTTTGCTGGTTTCTTCGGTGCTTGCCCGTTGGCTGTCGTCGCCGCTGTTTTCTCCGACATGTTTAACAACGCGACTCGAGGTATCGCCATTACGATCTTCTCCATGGCTGTCTTCACCGGTCCGCTATTAGCTCCTTTCGTCGGAGGATTCATCGTACAGTCGCATCTCGGCTGGCGCTGGACCATGTACATTGCTAGTATCATGGGTTGGGTGGCATTTGTCCTCGACCTGTTTTTCCTAGGCGAGACCTATCCCCCCGTCATTCTGATTGAGAAGGCGTCTGAATTGCGTCGTCGCACTTTGAACTGGGGTATCCACGCCAAGCAAGAAGAAATCGAAGTCGACTTCAAGGAATTGGTCCAGAAGAACTTCACCCGTCCCATGCGACTTTTGTTCGGCGAACCGATCGTCACCCTCCTGTCCATCTACATGGCTTTCATCTACGGCCTGCTGTATCTTTTCCTCACTGCCTACCCATTCGTCTTCCAAGGCGTCCATCACTTCAACGCCGGCCAATCGGGTTTGGCATTCTTCGGAATGATCATCGGTCAACTTATTGCTGGCACCGTCGTGCTACTTGACCAGCCTAGATACCAGCGTAAGCTTGCTGCCAACAACGGTGTGCCCATCCCTGAATGGCGTCTTCCTATCGTCATCGCTGGTGGTGTTGCCTTTACTGGTGGCATTTTCTGGTTTGGATGGTCAGGTTACCGAGCCGATGTCCATTGGATCGTCCCCGCCGCTTCAGGTATTCTGACCGGTTTCGGTCTGATGGGCATCTTCCTCCAGGCCCTTAACTACCTCGTTGACGCTTATCTCATGTTCGCCGCGTCAGCCATTGCAGGAAACACATTCCTCCGATCTCTGTGCGGTGCCGGATTTCCCCTGTTCTCGACCTACATGTTCAACGGATTGGGTATCGAATGGGCTGCCACTTTGCTAGGCTGTGTAGCTGCTCTGCTGGTGCCGATTCCGGTCATCTTCTACCTATATGGTCATAAGATCCGTGCGAAGAGCCATTTTGCTCCGACACTCCCCGGAAACACCCCAGGAATTGCTTCCAACTCTAGTAACGACACGGCAGTTGAGGGGGATGGCGTTGTGGATCATGCCGCAGCGTCAAATGTTCCTAAGACGAATGTTGAATCTGAAAAGGCTTAATCGTGCTATTATTAGCTATTATTGTTAATTGGTTTCCCGGGATCTAAAAGGATATAGTAATGAGGCATTATACGGATGGGTTTAGACGAAGATATACCCAGAAGGAAGCGTTCATACGAGAGATGCATATTAACTATAGAGCGCATATACATTGTAGATAGTATATAGTTACTACCCACGATATAACTCTCTCATGTACTGAGGGAATAATGATAAATTATAAATTACCAAAAACTTCGTGTTCCATGAAAGATTCAAGGCTGTCGGTGAAAAAGAATTACAACAAAAAGCAATGTGTTCATCCATTGATAAGATAAAAGTCCTAGAACAGACACCAATCCTTTGGTAACACAAAGATCGCCGCCAGGAAGCGATCCTGCCAATGAGGTTCGACAACAACGCCCAATTGCTTATATCATTGGTTGACATATGAACTTCCTGCATGGCCACCCCGGGCCATTCCCCGGGCCGTCAACCAGGATATGGCGATAGGGCTTGATTAGGTGCTAGATAATAGGCAATTACCTGTATGTTACAGTAGGCGGTTGTGGGATTCAGGAAGTTATTCCAAATCCTTGAAATCCCTGTCCATCACATACCGCCCAAGCCGCTATATCAAAAGAAGTCAAACTCCGCTCTCTTTCGGAACTCCGACCTGATTCGGAACCGGAGAGACTGCTGCGGTTTTCTTCAAACCAGGTACGACTAATAACTAGGCGAGCTGGGGTCGAAGATAAGGCGAAGAGTATTATACGCATTGGTCTTAACGTCAACAAGTTTAGCTTCTTGTGGGTATTAATGTTGATTATGAAGGTTGATTACCAACAAAAACAGGGCGTCGTGCCACTTCCCATGTACCTAGCTTATTAATTGGAAGGAGAAGAGCATTCAGGGGCTATACGACGACATTATGTTTTCAACATTAAATACTAGCGTATCTTCATCCTTCTCTATTGCCTAAAAGTTCGAGATTGGGTGAGGATATTAAGTCGTCACACCAATTCCATTCCGGCGATTCGTTACACGAGCAGCGTTGCACGAAAGACAAATAGAGAGATACGGTAGAGGAAAGAGGGGAACTTAGGAATAATGATTAACTCAGAGCAGCATGGGAAGAAGAGCGGTACTTACGAGGGCGGCTGTCACTGCGGTTACATCAAGTTCTCAGTCACGCTGTCGCCTCCACTGCCCGAGCACACGGTCCTGAACTGCAACTGTTCTTCTTGCTCGCACTTTGGGTATTTGCTTGTGTGTAAGTTGTCTTCTTTTCTATGATCAACTATCCCTTATGCTCGTACTAGAATGTTAAGACACGTCTTCTAAAAAGGAGACCTCCTATACCACGAAAATGCTCACATCCTACAGATCCCAAAGCCACAGACGTAGTATGGCACAACAACGGCCGTGAGCGATGTGCCAGCTACCGCTTCAACACCAAGAAGAAGGACCAGATGTTTTGTCCCAAGTGTGGAGCCAGTCTAGGGATCGACTTTGAGAAGTGGTTCCCAGATCACACATACGGTATCAGCGTAAGTATCCGCGTAGAGAGCAAGCGAGAGATCGTGGGCCTTAGCAAGCAGCAGAGTTACTAACAGGATAACCAACAGGTCCGTTCATTCTACGGCATTAACCTCGACGAGCTGAACTATAAGAAACTCGACGGAGTATCCAAGGTTGAACCTGCAGAGGATTTAGCAGGGCATATATGGGACGAGAAGAAGCAGGAATTGAAGTAGCTAGACCATTCTATCTTATTTCTCAAGCAGCACATATAGCCTACGTAGTATTACGGGTCAGCCCTGAAAGAAATTCATATCACCAAGCACACGGCGATTGCTGTATTACCTAGTCAAGCCCCTTCTTCTTCTTAGCCTTCATCCTAGCCAGCCCCTCCGAACTACCCTCCGTATCAGCATCAGACGTGCTCGAATTCCTTTGCTTAGGTCCTCTCTTCCCCCTCTCACGTTTAAGCGGCTGTCTCTCAGCCTCACCTACACTTCGAGCACTACTACTACCACTACCACTCCACGGCGACTCCAGATCCTCAATATGCCTCTCAGGGATACGATGTCGTTCATCATCCGGCTCATCCGGCTCCGGCATCTCATCCTCCAGCCTAGCCTCGAGACAACTCTGGGTCGTCGGCGTGCTACACGGCACATTCTCACCCAGTTTCCTCAACGCATACCTCCTGACCGGCTCATGCGTCACGTTCACTACCACGAACCTCCTACCGCTCCACCTCGTAATCGAATGTCTCAACTCCCGTCCCCTGATAAGCTGCACGCACCCGGCCCGGCTCTCAATCCGCAGCCCCAGCTCCCGGAGCAATAAATCGCCGCCCTGGAACTCGCCCACCGACACCAAGCCCGCGAACCCGTAATGCCAATCCCCCTGATCCTTATGCTCATTGGTCATGAGGTTGATGAGCGCGGCGCGCATGACGAAGGGCTCGTCTTTGCGCCTCGTCTCGAAGAAGGCGCACCGCTGCCTGCCGATCTCGTTCGCCACGCGCACGTACTCGTCCAGCAGCTCTGGGTCGAGCAGCCGAAAGAAGAAGCGCACGACCTCGGTACACGCGCCGAGCGCGCTGAACTGGAGGCTCGCCATCTGCTCCGCGGCGTGGCCGAACCCGTCCTCGAGCCGGGCCACGAGGTCCTTCGACGGCACGGGTTTGCGCGCGCCGTGCCGATCGCCCGTCGAGCAGCGGCCTCCAATATGATATACGCCCGATTTAGCCTTTCTTGGGTCGTTCTCCGGGTTTCTGAAATCGAGGTCTGGGCGTCGTCGGACGAGCCAGTCGACCCAGTGGAGGCCGTGGCGCGTCATATCGGGGAGGGGCACCGGTTGCAAGGTGCTGTATGTTTCCAGGGACTGGGCGACTTTCTTCTCGACGCTTTTGGTTAGGAGGGTGCGGAAGCTGTCTGAGAAGACGGATGCGATGACAACGCCTGCCCCGTCTAGTGCTATGAAGATGTCTGTTTGGACGAGATGGAACATGTTTTGGGAGAGTGCGAAATCGTCTCTTTGGGCTTGGTGGTATGGGTTGAAGGCCGGTCTTGAGAGGCATTTCTTTACAATGTCGAGTATGGTAGCGAATATGGGATCGTCTGCTACCAATGAACCAGACTTGACTTCTTCGCAAGTCTTTGCTTCGAGGTTACCATCAAGAAAAAGGTGCTGTTGGGCCAGATCTCTTGTTTTTCTCCAGTAATCCTCCGTTGCACCCCCAATTTGTCCACCAACAGAAAGTAGAACCTGGGTGGCGACCCATTGCTCTATATCGAGGGAAGGTTTGACTCCCATCTTCTTGTCGATCTCTTTCTCGAATTCCTTAGAGACTTGAAGGTCAGTATATGCTTTCCTTTTCTTCCCATAGACATCGGCATCTTTAAATATGGCCTTGGTCACCGTGCGGCCATTGACTCTAAATGTTTCAATGGTCCTTCCATACTTGGTATCTGTTTGCACCTTTCCGTCATCCGCAATCTCTTTTGCTGGCTTGGTCTTGATGTTGATAATATCCTTCCCGAGCTGAATTATGGAAGGCTCCTCCATATCGATATGCGTCTCGTCCTCAAAATCCTCCAAAGTAATCGATTTATCCCTGGGGAAGCCGATGTTGGTGTATGAGTATTGCGTTGCGCCGGACATCATGTCTACCTTCTTTCTTTGCGCCACCTTGCTTTTCTTCGGCCAGCTTTTGGGCCAATATCCGGTGCCATCGTACATTGACTTCAGAGAAATGCCGGATTCACTAAGCCCATCAGCAGTTTCTAGGCGTTCGTTTTTATCAGGGTTTGCTTGAGTTCCTTCCTGGAGAGCCGTTTTCTCGGGGCCATCAACGTTATCGTTCACAGTTTCACCTTTACGGGCTTCCATTTTGCTCTGGCGGCGACGGCGATTCCTCATGAAAACTTCGTATACTGCTTTGACAACTCTGACTGCCTCCTCATCTTTCTCAGGGGTTCGCCCCAAGGTAATATTTTCGGTTGGGTAGCGAGGTGGACGTAAGCCTTCAGCCATTGCGGATGTTGAAGTTGAAGTGGTGTTAGAGCTACAATTTGTTTCCCGTGAGTGTTTACTGAATGAGGATGGAAATTAACGGGAATTAGGCCAGTTCTGAGAAATTACAAGAAGATGGGAAAGGTTGGTGACGAAGGCGTTCGTATGGAAACGACGGTGCAAACAGCCGCAAACAACTTACTGCAGGCAACCATCCGGTGATGGCTGCTAGGAAAGGAGGCATGTGCGTAATTTGGAAGAGGAAAGAGCAAAAAATCATGCGGAATGGACCTACAAAATCCATCAACCAGGTAGACTTCATCCCCATACTGTACTCATCAAGAGACTCACCAGCATCAACTCAACCCCACACCTGGAATTATCGAAATTCGAGCAAAATCAACTGAAGAAACCGGATTCCTTGCTGGTTTGACGATTTTTTAATTCATAATGCATACGATTGCGTGAAATTCGCACCCGTCGTCTACTCTATTTCTGTCTTTTCGCGTAGAGATTCTCCGCGGATGTAATGCAATGCATGTTGGCACCCAACTTGTTCATTGTCTCCATCCATTCCTCGTACTCATCAGAGTCGAAGACAATCCCACCTCCTATCATGAAAATTAGCAAGACGTAGTTCCTTGAGGTGAGAAGGGTGAAAATATTCTTACCAGCTTGGAGATACGCAATACCGTCCTTGACCACCATGGTCCGCAACGCAATACAAGTGTCCATTGCACCTTGGGTCTCTTTTCCATTGGCATCCACACTACCATAGCCGAAATATCCTACAGCTCCTGCATATACGCCTCTCTTCTCTTTCTCGAGTTCGGCAATGAGTTCCATCGCTCTCACCTTCGGAGCACCTGATACCGTTCCAGCCGGGAATATTGACCGGAAAGCATCAAACCTCGTCTGATCAGGTCGTAGTACGCCTGATACTTGAGAAACGAGATGCTGAACGTGACTGAACTTCTCTACTACCATGAGTCTATCAACCCTGGTCGTCAGTGGGTCGCAAACCCGGTTTATATCATTCCGGGCCAGATCCACCAACATGACATGCTCGGCACGGTCCTTGAGTGAGTTTCGAAGCTCGCTTGCAAGTCGCTCATCCTCTTCGGGTGTCTTGCCGCGCTTGACGGTGCCCGCAATTGGATGGGTAATGATACGTCCTTCTTCCTCCTTCACCAGTAATTCCGGCGACGCACCAACTATTTGGAAGTCCTGACAGTTGATGTAGAAGAGGTATGGCGAGGGATTAACCGTTCGCAAATGCCGGTATATATTGAAAGGATGTAACGAAGTCGGGCGAGCAAACCGCTGAGAAGGAACGGCCTGGATGATGTCACCAACCACAATGTGCTTCTTCAACTCCGTCACATGCGACTCATAGCCAGGGCGGCCGATGTTGGACGTATATTCCTGGTTGAGTTTGATGGGTTGTTGTTCCGGTAAGGGTATCTCGGGGGCGTTGAGGACGTCAATGAGCTCCTGGATCTTTTCTGTCGCTTTGTTATATTCGTCTGCGAGGGTATCAAGGTTCTCGGGGATTCGGAGGTAAGTAATAACCTTGATGACGCCGAAAAATCTATCAAAGGCCACAATAGTATCGAATAACATAAAGAGGGACTCTGGTGTCTTGAGAACATCCTTCATCGGCCGTGCAGTCTTTGGCTCGAAGTATCGTACGCAATCATAACCCACGTAACCAACGGCACCACCAGTAAGCGGTGGTAACCTAAGATCGGGTACGTCGAGAACGACATGTTGTGACAACTCTTTCTCGAGTGCAGGTAACGGATCTACCGACTCTCCATGGCCTTCTCCAGTCTTTAGGACTTTACGTGGTCCAGCACCGACAAAACTATATCGACCAACTCGTTCGGTGGCAGCACTTTCGAATAGGAAGGAAAAGTCCGATTTCGAATGCGCCGAGACTTTCAAGTATGCTGCTGACGGTGTAATCAAATCTGCAGATATTTGGCCGTATAGTGGGACCAGGTTCGGTTTCTTGGGTCCTGATGTCGGTTTCGAGAGAAGGTCTTTCACGGTATCCAGCGACGGCAGAACGACGTCCTATTTGCAAGCAGACAGCCTTGTTAGTGGGTCTAGAAATTCCTTGATTAAGATCATTAGTTGGGCATTCGAGGAATTTTCTTACTGCTTGAGCCATTGTGGGCGAGTCAATTAAAAAGTTAGGAGAAAGAATGGCAGAATCACCTGCATTTCAGGTCCTCTCTGGTTTCTCTTAATATTCAGCTGGATCAGGTTGAGTCAGCATTGAATTTCTTTCAAGCCAGCTTCAGCTTTTCACGATATTGGTCCCCGACTCCAATTGGTACTACACATTTTATCCGAAGACGGAGCCTGAGGTGACGCAGGCGGGGCATTGCGCACGCAAGGGTAGGTACCAGGTACCCCACATCGTGCAAACATTTTGAAGATTGAGGGGCTTTCGATGCCTCTAAACACCAAAAGCGCGATGGCGGGGTATTCGATAGAGTGCAAATTCAAGTGAAACGAGGCCCTTCACAAGCTGTCATGATCTTCCATACACTTACACTGCTAGATCTATCCTTACAATTTGCCTACATATTTCTTAATCGCGAAGATTCAATGTAAATAAATCTCAATAAATCAACTCTCAATCGCCAAGGCTTTGACACCAACAAGCTTCGCGTTTGCTCCCTTGCCCTCGGTTGTGACGACCCAATACTCAACTTTGGTTCCTCCCTTCGAAACTCGATATACCCTTACATCATTACCCTTGCCCACCTTCTGTACAGCATCTAGAATTGACTTGTATTGTCCTTGAGGGTCCCAATCAGCCGGGTCTAGAATCTCGATTTGCGCATTTGACGGATCTGGATGTTGTATCAAGGATGCAAACTCCTCTAGGTCTAGAATTAGCTCTCTGTGACTCTTAATTAACCCAATCCCCAGAACAACGTACCTTCATCAGGTAGACCTTTACCAGCTTCGTTCCATGCCAGGTAGACCGGTACGAATGGCTCGTCTGCGTCGCTTACGTAGAAGGTATCCTTCGTTGCTTCCTGGATAGCAGCTGGAATTTGTGCTCCATCATCTGTCGCCTTGAACTCTTGTTTGCCTGAGCTCTGTGGTTTTGTATAACCTTCGCTCGGGTCTTTGTTTGCTTTATCTAGAAAAGCCATGTAGTCCTCATCCGACGCCATTCTAAACGTTCTAGTTGTTGCAAAGCCTCTCGGATTATCGCCAAATCGAAAAGAGTACCACTTTCGTAGCGTTGCAGGATCTGCGGAGGCCGGATGACTAAGTCGATATCGTTTCTCCAAGAGGGTCGTACGATACCAGACCAGGATGCTTGGAGTCAACGCAATATGGTACTGATGGAACGATCTGCAGATGGCACCGCGTTTGCAAATTGAAGTGGATATCATTGATTCATATAGATTGCATTGGGCTGCAAACTGTCCTCCAGCGTACTATTCAAATCAAGTTTGTGAGGCTGCTTCATCGTTGATTACATCATAGTACTGAGAAAATACCCTTTATAGCAAAGTTTCTTGTTTATGCATATCTCATTTAATGCTATTTACGGACTTGACCTTAGCGTAGAACAGAACTCCGCGTGCCTTCATCACTGTTTTCGTCTCTGTTGAATTCCTAATGATATTGGGCCTATATACGGTCGTCATGTCTAGCTAGCCGTATCTACCTCATATATGTATTTATTCTTTGACTATCCTCTTGGGAGCGGAGCTAATTATCTACATGATACTCTATGCGGCAAGAAACCAAGCCATGGCGCCTTAAACAGAAGAATCCACCATTCCGCTCTCCACCGTTATAATCTCAAAGTTACACACAAGACTTGAGGATCGGACATCGTGCCGATCCCCCCATTCAGCTGGCAGAATCACCGGCTGAACGAAATGGGAAGAGGGGAGATTTTGGGTGCCAGGCACGGAGTCACAGGCTTGTCGTTCCTCAGGTTGGCCGACGCCGAGTTCATTGTTGGTGGTGAAACAAGTCCGCTATCATCACGTCTTGAGTTCTGCAACCGCCTAGAATGTCCATCTTTGCCACAAACTCAGACGAGACTCTGGCGGTATTTGTCTGAGTATATTTTGTCTAAATAGGAGGGTTTGCCGAACATCTTCCCGAGCCTCTTGGATGGATTACTGTTAGAGTCGAAAGACCAATAGTACCGACCTAGTTTGTCTTTAACGTTTACTCGAGATCCCCAATTGTTTTGCGAGCTGTGCCCGCATAGTTGGACTTCGGTCCAAGAATTGCCCCCAAGTAACTCGTGGGAATGGAGTAATCCGCAGCATTTCTTTCCCATCCCGGGCTGTCTACTCGTCAATGATGTGACGTCCCACGGCTCTCACCAAATGAGCCCTAGCAAAGGAGGACAGAGAATAATGTTGATTGGTCTAAGTTCTAGCTATGTTTGTGGCCAAGGCTCATTTCTGATGAAGTGGCAATCTTGTCCTGCCTCGATTTGCCTTTCAATGTAGCGAATGTATTCGAGCTGAAGGTCGGTTCTGATAAGGGTCTTTGCTGATTCATGCCATTCTTGTACTTCGTCTTCATTCTCATTTAATATAGTCCTGCTTGTAAGGATTGGGGCATGTGTTGTCGATGGTTCTGTCTTGTCATAACGAGTATCGAATCTCACAGCACAATCAAATAGCTCCGTCCATTTACTCGGGAGCACCGAATTCTGGCATTATCGTCCTTGAGATCAGTGAACGTTCGACATGCTGCACCTTATGCTTGCTCTTGCGAAGAACAACACGGACCTCAGATAATTGGCTTCGGCGAACAGAAAGGAACCCAGACATTAGCACGGCAATAGGCCGGGCTAATCTAACTTGGCCCCCTTATGCCGATTTACTCGGTTTTGACAGTTTAATTGGTGCCTTGTTGAGGATTGAAAGTCTCAGCTGGGCGAATAGCCTCATATGTAGGACCCAAAAGCTCTGACAAAGGCAACGGCCGCCAGAGAGCAATGTCCACTGGGAAAGCCATGTTGTAGTTCGCCTGTGAATGTCAAAGGGGTCGACACTGGTTCGAACGTAGTATGAGAACTGGTACAAGATAACATCACCACAAGGATGGCTGCGTTTTGCTGGTGGTAATGATGCTGGTGGTAATGATGCTGGTGGTAATGATGCTGGTGGTAATGATGCTGGTGGTAATGATGCTGGTGGTAATGATGC